>OV702283.1:451662548-452190267 GCA_916181665.1 Avena sativa
AGGACAAAAAGCGGCAGCAACAACAAGGGACGGTTAATGAAAAGAGGACGATGGGAAGAACAAACCCGAAATCGATTAGAATTAGGGCAGATCTGTATTAGAAAAGTGGGAGAGGAGGTGCTCACCGGCGGTCGGCGGAGTGGGCTGGGAGGGGAGACGAGAGGCAGCAGCAGCGAGGGGATGGATCCAGGAAGCTGGGGATAGTCGCCGCCAGATAGTGGTTCCCTGTAGTGGGCCGTATGTCACATCAGTCCGTAATGGGCCTACCCGGAGACTCGATAGACATTCCATCTACGGGCCCATATACAAGAAAACACGCTTATTATGGGGCGCAAAGGCCATGTTTCGTGCAATATTAGGCTTATTTTTTTTCTCTCTCCTATTCTCTCTGCCAACTCAACGCAAATATAGTATTTTAAGTCTTATAGCCAGCTGTCTCATCATTATTGTACTTGCTCTGAGACGAATATGCCCACTCTTTGTAGGTATATACGATTATTCATTTTCATCTACGGCCACCAACGCGTCTTAATATTAAACAAAGTTCTAGGCCCACATCCTAATGAGCTGGTGGGACAAACTTGTCAGTGAGATGCATCTGAACATGAAGAGGGGTATGTTTAATTATTCTACCGTGTTCCACCTACTTTTCACGTCGATTGCAATGCACGACGAAATACATAATGCCTCCTCGAAAGCGCGTCATTTCAAAATGTTGATCTGGCATGCCACCAACCGCGTCAAGGAAATCTGCCGATATGTGACTCTAAAGGCATATAAGTGGTCGATGCGGGAAAATGGTGCCGTTGTTGCTCATCCTCCGGCTAACCAACTTTTGGAGAAACTAATCTAGAAAAACCTTTGCACGAACTTTTCACTTGTGCGCCCCAAAAAAGTTCAAGGTGTGGGGGTATTTTTGTCATGATAATATTGATAAACTTTATTATGTGTTTTATTAGCATTTATATGGGCATCATGTCCTAATATAAAATGATACAACACATCTCACGCATACTCCTCTAAAAATGGAAAACTCTATACAATCTAGAATTAAGAACAAACAGAGTATATCTTTATGTACTTTGACATGATGTTTGAACATCAAATATGCCATCTTGAACAAACAACATCAGCTTGGCTGTCTTTAGATGATTATAACACATGCATTCAGTTTATCCTTAATAAGGTAACAAAAAAAGGTAAAACCCATAGTGGATCTCGAGTTTTCTATCGCTGCCCAATCCCCACCACCATGTTACTCCATCTAATACACACGCTCCTCCACATATGTTTCTCCATACGAGTTTGATCATAACAAGCACTTAAAAAGGGGTACATAATATGCATCTATTAATACATCTTACACATAATAGAATTCCAATCTCAAATATTAACTCATAAAACAAAGATTCACCACATAGGAATTACATACATGACCATAGTCATGTTGGGAAGCTCATATGGTACTAAAAATGATAGCACAATAGAGAGAGAGAGAGAGAGAGATCAAGCTACTGCCACAAACTCATAGTCCAGAGGTGGACTACTCCCTCGTCATCATGGATATGATGTAGATGATGTTGAACAAGGTGAAGATCCAACCGACGGTGACTCCGACGGTGTTACCCCTCCAACCTTTGCTAGTTCTGACTCTTCGGTGTTTGTGCTTTTGCACCGCCTCCTCCAAGGATGCGTCGGGGGACTATTTTATAGCCTTTTTTAGGTCGAGACTTCGAGGTTGAGATGAATACGCCTGTCTAGGAATGCTCCATGAGGGAGAGAGCATGGTTGACGCGGCCCAGGTGGGACCGTGATGAGTGCGTGAACACTTCATTGGGAGACCCCAAGCGGAAGGCATGATGAGCACAGCGGCAAATTTCCCTCAGTAAGAAACCAAGGTTATCGAACCAGTAGGAGGAAGGAAACGACTCAAAGGTGTTGCTAGCAACTTGGAAACCTACACAACACAAACTCAAGACTTTGTCCCAACGAATAGTGAGGTTGTCAATCTCACCGGTTTGCTGAAAACAAAGGATTAACCATATGGTGTGGAAGGTAATGTTGGTTTGCAGAAAGTAAACAGTAACCGTGGAAGATGTATCAATGGTAAAAATTGGACCGGGGTCCATAGTTCACTAGAGGTGTTCTCCTTAAGATAAACAAACATGGCATGCTGGGTAAACAAATTACAACAGGGCAATTGACAGGACTGGGCAAGGCATAACAATGCAATACTAGACATTCATGATCCTATGAGATTCGATTGGGCAATACAACAAGATACATAGACCGCCATCCAACTACATCTATGACTAGAAATCCACCTTCAGGTTATCATACGAACCCCCTCTAGTATTAAGTTGCAAGCAACAGATAACTGCTTTAAGCAAAGTGTGTAAGGTAAACAATCCACTTGTTCCATGAACAAGAGATCGTTTTTTATCCCTAGCGGCAACAACACATCCACAACCTTAGAGATCTCTGTCACTTCCCTTAGATTAAATAGTGGCATGAACCCACCGCCGAGCATAAATAACCCCTCTTGGAGTCACTAGCATCTACTTGGCCAAGATAGCTACTAGAAACGGAGAGCATGCAAGATCACAAACAACACAGACATGATAGAATCAATGAGACAAAATCATTAATCAACCTGACATGGTAATCTCAATATCCATCGGATCCCCACAAACACAACATGCATGATTACAAATAGATGATCTTGATCATGAACGGAGCTCACAATATCTAAACATGGTAGCACAAAGGAGAAGATACAACCATCTAGCTACTACGTGGACCCATAGTCCAAGGTGGAACTACTCACACTTCATACCGGAGACTGGCATGATGAAGAAAAAGGCCTTCGGGGTGATCTTGTAGGGTTTGCAACATAGAAAACAAAAAATTTCCTATGATGGGAACAACTAGCACCAAGATCTATCTACTAGATACAAGCAATGGGCAGATATACATCCGTAGAGAACATACCCTTGAAGACCGACAAAGCATAACGAGGTTGAACTCATGGTTGATGTAGACAAAATCTTGTCGATCTCAAGATTGAGAGGAAGTCCTAGCGCCGCAAATCAGCGACGCATACGTGCTCGCACACACGTTCGAGGCACCGAGCAACCTCCGCCTCCTCGCTCTAGCGATGCAGTGGAAGCACAAATCTTTCTTGCCGAAAATCCACCGGGAATACGTATCTCGCTAGTCCGAGACCATGGGGGATAAATACTAGAGTGTGAGAGAGATCCTTGATGAAGAGGTGTAAGTGAGAAGTGAGGGAGGGGCTCCTTTTATAGGAGGAGGGGGAACCCCAAGGGGTTGGCCGGCGCATGGGGGCTGCCCCTTGACCTCCCTTCATTCATATGGGTGGAAGCTCCACTCACAAAATGCTCTTTCAATTCTACACTAAAAAATCTCACTCAAATTCCCATTAAATTTCCACCAAATTTAATGCAAAATCTCATTAAATAAAACTCCTTTTATTTATTCAGAATTTTGTCAATTACTTTAATAAAAAACATTCACATATAACCCCTTGCTAGTATTTTATTTCACATGCAGAAACACTTTCTATAATTTCATCCGAAAATAGTTTCAGTATCTAGTGAAATAAAATCATGCGCTTTGTTATTCTTTTTAGCATGAAACTATTTGCTCCAAATGGTGTCGGTGTCTCTTAAGTGTGTCACCCTATGGTTCGCGAATAATGCGTACATGATCGAGACCCCTCTCAGATCAATAATCAGAAGCGATACCTGGAGATGCATACTGACTCCCACACATTCAACGATGACTTTCTTGTGATCGTGAGAACCTTTTACGCTAGTATCTTAATCCCTTTGTCTCGCGATATATTACATGTCCGAGATTCGATCATCGGTATCTCCATACCTGACATGGTCATACCCTACGGGTACGTAACTTCGGCATATCTGGTCTAGCCCAAGGAAGGCTCACAGCAGGTATACGCTGGCTCAGGAAGATTTTCGGGTGGCCAAGGCCCATGACGCCTTCGGATCCTTGGAGAGCAAGACTAGCATAGATAGGAAATTCAAAGGGGTAAAACCCTAGAACTTTTAACCGACTAGGACTATGCCCGGGACCCGCCTAAGTCTATATAAAGGCCAGGAGGGCACGTCCTAGATCTCTCGACTCATACTTTCGCACGCACCTCCACGCCAGATCGAATCTGCGCACCCTGTAACCTTCGGTTCCGCCGTAATCAAGAGCAGACAAGCAGGAGTAGGGTTTTCCCTCTGGGGGCCTGAACCTGGGTAAATCTCGTGTCCCCAGGTTGCTTGTCTGTTAACCGTGTCACGATCTCCAGCATCCCCATCTTCTCCAAAACCCAAGTCCATAACAATGGGCATTGATGAGATTAAACCTCGTCAATTGGCGCCGTTTGTGGGAATCGAGGCTGCTGATTGTGCGATCGTGACGGTCCCAACCCGATCGATCTACAACTCCGCGGCGATGGAGAATCACCTCCTCTTCGGGACCTTCGACTTCACCGCCCACTCGCCGGCCACCATGAAAGATTTCGAGCCCGTAGGCGACGGACTCGAGATTTTGTTCGGGAGCTTATGCTTCCAGGTGGGACAAACTGGCAACCTCCGCCTTCCTGAGCGGGTGCCCGTGCCATCAATCAGGCCCGCCTCGTGGGCTCCACACCCCGTGCTACGCACGTCACCATCGACAGATGAGTTCTACAGCAGCAGCAGTTGCAACTCCGATCTGTGCGATCCACCTTCGGATGAAGGGACCTACGGTTCCGGACCTGAAAGCTGTGGCAGCAGCGAACCAATCTACGAGCGCTACATATGCGCCGCGGTCATCCAGGATCAACAAACGCCCAACCCGCCGCCCAACACGAACCCCAACCCGCAGGACGGAAACGGCGGGAACAGAAGAAGCCAATCCCCCCCCACCCGAAGGGGAGAACAACGACCACGTCATCCAACTTAGCAAAGAAGGATGGGTACAGGCACGTCGTGCCGTCGCAGGCGACATAGTCCTGCCTGTGGATTCACCACGCGACCTACTGATGGCGTACCACTACCTCCTCATCGAGGAGCACAAGAAGCAAGTCAAGATGCAGGAGACGCTTGATAAATGCAAGCAAGCAGCCTCCGAGTCCAGCGCGCGACGAGCTGCGCTCTCCGCCATGGCACCCGGCTCTAGCACGAATGGAAATCAGGGAAACAAGTATCGCTCACAGGTGGAGAACATGGATCCCAAGGAACGTCGTGATGTGACCCGAACTCTCCACACGTCGTTCATGGATATGGATGCCGACGACAACATCATCCCGAAGACACCACAAGCTGCGATCCTGGCAGCCACCGCGTATCTCGCGGCCCACCAACCTCCGGAGGGGGATCCGAAAAGAGCCATGCATAAGTCCGCACTCACCGGACTCGGACTCGTCGGAGCTGCGCTCCATGAAGACGCTCCTGCGGAGCCGAAGAAGAAAGCTCCGGTCAGGCGCGACCGTAGCCCCACCCCTTCATCCGAAGAGGAAGAGGAGCATGACCTTCCTCGAAGGAAGAAGAGCTCGCATCGCCATAAACGCGACTACGACGCCAGAGACGCGCTTACACATCGCAAAATCGACAAAGCGCGAGCCAAACACGCATGCTCGTCCGAGTCCGAGATGGATGAAGATGAAGGAGAACTCTGTGGAGCTCGATGCTTCAGCAGATCTGTTCGGCGAACAAAGATGCCACGCAATTTCAAGCTTCCTTCGGATACCCCGAAGTTCAACGGCACGCAAGATCCAAAATCTTGGCTCAGCGATCATCTGTCATCCGTCAAGCTGCACGGCGGTAACAAAGAAACCGCCATGCAATGCCTCCAGCTGCAGCTGACAGGCGCGACACGGGTCTGGCTCAGCAGCCTATCATCAGGATCCATCCGAAGTTGGGAGGAGCTAGCTTACAGCTTCATCCGAAATTTCAAGGGCACCAGCAAGAGGCCCGCCTCAATCGAAGAGTTGCGAGCCTGCACTCAGAGAACGGGGGAATCTATTCGCTCGTACATATTACGCTGGTCTACCACCAAGAACTCCGCAGCGCATATCTCCGAGGAGAGGGCCATCGACGCCTTCAGAGACGGCGTCAAACGCCAAGATTTCAAGGAAGAACTTGGGCGTGTCAAGCCCAAGACACTCGACCACCTCATGGAAATTGCCAACAGTTGGGCAGACGGCGAAGATTGCATCCAGCGAGCGCAATCAGACGGCGAAGATTGCATTTAGTTTGATCTCGTTACTAACATGTACTCTTTTCTTGTTCCCGTGATATAACATTCTAGTGATCAAATCACTTGCTTGCAAGCTAATCAATGTGATATCATCGAGAGGGCCTAGAGTATATCTATCCGTCATCGGGATGAACAAATTCCACTCTCGATACTTGCGCCTCAACATAACACTTTAGTAGTACTGAACCCATCTTTATAATCACTCTGTTACGGTGTGACGTTTGATGTTATCAATATACTCTTCTAGTGTTAGTGATTGACATGATCTCATGGTATAAGGATTAGGATCATTTCGTATGATGTTATAGCAATATAAACTCAATGAATTCGATAGTAATGCTATACCTCAGATGAATGTTCATCACACCATTCCAATAATGTTGTGACTTCGTTATTAACAACATCCAATGTCCATGATCAGGAAACCTTGATCATCTTATTAATCAACGAGCTAGTTTATGAGAGAGGCATAACTAGGAACTTTTTGCTTGTTTATTAAACACACATGTATTAACGTTTCCGTATTAATACAATTA
This sequence comes from Avena sativa, assembly GCA_916181665.1. Classification (NCBI taxonomy): domain Eukaryota; kingdom Viridiplantae; phylum Streptophyta; class Magnoliopsida; order Poales; family Poaceae; genus Avena; species Avena sativa. The sequence continues at coordinate 451,669,358 of OV702283.1, forward strand.
CAGCATGCAAAATAAGCATCTATTAGATACTTGGAATATACATAATAACCACTTTATTATTGCCTCTCACGGCATATTCCCTTCAGATCTCCCCTCTGGCACGGTGCCAGGAAGAGCTTCAGATCCCCCCGATCTAGGGACGATGGTGGCGGCGGCTACTGACGGTTTCGTGAAATATTGATCGGGTACTTAGGGTTTCTGCATCGGGGGTTCTTTATAGGCGAAGCGGCGAGGCAGGGGGCGGCCAGGGTGGTTACACCCCCCAGGCGTGGCTATCCCTAGCCCGCGCCACCGGGTGGTGTGGCCCCCTAGTGCCTCCCCTTCGTCTCGTATTCTGGCTCTGTGTTCCCCACGGTAAAATATTGACTTTGGCTTTTGTCCCGTCCAATTCCGGGAATATTGATTTTCTGCCTTTCTCGAACCAAAAACAGAAGAAAACAGGCAACTGTCACTGTGGCATCTTGTTAATAGGTTAGTATCAGAAAACATATAAAAACACCTCAAAGTGTAGACAAAGCAAAGCAAAGTAGATACTAAACAAGCATGGAACATCAAAAATTATAGATATGTTTCCGACGTATCAAGCATCCCCAAGCTTAACTCCTGCTCATCCTCGAGTAGATAAGTGATAAAAAGAATAATTTTTGAGGTGACATGCACCATCAAAACAAAGATCAAACCATTTGCAAGCATTGAAAGCTGGGATCAAAGAACTCTAGACATGAGCATGAAAGATGGAGTTCTAACAGTAAGACAAAGTAACTATGCATGCAACATGAAAGGTTACAAACAAAGATCATGAATAACATGCATTAAAAAACATTTGTTTGTTTCACATACAGAAAACATAGCATAGTAGCATTCAGCTTGTCCCTCATGGAGTAGCAAAACATAAATGCATAGGATACCTTCAAAGTTTATAAGAATGACTAGATACAAATAGCACGAGAACAAGTAATATCGACAAGATGAATCAATCAGTAAGTCCTAGGACAATACACATAGAACTAATAATGGCAACTATGCTATCATAATTGGTGCCTATGGATAGAAGGTGGAGACTCAATATAACAGTGGAAGAAAGGCCCTTCATAAAGGGAAGCAGGGATTTCAAGTTTCAAAAAGAGCTTCCAAAAATTATGGTACTTGTTAGCTTTCAGCCCTCATTGTCCCTATCATAAGCATCTTGAAGTGATTAAGGTTAAAGTGAATAAACTATGGAGTAGATACTTGACAAAGTATAATTGGCAATCTCATGTCCCTTGAATATGAGGGCCGCTCCTCATGCTACTCAAGTTTAGTTATTTGCAAGTTCATGTCATATTAAGTACATATGTATCATAGAGAACCGCCAACGGGGTACCCCTTGCACATGATATAGGAGTTATCTCATAATCAAAATGACAAGGCATGCAGACAATGAGCATCTTAGCAATCTTCTTATTTACCATGGGAATATGGTGCTTTTTTCTCTCTTTCCTATTTTCTCATATTTTTTTCTTTTTCTCGATCTCTTTTTCTATCTATTTTTTTATAAGAAGAATGCTTCATAGATGTCATTATGGTGATGCTGCAAGTTTCCACCATGATTAGGTATGGCTTAGGCTAGCGGCCCAGGCGTTTCTCTAACACACATACATAACTCCATGGACTTACAAGCTCCCCTTTCATTTCACACCGACGACATCCATCGACAAAAGAGCCTGATATCAACTGTGTTCAAAGTACAAGTGCAATGTTGAAAGCGTTCCCCGTGACAGCACGGTTCTGCTAATTCCAACGGATAAGTGCGAGCATATACAACATAGATGACACACTGGTTCAAGTTTATTAGGGGCAAGAAAAATAAAGTGTGCCATCAAGTTCGTGAGAGCTTTAATCACTAAGTTTTCACATAACAAAGAGACTTTTTAATTGGAAGATATATGAAAACAAGAATATACTTGGAATGGTGTAACACACCATGCATAGGAATTTATAGTGAACACTTTGTAATAACTTGGTTTCTTGGGAGTTGGATGCATGAGTAGAACTTACTCATACAAGTGGAGGCTAGCAAAAGACTGAGAGCGACCAACTAAGAGAGCAATAATGGCCATAATCATGCAGAGCGACAAAACATTACTAATCAAAGCATAAAGTGATACTACAAGTCAAGGACTAACTGATCATAAAGGCTATGGTGACTTGTTCATAGTCATAACATGGTGTGAGCATGTGCCAAGTCAACCCAAACAAAGCATCAAAGGAGAATACCACAATATTATGCTTTTGTATGCTAAAACAACGCATGATTCCTTCAAGGCACACTAAGCAATCCCAATTGTTTGGAACAAGTCATGCTACAACAATAATCACTAAGCATAAGGTCAAAACAACACCTATCATGACATGATAAAGTTTAAGTCACAGTCAAAGCAAGCTCCTCTTGTACTACTCAAGCAAGAACTTTCTACTCCTCTCCAACACCAATCAACTTATTTGCAGCAACATAGCGAGAACGGGGGTCCAAACTACTTTATTGAAGCAAACTAAGCAAACTAAACGTAACTAAGACGCTCCAAGAACAACACAAAAGTGCATGAAACAATAAAAACGAAGTGTCTAGAAAGACCTGAGCTTTTTATTGATAAAGAAGGCATCCCCGAGCTTTAACGCTTGTACCTTTTGAATATTTCTTGGGGTGACATGGGGTGGCATTCCCAAGCTTGAGATTTTGTCCATTCTTCATCTCATTACATCATTCTCTCTCTACACCTGAAAATTTTCCTTCATACAAAACTTCACACAATCTTCATTAGCAACATTAGTGTATTCAAAAGATAATAGACCTTTGGGTTTAGCTTTAGAACAGCAGAACTTTCACTAAAAACACAATCTACTGTATCAATTCCCTCAAAAATCTCAATTTACCAAAAAGGAATCAATAAGAAGCAAATGCAAATAATAGCAGAAATCTGTCAAAACAGACCAGCAGGTAGAAATCGATTTTTTCGAAGACCTTCTGTTGCTCAAATCAAAAAGTGTTGAACTAACGAAAGTTAGCTAACATACTAGGGGATTTATTAAGAAAATATCATATCAATCCTACTTACAGAGATTCCTCACGAATTTTTACGGTGGAGCACAAAAATCTGTTTCAGAACAGCAACTCCCCAAATTTTACTTCCCTCTCATTAGAGGTCATTCTTGGCACAAAAAGCAAAGGACAAGGAGAGGTCAGAATTAATAACTTACAAGACTCAAGAAAACTTTTGGGTTATCTCCCAATAAGTACTTTTCTTTAACGCCTTTAAGTTAGGCTTGATAGTTTGAGAAGATGCTGACATAGGAAATATGAATTGAAGTAAAAGACAACATCAAGAAGCAAATTCAAAACACATTTAAGTCTAACCCACTTCCTATGCATGGGAATATTGTACACAGATAAATTCACAAAGAACAAAGTGCCAAGCATAGGAAGATAAAACAAGAGTAACTTCAGAACTTTCAGCATATAGAGAGGTGTTTCAGTACCATGAAAACATCTACAACCATATTTTCCTCTCTCATAATAATTTTCAGTAGCCTCATGAATAAATTCAACAATATAACGATCACATAAAGCTTGCTTTTCACGATCTACAGACGCATAATTTTTATCAAGCTCAAAAATACTGGGATTAAAACTTTCAAACCCACTTTTAAAATTTTTATATCAAGAAGACTCATCATTTAATATAGGACCATCATCTAGAGCTTTATCATAAACATTTTCTAGGAAAAACTCTTTAATACCATGCATTTCGAAGTTAGGGATAAATTTAGGATTATCATAGATAACAGGAGCATAACTATTATCACAAGTTTTACCCATAGCAGATATTTCAAAAGAATCCACAGGAACATAACATTCATCCTCCTTTGGTAAGCATGGGGGACAATCAAATAATGTAAGAGGTAAAGAGTTACTCTCATTAGAAGGTAGGCATGGGTAGATCCATTCTTCCTCCTCTTTACCATCACTCTCCTCCTCTTTTCCATCTAATGAGCTTTCAGGTTCAGCAATTTCGTCTTCCATAGGCTCCTCCAAGGCATTAGTCTCTTCCGTTTATGGAAAACACCTATTAAAATATTCAAGAATATAGCCATTTTCTTCCTTGTAAATATCAAAGCAAAATTTAAGTATCTCATAAACCTCATATTCATAAGGTGCATCATCAATATTTTCAAGCAAACTCGCAAGTTCAAATGCACCCTTGAAGGCAATAAATTCTTCAATTTGTTCCACATCATAAAAGTCATAATTTCCTTTAACATAAGAATATATGGTAACATTATCACCTCCTACAGCAACAAGATTTATCAAAGCAATAAGTAACATTATAAGTAGAGCACACCTCTCTAGCAATAGTATTCAATTTATCAATTTGTTCCCATAAGTGTTTCCCTTTTTATGACAAACTGTGTTCCTTATAATAATTCTTTTATTCTTCCGTGAACCCACCTTGCCAATAAGAGTTAGTTTCAAAGAAACCATCCATTGATATAAAGAATGACAAAGCAAGGCAACAACAGACCAACAACTAGAGCATGAACTAATTTTTTGTTTTTTGATAAAAAAAGGCAAACAAAACTAAGCAAAAGAAACTAAGCAAAACAAAAACAAAGTAAAGAGAAAGGTTGTGAAGGACTCCCCTTGTGAAGACGTCCTTAGCCTCCCCGGCAACGACGCCAGAAAAAGCCTTGATGAGTGCGTGAACACTTCGTGCGAGGCCCCAAGCGGAAGGTATGATGAGCACAGACAAATTTCCCTTAGTAAGAAACCAAGGTTATCGAACGAGTAGGAGGAAGGAAACGACTCAAAGGTGTTGCTAGCAACTTGGAAACCTCCACAACACAAACTCAATACTTTGCCCCAAAGAACAGTGAGATTGTCAATCTCACCGGTTTGCTGAAAACAAAGGTTTAACGGTATGGTGTGGAAGGTAATGGTGGTTTGCAGAAATTAAACAGTAATAGTGGAAGATGTATCAATGGTAAAGATTGGACCGGGGTCCATAGTTAACTAGAGATATTCTCCTTAAGATAAACAAACATGGCATGCTGGGTAAACAAATTACAACAGGGCAATTGACAGGACTGGGCAAGGCATAACAATGCAATACTAGACATTCATGATCCTATGAGATTCGATTGGGCAATACAACAAGATACATAGACCGCCATCCAACTACATCTATGACTAGAAATCCACCTTCAGGTTATCATACGAACCCCCTCCAGTATTAAGTTGCAAGCAACAGATAACTGCTTTAAGCAAAGTGTGTGAGGTAAACAATCCACTTGTTCCATGAACAAGCGATCGTTTTTTTATCCCTAGCGGCAACAACACATCCACAACCTTAGAGATATCTGTCACTTCCCTTAGATTAAATAGTGGCATGAACCCACTGCCGAGCATAAATAACCCCTCTTGGAGTCACTAGCATCTACTTGGCCAAGATAGCTACTAGAAACGGAGAGCATGCAAGATCACAAACAACACAGATACAACAAGATACATAGACCGCCATCACACTGCATCTATGACTAGAAATCCACCTTCAGGTTATCATCTGACCCCCCTCTAGTATTAAGTTACAAGCAACAGATAACTGCTTTAAGCAAAGTGTGTAAGTCAAACAATCCACTTGTTCCATGAACAAGAGACCGTTGTTTTCTCCCCAGTGGCAACAACACATCTATAACCTTAGAGATTTTTTTCACTTCTTTTAGATTAAATAGAAGTATGAATCCACTATCGAGCATAAATACCCCCTCTTAGAGTCACTAGCATCTACTTGGCCAAGATAGCTACTAGAAACAAAGAGCATGCAAGACCACAAACAATAGAGACATGGCCATTAATCAATCTGACATGGTAATCTCAATATCCATCGGATCCCCGTAAACACAACATGTATGATTACAAATAGATGATCTTGATCATGAACGAAGCCCACAAGATCTAAACATGGTAGCACAAAGGAGGAGATACAACCATCTAGACACTACATGTACCCGTAGTCCAAGGTGGAACTACCCATACTTTATACCGGAGGCTGGCATGATGAAGAAGAAGGCCTCCGGGATGATCTCCCCTTCGGCAGGGTGTCGGGAAGAGCTTCAGACCCCCCTGATCTAGGGACGATGGTGGCAGCGGCTATAGACATTTTCGTGAAATATTGATCGGATACTTATGGTTTCTGCATTGGGGGGTCTTTATAGGCGAAGAGGCGAGGCAGGGGGCGCCCAGGGTGGTCACACCCCCCGGCATGGCTAGCCCTAGTCCGCGCCGCCAGGGGGTGTGGCCCCCTGGTGCCTCCCCTCCGTCTCATATTCTGGCTCCGTGTTCCCCATGGTAAAATACTGATTTTGGCTTTTCTCCCGTCTAATTCCGAGAATATTTATTTTCTGCCTTTTTGGAACCAAAAACAGAAAAAAAGGCAACTGACACTATGGCATCTTGTTAATAGGTTAGTACCAGAAAACATACAAAAAAACCACAAAGTGTAGACAAAGCAAAACAAAGTAGATACTAAATACGCATGGAACATAAAAAATATAGATACGTTTTCCGACGTATGAGACCCACGCCACCTAAGCTATTTTGGGCCTCCGCGCTCCCCTATTGAGTTTCCGGCACTCCAGGTTATCTGTCCTCGCAAAAATTAATCCTCGAAAATCCCTAAGTATGTTTGACTATGTTTATGTTCATGAAAGTTAAAAGTACACAAAATAGAGTTTTACGGTCCAGCAGAGTTATAACCTAAATAAAGGGGATTATTGGTAATAGGATAGACTTGCTACCTAGATGGATAGCTACCCATCCATTGGTATATGGCGATTTAATCAACGTATATCAATTTTAGCATATTTTCGTAGTAGAACATGGATTTCTGGTGTACATAAGTGATTTCAAAAATTTGGTATGAATTTGTTTTGGTTAACTAGGTAAATGCCCGTGCGTTGCTACGGGTCTATTAAGTTTTTTTATTCATGTTGCATAGAAATATGTAGTCACACAATATTCTAAAACACGGAAGATTCCTATTTTCTTAAAATGTATTTTGACAATAATATATAACTTGACATTATATGCAAAGAAATATCTCTTATTCGCTACGAGTATAATCAGCTTGTATCTTGGAGATTGCCTCTATTATGCCTAGGAGTCTACATATTACCCTTAATTGCATCATTGTCGCTCGCTCATGTCATCATCATTATGTCAAATTAGCTAAATGCTTATTTGTTGTTACCGGATATGGAAAATGCGCTTGACGACAATGTGGTTCGGAATCTTCTGTACGACAAACACCATGCTTCTTTTTATGTTCATCTTTTCTCTTCATGGGTCTCCTTCTCCACCTTAGCCCGCAGTCAAATAGTGTGAACTACAAATAAATTTATGCACGCTCTATGTTATTATCTACATAAGTACATAACGGTCGCCCATATCCATATGAAACAACATATAAATACCATTTAATGTCATGGATCCACACCCCAGGTGGAGTTACCTTTAGTATCCCAGATGAAGTTATCTCTAATGATCATTAATACTGAATCAACACAAATAGCAGCAGCAATATAATGATGAAAATAATAATACTAAGCAAGGTCATAGCTATGATGAACAAATCACCTCAGTTCAACTTAATAGTTCCGACCACAACCGCTGTGTAGTAGTCGAATGTTGTGATCATGACCCTGAGCTCTCACCACATCATCTAAAGGAAAAAGGAGCAAATTTTTCCATCACCAATCACATCAGTTCGGTCTAGATTACAAACTTCTATCAACACGAACATGTGACATATAATCAGGGTGGATCATCTCATCAACACGGGCTTGCAATACGGGGGCATGATGGGCACATCATCACAGGCCTGGAGTGAGTCACAATTGGAGACACTCATTGGCCATTTTAGTAGCAAGGGAGCTGCGTAACTCCAAGAGGCGGAGCGCATGCTACAGTCCTTCTCGCCAAGGTCTGATGGCTGCTGTGATGTGTGCAAGACAGAAGGGGAGGAGAATCCCAGGGCGAAGGAGCGGCGGGGTTTGTATGGCCGAATTAGATTACAAGAACATAGAATGCTAATGAATTTGTCGGCTGTATTGGTATTCTCAGTTGGTGACTTTTAAAATAAAAGACAATGGGAATACTTTTACATGGCAATGCTCCAATGATCACTTAATATACAACCCAAATAAAACCTAAGTCCTAACCACGTTAACATTGGCTGTGTTGTCAAAATAAATATAGTAAAACTGGAAAACATGAACAAACATTACCAATGCTAGCTATAGATTTATTCTAATAAATTACATGGAAATTTAGTTCCTAACACCTAAAGATTATTTTATTGGAATTCTGAGATACTTATATGTCATACTATTTATGTTTCACGACCATGCTTGTAAAGCAAGTTATTAGAAATGTTTATTTGAATCAAAGAACTGGAAGTATAGATGTATTTAAAGTAACAAAGTTTTGCTCCCAATGCACAGAAACAATTAGTCGCACATGCTTACTTGATTGTTAGCTTGCCACACCTGAAGTGGCTTGTGATCCTTCTGTACCGTGACCCACTTCTATTCAAAAACATGTTATGATTATCGAGATTACGAGGAGATTACTTGATTGTTAGCTTGCCGCATTAATAATTTTGTTGGAGATCATTTCTGCGGAAAAATTCAAACACAAATGTTAGATAAACAAAAAATGTCTAAATGTGATAATTATCACCGGTTAACTAATCAAACATTGTACCATTAATCCTTTCGAGCTGGTCTATTATCATAGCTAAATTCTTGCACCCCTTGTGTCCACACGTCCTAAGATCACATGAACTCATAAGGGGCTATATATTCTTGCACATATGTGGATCGTCCCAAAATCCTCTTCATCATCACTTGATAGCACCATCGGTTACTCTATCACATCGACATCTCCAAAATTAAATCATGTCGGTACGGTACTTGTCCAGATTGCAAGCCAGCCAGACCGAATAAAAGAACTTGATAAAATGACAACTACTCCCTCCGTTTCATATTATAAGACGTTTTAGGATTTGCAGTACAACTCTTGTCACGTTACAACATTTTCTGGGTTTCTAGTTTTGCCCCTGCCTCGTGTCTCGCACGAACGGTTCTCTCTCACGTCGTGTGCACTCCCCAGCACTCACTCCCTCTCGCGCGTCACTCTGACTCACTCGCTCCACCCTCGTTGGCGGCGCCTTGCTCCCTACACGCCGCCGCCTCCCCCCACAAGCTGCCGTCTGGATCTCCACAGTCGTGCCATACACCGCCTCATGGCTTCCACATGCCGCGCCCAAGATCTGTGAGTGGCGGTGCTCCAAGATCTGAATTTTTGTGCAAGAACCGCCGGCGCCCAAGATCTGTGAGTGGCGGTGCTCGATCCGTCAATAGTGGGGCTGGATCTATCGAGATCGAAGGAGAAGGAGTCTGGTGAAGTCAGGACGATGCAGCTGGTGACGCGGATGAGTGCGGTAATGAACAGGACTGAAGCTTGTAATGCAGCTACTATGACATTTGCCTTATAATATGAAACGGAGGGAGTAACCGTGATCATCCAATTCTATGACATTTGCCTCCACGCTCACTGGTACATCAGGGTCTGGCACTACTGCCATCACACAATTACATACTCTTTAACACCCCATCAATCTCTAAAAACTGTTTCAATCAAGAAAAAATTATACATAGCATCTAACTAACCAGCATCATCCGCAGTGTTTCCGTTTCCTTCCTATCCTTCCACATGTTCAGTAGCTAAACCAGATCCACACACCCATTCATTCAACGAATCAGACCACTCGCCCCTGAGTGTTCTATATGGGCGAGAGAAAGCAACACACACATGATTCCGGACGTCGCTCAAAACAGCAAGTTCTAACATGTATACAACATTGACATATTGCAGACAGTCCATTCACCGTCCTTTCCTGTCATATTAGTCTGAAAAAATCAATTTCCCAATCCCTTATTAAATGGTTGTGCACAGATCAACCGAAATTTTATCACCTTCAAACTTTGCATGCCGACACCTGGGTTCTATGGTGCAGATCCTAGACCAACACTTCGCCATCCTTGACGTGAAGCGGCTTAGCCTGCAGCAGCATAAGAAGTTAAACAAGAGCCATCACAGTAGGACATACAATCCAGCCCAAATACAGAAAATCACCAACCAGAATTTCATGATCATTAGTGCATGCAACTTGTTCTCTAGTCCATGTTGTTTGTACGTCTTTTAATTGCTTCTACAAATAACAAGAACAAGGTTGCCAACCAATAATGTTAGATTTTCTATTATCGTAGAAGACATAATATAGTTCCTCCACACAAGGGGTACGAGAGGATCGCATTACACATAAACTCTCCTGATTGGCTTACCATGTAACAGTGGAATAAATAATCATGTAAGAATCTGTTGTTTAGTGCTTATGTCATAGAAAAAGGCATAGCTTAATAGGTTAGATAATGCATTCGGTTATGAAAGAAAGCTAACTAATGTCAATACTGAGGACATACTGAGATAAACATTCTTCATGTTTGATAACATTACCACGATTACTTTGTGTGGATATAAGTTTGGCAGTTTAAGAACCAAGAGACAAATACTTGTGAAGTATTTACTCAAGAGCTCAAAAAATACCTAAATAAGCATAGCAATTCGATTTATTCGTAGGAATTCTACTATATTCGGTGCATGTGCGTGGCTTACCTTAGCTGGAAACAACAGAGGATCAAATATCACATCTGACCAGTCATGCAATGCTGACGTTATTTTCTCCACTTTCTTCTTGACACTTGCATAGTTGATATAGTCAGCACATATATACATATTGAAAAGTGCTACCCAGAAATGAGCAGGCAAATGAAGCAACCATGACACGCAAATCTCACGTTTATTTATCTTGTCACTGTCCAGCTTCTGAGCATCATTCCCAGTGAAGTTGGTGCCCTCCACCCCACCCTTAGCCCATTCATGACATTTTTTGGTCGCCTCATCAGCAAAGATTGTAGTCTTGTTCATTGGGTTCTTCTTGATGGTTTCTTGGCTACGCAGAGCAGACTTCTCTTTGAGGACGGACCTATCCTTCAAGGCGATACCTTTGATGTTGGACACATCCCGCAGGGTCTTTCTTGCTTATGGCTTAGCTGATGGTTTCAGTGGCTTGGCATTCAGCCCATCAGCCCTCTTGCCTGCACACCAAGAATAAGTATGTCAAACATTCACAACAGGAAACTTCCGTATCATGAATTAGTTTAAGCAAAAACAACCTGCTTGCACTCGAACTAAACATTAGAGCCGCCCCAACAGAGACTACCGCGTGGCAAGCTCTGGTGGTAATCTCAGACCACATCAGACTGTAGGAGAAGGTCGGGCCACCTCCAAGGATGTACTGAGCTGGAAGAGGCTAGAGCTCTAGATGGTTGGGCGGCTGGGGCGGGGGCGAGATGGAGGGCAGGCTGGACCTCAAGATGGAGAGGCGTCTGGGGTGAGGGGAGGGGGTTGAGATGGAGGGCGGGGAGCGAGATGGGAGGGACTGCGGCGACGGGACCCTTTAATAGAATTACATGGGACATCGTTCCTTGGCAGCGGCGGCAACGTGCGGGTCATCAGCCGCCGGCAGCGAGGCGAGGACGCGCCTGCCGCCCAGGCCGCCGCCGCGGAGTTCCCTCGTTGCCTGTGGTGCCGCGTTAGGGAGAGGGAGTCTCCTCTGATTGACATGGTTTTTTTTCCTTTGCGTTTTTTCTGCGCGATTCCAGGCGTCGGACGAAGGACGGGCGTGGGAAGCGGGGTGATTCCAGGAGTCGGACGAAAGACGAGCGAAATACTCCAGTGCCAGGAAACGGAACACGTAGATTTTTTTTAGGTAGTAGAGAAGAGAAGTCAACGGCGGGTTTGACATTTTGTCACTTGAGGTGACTTTGACCAAAACAAAATTCGAACAAAATTTCCGAAACCATTTTTGTACAACGGAAATCAGCGTTCTACTAAGAAAACAATCCAAAACTGGTTCATGTTTATCAAAAAAAAACTATCCATGTCAATTAAGCTTAAATACTGATCTAATATACAAGTTTTACTATTGAGAAAATATTACATAGAAGGAGCACACGATTTGCGTAATGATGGATGACCCAAAAATATTGGCCCACATTTTAAGTTGGTCCATGATCTCACTCACATAGGTTACTTTATTTACCGTTGCAACAAATCGTTCATTTTGCCTGATAGAGGTGGTCACGGAAAAATAAACGAAGGGGCCATGCACACGTCGACAGAAGCTGCAAGGTTTTAGAGTTTCGGAGTGTTGGACGACGGGTGGTGGCAGGGTCATGTCTCATGTCACGTAAGGGTGAGCACTGCGCTGATCGTGAGAGCTTACAAGAGTAACTCGATGCGCGTCACAAACAAGTTAAGCATTCAAGCGTGCTGCCCCGTTCCTCCGCTGGAGACACGACGACGGATAAGACCAGCGTGAAACCCGGATCGCAACGTTCCCCGTACGTGAGAAAATATGACAAATGCGCAGCCTGTGTCATCATATTCTTCTTCTTCTTTCGACAACACTGGCTGGCAACATATTCCATCATCAGTACTACGCGCGCAGTATCCTGAAACGCAAATGCGGTCGAAGGTCGTTCAACGGCGACAGATATTCAAAACTTCCGACGACTAAATGCTCATAAAGGCCGTCATCAAGAAAAAAAAAGAAAACACGGGTACTACTGGGAACCGATCATTTCGCCTGAGCAGATGTCAGGGGAAAGAATGTTAAAGGGGGAGCCGATCGACGCACACGTCGACACAAGTGGAAGAAGGTTACAGGGTCGCCAAGGAGAGGTCATGTCCAAGGAGAAGGCTGATCTGAGCACCGATCGTCAGAGGAGGAGTAACTCGAGAAGAACGTCAGGAGCAGAACGTCAGGAGCAGTGAGCATTCAAGCGCGGCCATTCCTCCGGGGCCGGGGGAGACTTGTGTGAGAAGACGTGCATGCATGAAACGCGGAGCGCAACATGCAATTCCGGAACGTGAAGAATGAAGAAATTTTCAACTAAATCTTTGAGCATGCAGTGCAAGAACCGGAAAACGTCTCGCTGCTCATCTGGCCCTCGTTTGCACTGGCGCCAGCACACCAAGCAGCCGTTGCACCTACGCACTGTTTAAGTTACCGCTGCATGCACTGACGTCTCACGATCGTGTTGTCACGGCAGAAATCACTGTTTTGACCTAATTAACAATTGATCTTACAAATTTAACCTACTTTTTCGAAGATATCTTGATCTGATCTGTTTTCATGACGCTTTACCAGAGGGCGCCATGGTCAGTAGCACGGCGCTCCCGGCAAAAGTGTCATGCACCCATGGCGCTCCCTCAGAAAACGTCATGGCCCCGTCCGACGTGGCGGCAGTCGTGACACACGCGGGCCCGTTTTAATGTTTGACGCTTTTCGCGGAGACGCCATGCTACTAGGAACGGCGCTTTTTTTCGCACCATGGTCCTTAACCCTAGAAAACCGCGCGGGTGCCCTCCCAGCGTCATACCTCTTCGTTTCTCCCAGCTCCTCTCTCTCTCGCCCCAAGCTCTTCCCCTACTCGAATCCCTTTAAATCGGTTGATTTTCTCCGTGGATTAGGACTTCCCCTTGCTTCAAGAGGTAATCTCCCCTAACCCCTTGCTTTTGTCCAAATAGATTTGTGAATTTTGGTTCTATTTTGGTAAAGAATGTAGAACCCTAACTCTAACCCTAGCTATATCTTGGCTTGATGTTGTTGCTTCTAGTTATTAGATTGGTAGCTTATGGCTAGGGTTTGTATGTTAGAATTAGCAAAGTGGCATGACTTGTTTTAGTTGGTAGTTACGGTTGGTGGTGGTAATATAGTTATCTTTGATGCGTAATGGTTGGTGTCATTGTTTTTTAGATGGCAAGAATCGTTAATGTTCATCATGTGGACAAGGCCGCATTCTTGAAAGGCAATACCGAGTGTGACCCGGAGGAGATAGTCATGGTGTTTGGCACAAGTCCTACATATGCCGAGGTTGTGGAAAGAGTGAGGAATGATTTGAAATGGATGGAACCTAGTGATGTGTATGAGTTGGTTGGAAGGTATAACGCCGGGTTTGGCCATCACAATAGATTGAAGATAATGCCTATCAACTCCGAGTTGAATTGGAGTGCGTATAAGGAGATGGTGGTGGAATCTGAAGATAAGTCACTCGAGATATTTGCCACAAGAAAGGTTGCGGCTCGGTTGCACATTGACTTGAACCGGCATGCTTCCATGAGTCCGGCTCGAGGTGAGCCACATGTGTATGACACAACAATGAGCCAACCTCCATTGAGCCCGGTTCGCGTAGAGCCAACCTACGATGATACAACAATGAGGCAACCTTCCATGAGCCATGTTCGCAATGACAACTATGAAGCACCTCAAATGGAGGATGATGACTTTGAGGGTGATGAGGTTGAGTATGGGCTTCGTGACAATGAAGTAGGACATGTGGAGGCAAATTGCCATGAGGAGGACATGGACCATGATCTCCCTTATTTGAGGTGTCATGCATCGGACTCCGAGGATGAAGGACCGGATGAAGATGTGGATGAGGATGGTCTAACGGTTAAATTCGCCGAAGCTCACAAAAAAGTAGTAGGTCGGGATCATCGGCCTTCATTGTTCCGTGATGTTAGTCTTGCGGATGAGGCCCAAGTTGATGGTGGAATTAGTCGAGTGCTCGAGCACGATCACCTTCTAAAAAGGACCTGAAGCCGAAAAAGTACGTGATAAATCCCGGGGTAAAGTTTGATAGCTTGTTGGAATTTCAGATGTGGATCAAGGACTATGCGGTGAAGTACCACCGACCGTACAAGGTGGCTCACTCGGACACTAAGGTGCATTACACAGTCAAGTGTGAGAAGCAAGGATGTCCATGGGTTGTTCGCCTACGACCATTGAGGGGCGGGCCACAATGGATCATTGTAAGTTGTCATCCATTCATATGTGTGATGACAAGTTTATCAAGGATGCCAAAGTTGTGAAGGAGGACCATCGGCAGCTGACCTCTGATTTCATCGCGTATAGAGTTGCAAATAACATAAGGTCTCTCCCAACATATAAAGGGTGTCATAGATTTGGTTAAAAAAGTATTCGGTTATAAAGTGAAGTACGGTAAGACGTGGAAGGCCAAACAAGCCGCATTTAAGATGTTGTATGGTGATTGGGAAGAAGCATACAACCACCTCCCTAGGTTGTTGGGAGCAATGGCCGCAAGGAACCCAGGAATGTATTATGTGGTGGAGCCTCTTGGGTCGGTGACTAGGTTGTACAATGGTGCCACTATCCGAGTATTTGGCCGTGCATTTTGGACATTTGGACCATGCATCAGGGGATTCAAGCATTGTCGACATTTGGACCATGCACCTTTTTGACCGGCAAGTTCAAGGGCACACTATTAACTGTCATATGCCACGACACAAGCAACCGGGTTTTACCTTTGGCTTTTGCCTTGGTTTCGGTGGAGAACAACGACAACTGGGAGTGGTTTTTCCATATATTGAGGACCAAGGTTATAGAACCTGATAGAGAGGTTTGCATCATCTCGGATCGCCATCAAGGAATACTAAACGCAGTCAAGAAGGACATTCCTGGGTGTGCTCGTATCCACCATCGATGGTGCATGAGGCATTTTGTGTCCAACTTCTATAGAGCATGTGGCAACAAGGAACGTGCCGACGATCTACAAGATTGTTGTCTTGCCTTCACCGCTCGGCATTTTCAAAAACTATATGATAGATTGTATTGTCTCACAGATGATGGTGGCAAAAGAGTTTCTCAGAAGGCACCTTAATGAACGGACAAAGTGGGCAAGGGCTTATGATTATGGAGGCTAGAGATACGGTGATTCCACCAGTAACATGGCGGAATGCTTCAATAAAGTACTTAAAGGTGTACGTCAATTGCCTGTGACTGCTATAGCGGAGTACACATTTCAGAAGTTGAATGAATACTTTCTAAAGTATAGTGATGAAACGGATAAGCAAATCGCTGGGGGTAACAAGAAAAAAAGAAGTATGAGTAGCCACCATTGGTTGATGGCTGGAATATCAATCAAACAAAGGGGATACACAAACGGTTGAATGTTTCGACAACCAAGAACCGATTTACCAAGTGAATGAGCATGGAGGCAGCACAAGGGAAGGTGTGCAACATGGAGGACTGTCCTATAAGGTGTGGCTATGCAATGGTTATTGCTCCTGCGGGAGGCCGACATTGTACCATCTCCCTTGCTCACACGTGATGAAGGCGGCATCTGAACGAATGGTGGGTCTTAATCACCCGGATACGTATTAGGTTGGATGAGCATTCCATCCAAGCGGTGAAGAACACATGGGCGGGTAGATTTCAGCCTTACCTTGACCAATCTCAATGGCCAGAATATCATGGTGTCCAACTTTGTCCTGATCCGTCAACGAAGGTTGTTGGTCGGGGAAGAAGACAAACCAAACGTTTCCGAGGTGACATGGACGATTGGTCTGGTGGATACCGACGAGAATGGGGGAGCGAGTATTTCGTGGAGCCTCGTGACAAAACCCGTTGTGGAGAATGCAATGCTGAGGGCCATAATAAAACATCATGTAGCAAAAGGAAAAAATCAAAGGAGGCCAACACCCCTATTGGCAGACAAGCCAAGGAGGTGGTGATGGTGGTACAAACACAAGCCAAGGAGGTGGTGATGGTGGTACAAACACAAGCCAATGAGGTGGTGATGGTGACGGTGTTAGAAGGACAAGCCAAGGAGGTGGTAGAGGTCGTGGCGACGATAGAGGTCGTGGCGGTAGTATGTTTACGTATCTTCGAGGAGAATTTCCGTATGTGTTTTCTTGATATTTTTTAATATTTTTTGTGTGCATTTAAGTGTATTTCTATTTACGAACTATTAGGTTTGCATTCTTGTTATAGGTATGTCGACCCAACCCACCAAGGAGAACAATGATGGGAACGGTATGAGCTACTCCAAAGTGTGGGCGGAGGCTTTGAGGAGGGTGAAGGAGAGGGAAGATGAAGTAGCTCAGTTGATCATGAAAAGGGAAGAGGAAAGGAGGGAGGCTGAAGAAGAACGTCGGTGGGAAGAAGATTTCAACGGGAGATTGCGTGAGGCAAGCATCAAGAAAGCAAAGAAAGAACGTGAGAGGAAGGAAAAATAAGCAAAGTATGAAAGAGACATGTACTTGAAGAGCTTGAGGAATCATCGTCGGTTTGAGAAGGTGTCTGAAGAGGCTAGCCTCATAATGGGGGAAGAGGAGATCAAGAAGAAAGAAGAGAGTAGACGCCAATTCAAGGCGCAGTTCAACTCTGTTGTCCAACTTGCACACGACTTGAGGGAAAAGGAAGAGGCAGAGGAAGAGAGGAAAAGGAAGACGAAGTGGAAGGAGCCTAGCGCGACACAGTAGAGTTGTCACCATTCTACGATCTATGTTATGGACTCCACTATGTGGAATTTGTCGTATGTAAAACCCCTTAAGGGCGCAACGCCATGTATTTCGTAAACATTCACTGGGCTTTCTAGGAGGGCGCCATCCTACCATGGTGCTTTGAGCCAGCTCTGGCGCGCTGGGACACAGTGCCCGCGCGCGGTCGAAGAAAACCTAGACCAGAAAATCTGCCAAGTCAGGGGCATGGCGCCCTCTCCAAAAACACCATGCTAGGAAGCATGGCGCTTTCCTGGAGGGCGCCATGCTACCATGACGCTTTGAGCCAGCTCTGGCGCGCTGGGACACAGTGCCCGCGCGCGGGCGAAGAAAACATAGACCAGAAAATCGGCTAAGTCAGGCGCATGGCGCCCTCTCCAAAAACTGGCGTTGTGCTAAAAAACGCCATGTTTTTTAGCACATTCAGTTTTTAGCAGATGAACAGATCCAAACACATCAACAAGCATCCAGTTTAGTTTTTTACAGATCCAAACATCAACATCAACAGATCCAAACATCAACATCAACAGATCAAGTTTTCCTCACATCAACAGATCCAAACATCAACAAGCATCCAGTTTTTTAGCACATCAACACACCAACAAGTTCAAAACGACGACACCAAACAACAAGTTTAAACTACAAGTTCATAATGACCACAAGCACTAGTTCAAGCTACGAGTTCACTTTCTCCCTTTCCCCCTTTTGTCCACTCGGTCCTCATTCACCTTGCTCTGTCCCTCCTGCCTCCTAGCCCTCCGCGGAGGATCGGAGTCTTCCTCCTCGCAGCTAGGATCACGGCGTGACACATGTGCCCGACGCTTGTTCTCCCATTCACTTGGCGTGTATGGATTCCTCGGTAGCCTCCTCCTTCTCACCCGCGACCGTTGACTAGACTACGGGGCGTCGTGTAATTGAGACATGCCTATCTCCTCATTTTCATCCTTGTCCTCACCATCTTCCTCCTCATCCTCATCCTGGCCAGCTTCCTCCTCCTCATGCTCGCCCTCTTCCTCCTGTTCATCTTGTGCATCATCTTCTAGGCTGGAAGACCTAACTGGCGATGCGGCGTCGACGGTGCGACAACCAAGCAAGACACCTAATCCACGGCCCCAACTCTTGGTATGCTATGACATTGACGAATATGTTAGAACATTTCAACACACATAAAAATACAATAGAACGAACGGTATGAACACATACCTCCACAAATGCTCGAAGGGCTGACTCAGACTCCTTGCCAGAAGGATGTTTATGTGCTTCCTCGGCCTCGTTCACGAGTTTCGAGATCTCCTCGCGCTAGCAAAAGAACAAAAAGTCAATTTTATGTCGCTATAATCGCATATAACAGTCCCCAGGACAATGCTTACCACAAAGCGGAAAACCCCCGCTGAATTTGCACCCCTGCCGCCTCGGACAAGTCTATTCTACTCTAGCTGGCTCAGATCATCAAAAGCAGGATAAGGATCCTCCACTATGTCATGAGATGCAAACGAAGCCGACTGCAGGTACAAACGAGACACCTTCCCAAGCCACACAAGGTACCGATTGAACGCTGCATCATCATGCGGCGCCTCAGGATGAGAGACCGCATTAGGGTTTTTGATCTCCTCAATCCTTGCATAGAACTTCTGAATATACTTGTGATGATATGCAACCCAATCTTTTTCCCTCTTCTGCTTGATCTTGTCCAATCTATAATCAAATTCATCGACTTAATACTATCATGAGACGCCCAAGAAAATTAGATACTGAGTGTATAAGGATCACTCACCCGTGAAGAGCTATGCTAGTGTCCTTGTATGGCGGCGGGGTCTCCTGAAATAATCCAAATTGCCTCATCACCCGTTGTGGAAGGTGGAACTCAACAGCGTAGACACAAATCAACGGGACACGAATCCTCTAGAGATGTGCTTCTTGCATACATTTGCGATTCAAGTCCGCCTGGAACCAAACACCCGTACCCACATTCCCTCCAGTTCCGTATGGCTCCCATTCCACCTGAGCGAGGAACACAATATTAGCATGTCGACTCGAAGTATATATGGTGGAAAAGATGAGTTCTTGATAACAATCAAATTATTACCTTCTCCGGGGTTAGCAAGTCGATTTGGTTAGTGTAACGCAAGTAGCATTCCTCGGATTCACCGTGGAATACTTCGGTATTATCCCACAAGTACGCCCATGTAGGAGCGTGGAGACGGCTATTTCCATGATCATCCCACGGTTTTTTCCTTCATCGGAATGGGTCGCCAACTGGTATACGTAACCAGGACCATATGGTCAGTAGCACCATAGGTCCACCAATACTTGCTCCTTTTCCAGTTCTACAACACGCCTCGTCCAGCTACACATACAACAAGCATACATAAGTATCCGGTCGATCAAGCATATGTACTACTACCATGCAATATATATGGTTTATTACCTGTCGATACAAATAAGCAAGTGCCGCCGAACCCCAGCTGTGCATATAGCCCCATTCCGCAAATAGAGTGAGCCACATGAATGAAGCATTCCTTCCAGTGCCATCTGATAAAAGTGTCCTACTAATGGCAATACCATTAGTATGCACGGGCATACATCTGGATCACCTCCTCATCGGCGTTCTCGGGGCACTTGCTGAAATTTTCTTGTATCCATTTGTAAGTAGCACCGGCAGACATCTTCTCTTGCGTTGGCGCCTTACTAATTAAGCCAATCATCACTTCACGCCACTTACCCGAATCTGAGCTCATACACACGGGCTGTCCTTTGATGGGAAGCGCAAAAATCATGGAGACGTCCTGCAGAGTGACCGTCATCTCACCACAAGGGAGGTGAAAATTGTGTGTCTCCGGTCTCCATCTATCAACAAGCGCTGTGATCAAACAATGGTTCATATGCTGCGTCGAACGCGAGACGAGCTAGATAAAAGGGAGAAGTCCAGTCCGCTCAACATATGGAGTGTAGCGCTCATCATATGGCATCTTCTTGCTATGCACCTCCTTGGACCTTAGGTGCAACCACTTGAAGACATGCTTATTCTCCGCGATGTACCGCCCACGGTGCCGTTGATCATAATGCCCATGCAAAATAGATTGTCCTTCCATCCTACAAGTGGTTAAAACAAATAAGTGAATACACCATACATCACAATATGCATATAAGAATACATATATGAGTACATTCAAGAATACACCATGCATTCCATATCAACAATAGCCAAACTATATATTATCCAACAATAGCCCAATAATATATTATCCTATAAGCCATATATGCCAACAATAATCCATGTATTAATACATTCATTCCATATCATCTACACAGGGCCATATATGCCAACAATAGCCCATCTAATTTCTTCAAACAAATTAGACATTCTACCACACTAATTTCTAGGGTTATGACAAAGAGGATATGTGATGATTTCTAGGGTTAGGATTAGACATTCTACCACACTAATTTCTTCAAACAAATTACACATTGCACAATATACATGCATCATTACACAAGAACTAGGGTTAGGAGGAAGAGGACCATGTGATGATTTCAACCAATACAAGGAGAATACCTCAAGTGGGGGGAGAGGAAGAAATTCCACCAGGAAATTGACTCAGATATGAGGGGGGGAGCTTGTGGATTTGAGGGGGATTGGGGGGAGCCGCCGCCGCCGCTGTCTCTGTCTGCTCGGGGAGGGGTATGGCGCTGGGAGGGGTAGGGGGAGGGCGCCCGCGCGGTTTTCTAGGGTTAAGGACCATGGCGCTTTTCGCAAAAGCGTCGTGTTAGTAGCATGGCGCCCCCGTGAAAAGCGCCAAACATTAAAACGGGCCCGCGTGTGCCATGACTGCCGCCACGTCGGACGGGGCCATGGCGTTTTCTAAGAGAGCGCCATGGGTCTTTTGCCGGGAGCGCCGTGCTACTGATCATGGCGTCCTCTGGTAAAGCGTCATGAAAACAAGTCAGATTAAGATATCTTCAAAAAAAGTAGGTCAATTTATGAGATCAATCGTTAATTAGGTGAAAACGGTGATTTTTGCCTGTTGTCACACACCCTAGCAAAGTGCCATACTGCCATCTCCTAAGTCCTAACCAAGGAGACGGCCTGCATGCAGTCATTGTGTTACCTCTTTGGTGATTGTTTTCTGAGCTTTTCACCTCGACCTCGCTCGGTGCCTTTTTTGGCCTTGCTCGATTTATCCATGCCGAGAGCACGCACATGCAAAATACTTACTGCTGCCTCCTCTGTATCTCTCTGCGGGCTGCATGCCCCGGTATGGTGGTAATGGTATGGGCGAGCTGAAATAAATAGTACGATGCACCCGGACGGATTCGACCAAATCTCGTCCGATTTCCCTCCCCCAAATCTGGAACCATATTTGTCCTTCTTGCTAGCCCTCTCGCCGTTGCCTAACAATGGAAAAAAAAACTTTGCAAGAGAATGAAGCGATATAATCGGGTCGCATTCTCTCTGTTTCACAGAAGATCACCGTTTTAATTACCCTCCGGTATTAAGCCTGTTTCCGTCCGCCGGCACACGGCTTGCAGAGGATGGAGTACGTTCTGGGCGCCAAGCACCTGCTCATTGTTCAGGACCTGACTGGCTTTTTTTTTTTTTGAACGGCAGGACCTGACTGGCTGACCCCGTGTTCCAGCGAGCATCGGAATACATCTTCATTCCTTTCAGCATTTCCTCCTGTTTTTCAGCAAGCACCAACGCAGCATCAACTGCTCTACGACTGTGCAATTTAATACTAGCTCGTTGAATTTCCATTTTCAAGCCAACAACAATGAATTTAGTAACAAGAAAAAGCCTCATCATAATGTTCCTCGCGAGATATCTTGAATCGGTGTTCCTCGCGGGGCCTTGCTTGTAGATGGGCTTCGCAAATGCTGGCCCAACGATAGTCCGCCCGCTTCTTCTCCTTGAAAGCCTTGGACGGGTGGCAGGGTGGTGACACAAATTAGCAACAGATTTCCAACAGTATGCTGAAAGTAAATCGATCGAGATGGTCATCGGCGACAGATATTCAAAAACGTCCAATAAAATGCTCATAGAAACCGTCAAGAAAAAGGAAACACCGGTACTACTACTACTACTGTAAACCGATCATTTCGTCTGAGCAGATGTCAGAGAAAAGAATGTTAAAGCGGGAGCCGAGGCACACGTCGACACAAGTGGAAGAAGGTTACAGGGTCTGTACGTACTCTACTCTGGTCGCCAAGGAGAGGTTATGTCCAAGGAAGAAGGCTGATCTGAGCGCCGATCGTCAGAGGAGCAGTAACTCGAGCAGAACGTCACGACCACTGGCCGACCAGTGAGCATTCATTCATTCGAGCGCGCGCGGCCATTCCCCGGAAGATTTGGACCGATGAGAAGACGTGCATGAAACCCGGAGGGCAACATGCATTTCCCCGTGAGGAATGATGAAGGAAATTTTCAACGAAATCTTTGGCTAAGGCAGCGCAAGAACCGGAAAACGACCCGGTGCTCCTACACCCACCGCTGCACTGACATCTCACGATCGTTGTCACGTACCATTTATGTGGATGTTTTTTGCTTGCTACCACCGTGCCATGATCGATGCAGTGAAGGAGACGACGGCCTGCAGAGCAGACATCGCGTTCCCTCTTTGGTGATTGTTTCCTGAGGAGTTTTCCCGCTCGACCTCGCCCCTGTGCCTTTGTGACCTTGCTCCATGCATATATCTTTGTTAAGAAGAGGAGACAGAAGCAAGAAGATAGTTACTCCTCCTCTGCTGCATCGATCTCTGCCGCCTGCGGCACAGGGCAGGCGTGCTACGGTGTGGTATGGGACAGCTGAAAATAGTACAGTATACTAGCATAGTGCACCCGACGGGTTCGACCAAACCTCTCTTTCGATTTCTTCGATCTCCAAACTCAACTATTTGTCCTTCTTGCTAGGATAGCCTCTCGTTGTTGGTAATAACAATGGGAAAAGGAAAAACTCGTCAGCCGGTACACGGCTTGCAGGCGCCGAGCTCCCTGCGCAGACTCGCTGACCCCGTCCCAGCGAGCGGCGCGCTGACACCGGCCTCTTGACCAAAGGGGTCGGCGAGAGATGAAGTTTCCCATGGGGCCAGATAGTGGCCCTCTTCTTTTCAGCTTTTTGGCCTGCTTCTTTTAGAAGCTACCCTCGACCAGCTTCTTTCAGAATTTCATTTTTAAAATTCGTTCAAACCTTCTAACTAGTAGTTTCAATATTAATTTAAAAGTATAAACAATTTTGGCAGATGAGATTCTGGGAGAAGCTGGTCGAGAATAGCTGGTCAAGAAACTGAAAAGAAGGGGCCAGTATCCGGTTTATTACAGTAAGTGCTAACGAAGTCCATTTATGGAACAGGAACACTCCTCCAAAAACCGACCGTTTCGTGCGAACAGCAGCTGTACTCATCACGGTTAGAAAAGGAGGGCGCATGCACACACGTTCGACGCAAACTGCTAGCTAGTAGGTCATCACAGTGTGTACGTGCTGGCAACCGCAAAGGAGCGGTCATGTCAAACGGAAGGCTGAGCACCGATCATCGATCGTCAGAGGCGTAACTCCAAGAACGTCACAAGCAGTATGGTATGGTATTCACACGATCGAGCATTCAAGGGCACGGTCATTCCCCGGAAGGTTTGCTCGACGCGACATTTTCTAAGGAGTAGAATACGTTCGCGTGACATGACACGCGTGAAACCCGGCCGGATCGCGACATTCCCCGCGAAAGATCGATCGAGTTTATTTCGACGGAAATTTGGCGATGCGTTATCGCAAGAACCGGAGGATGGATGACGAGTTGCTCCTCCGGCGCGAACGTGCTCAGGCTCGGTGTGCCTACCGACCGACCAAAGAGCTGTTGCACCTGCGCTGCGGCAGTAAAATTAACTTACCGCAGCAGCGACGGCTCACCCACCGTCGCTGGCTCGCTCAGGTAAATAAATGTTTCTTACCGCACCGCGCCATGTTCGCGCTGCAGGGAAGAAAAGAAATGAGACTGGATTTCTTCCTCTGGGCTAGCTTCCTCTAGCTCGACCTCGGCTCTCTCTCGGTCCGTGAAACGAAGCCTCGACCTTTTGACTTGCTCGATATATCTATCCATTGCTGAGAACAGCCACATGCAAAATAGTTACTGCTGCCTCTGTGGCCGCGGCGCACAGGCGTGGCACAGTGCTGCGGTGGTAGTAGGAGTGGCATGGGCGAGCTGAGGAACAGTACGCACGCGTGAGGCAGCCAGTTCGCACAACATCCCAACTGCCACGAATCAATGGCGGTGCCAGGTTCGCCCAGAGCGCCCCACGACGATACTAGCTGCGTGCTCCGGCGCAGGCACAGGGGCTGTACGACGTGTACGTGCTCGCGTACCACTATTTGACAGTTATGGTATCTGATGATAAAACCGATTATTATTGGGTCATACTAGGCGTCCTCCGGTGGATTAAAACTTTCCATCCCCCGGGTCCTCCTCACGACACGTGTCCACTAAATAACAGCTAAACTCCCACTTTTGCTATAAATGCCCCGTTTTTGCTACAAAATATCCCGTTTTTGCTACATGTAGCAAAAAACGGTTCAACATAGAAATAGAAAAACAGACTAGAGTTCGCCGGAGAGTTCGCCGGAGACCTCGCCGGCGACGGTGTAGCAAAAAAATTATACTAATGTAGCAAAACCGATTTCACCGGAGACTCGCCGGAGAATCTCGCCGGAGACCTCGCCGAATAACGCGTAGCAAAAAAATTGTGCTTTTGTAGCAAAATCAGAAAACAGATGTAGCAAGATGATCATGCTAATGTAGCAAAAACTTAACTTCGCCGGAGACATTGTCGGAGGAAAAATTATAGCAAAAAAATATGGCATTATAGCAGCACCGCTCGCGCATGTAGCAACACCACAAAGCATATGTAGCAGGTTCGGTCGCTGTGTGTAGCATGACCGCTCGCTGCAGGTATCAACGCCTCTCACCATAGGTAGCAGGTCAGGATGCCACAGGTAGCAACGACTGTGGCCGTAGGTAGCAATATCAGAAGCCGCATGTAGCAAATCCAACACCCGCTTGTAGTATCGCCATCGACCGCATGTAGCAAGAACTGACGCGACTTGTAGCAACGTTGGATACCTCGTAGCAAGAAAATAGAACATACAGACTAGATCTTGCCGGAGAGTTCGCCGGAGACCTCCTCGGCAATCTTCTAGCAAAAACATATTTCAATGTAGCAAAACCGACATCGCCGGAAACATCGCCGGAGACTCGCCGAAAAACGTCGCCGAAGACCTCGTAGGAAATGATTTACGTTATTTTAGCAAAAACATAAAACAGTTGTAGCAAAATGTTTTTTCTAATGTAGCAAACGGGATATCGTCGAAGACATCGCCGGAGATTCCCGCCGGGGATATCGTAGCAAAACAGTAGAGATTGGTTGTAGCAAAAAGATTGTGTGAAAGTAGCAAAAAATAAACGAATATGTAGCAAAAAAAACATGATAAGGTAGCAAATGCTCGTAGCACTGACGGACAACATAATTAGCAACATCGGTCAACATAAGTAGCAAGACATGTCTGCTAGAGTAGCAAACACTGGAGACCGTAGAAGCAACTCGGTCGCCTTAGGTAGCACGCCATGGCTGCAGAATCTGGCCATGGCCGCTTGTCCCACAACTTCTCCATCGTGGTCGCAGAGAAGCCATAGGCTCCAGAAGTTTAGGCCTTGGGGCAACACCGGAGAGGAGGAGAAGGATGTTCATGAGCTCCAATCCATAGCCAGCATCGGAGACCGTCGCTCACAGCAACAAGCACCATCTAGCTGGGGCGCGCAGGCACTCGCTGCAGACGGCGCGGGTCATGGCGGTGCTCGCTGCAGGTGGCGTGGGCCACGGCGGCGCGGGCTGTAGCAGAGGGGCGCGTTGGCGGGAGCTTGCTTAGGATAGGAGGAACGGAGCTTGTCGGTGGTGCGCGGCACCGGAGAGGTGCGGCAGCAGGAGGCTCACGGCGGAAGGTGCGCGCGACAGGAGACGTACGGGAGTAGGTGACGTACAGGAGTTGGATGGAAGGATGAAGATACGACACAGCCCCACCACTCGTGAGTTGTTCCACGGCTTTAAGCTACCCGGGGATAAAACCACGGGATCCCCCGGGAAGAACAGTATCATTTTCCATTATTATTAGGGCACACGGCCCCAAGAATAGGGCCAGTCGGCGGGGGCGGGAGCGAGAGAGAGAGAACCCGGGACAAAACGAAACGTGGCCGGGCCCTGTGGAATCATCTCCGTCTCCTCTCATGCCAGAACTTATTTTGCCAAACAAACTTGATCGGAACAAGTGCGCTACTACTTACAAACTTGACGATGATGATCAACGAGAAATGTGATTCTAGGAATTCGAAAATGTTAATACTACTACTACTCAAGATGGACTCAAGATGTCAATATCTTACACACATTACAGTTACACACACACAAAAAAAATAGTACTAGTAGTACTCCATGCTAAGAGCTAGTGTTACAAACTGGAAAAAAAAACATCTTGCCACGAAGACGAGATGATAGAAGCACAAACTTCGGATCGGAGAGAAACTCAGCACAGAACTATCTATCCAAGAGGTAGGAGTAACACGAATCTAAACACTGATGATGAACGAACACGCACTCAGCAGCCTGTCGAGAGATGACAGGTTCAGGGTTCAGGCGACGCATCCCAGGCAACCCATCCAGAGGCTCCTCCGCCTGGGGCGGCGCCGGTGGGAGTCGATCTCCGGCGGCGGCACCTGGTACAGGTCCTCGTCGACCGGCCTTACCACCCTGGCGGCGCGCGCCGTGCCGCCGCCTCCAACGCCTGCACCGCCAGCCTCGGACGTCGCCTGCCTCGCGCTCCTCCTCCCCTTCTTCTCCACAGAGACAGACGAGTCGTCGCCCTCGGGCAACCTCCTCCTGGTCTTCTTCTTGGTTGGCGTGGCGGGCTTGCGCGCGGGAGGCGAGTACCTGAACCACACGTCGCTGCAGGCCTCCGGCTCGGGGGCGGCGTAGGAGTACGATGAGAGGGCGGGCGGCGGCGCGGCCACCGCGGCGGTGGGCTCCGGCTCGTCGTAGTGGTAGTAGTAGTTCCACTCCCCGAACGCCGGCACCTGACGCCTCCTCGCCGCCTTCTGCAAGCAAAACAAAAGACAAGATCGACCAGATGTTTAGCATCAGAGATCAAGGCTGTGACCAGAGTTCCGGTATGGTATGGAAGGATGCCTGGATCACGCAAAGACATACCTCCATCTGTCTCTACACTTGCACACACGGCACTGGGGCAGGTGCAGACAGAATGTGCTCGAGGAGGAGGAGAAGAAGAAGAAGGTCAGTGCGTGGGGCGTCCGGGTGGGGCTAGCAGCTAAACAGAATGCAATGGGACCTCCTCTCCTCTCCAATGGCCGGACGGACCCGTGCCGTGGTATTTATAGCGAGAAAATGGAATTGGAGCTAGCTACTCCACTGGTCAGAACGGGCCGGTGCGTAGCGTTGAAGAAGAAGCGTGGGTGCGGCTTCGCTTTGGGACCGACGACGGGGTGGGGGGAGCATGGAAATGGAAGCACCTTTTCAGTGGCGCAGCGGCAGCAGTAGCTCACTGTAGCCTGCACCAGCCATCAATCAATAGGCGTGTCTGTCTGCTCGGGCGGGCGCGGTCCTAGTTTGACGCGCGGGCATTTACTGCCTAGCCAGCCTACTGTTGCTGTGCGCACGCATCGGGCTCCGTTTCTTTTTCTTTATTTTCTCCTTCTTCTTCGAGCTGCTGCACGACGTCGTACTACTGCTGGTGGCGGGTTCGTAGCTGACCCTGCAGCCCTCTTGTCGCGCCGCTCGCGCGCTCGTGTTATTAAGGCATCATTGCTGGCTGATGAGTGGTGTAGTACTAGGAAATTATACTAAAATAATGTGGCATTTCAAACCCTGCCTGCCGGGACTACCGAATCCTAGGCATGCAATGTTTTCATACGAGACAAGACGGCTTCTATGGAGAAAAAGTAAACCGCTAAATACGAGACGACACGGATTGAGGAAGAAGGCTTCAGAAGCCTTCTAGCACAAGACATCATTGATGGCTGATTAGAAAAACACATAAAACACCGCTAGAGAAAGTGTACTCACGATAGAGATATCACGGGTGGTACTATCGTGCAAGACATGCATACAAAGGGTTGACATACTACTACTACGATTTATGATGAGAGAGTAAAGTGAGATTCTACAAATCACACACATACAGTATAGAACTAGGAAAAATAATGTTAAATAAATCTTAATCATAAATTGATATTGAGATTCTATAAATCAGTAAATGTAGTAAAATTATTAAGTATCATAGTACAATAGCATACTACACCCACTGTGACGAGTCGAAAAAAAACTCCCGTAAGCCTTCTAGCACAAGACAGGATGCGGTGCTCAAGTGTGGCCCCGGTTCTGTTCTTACTCAAAATACGGCATGAACAAATTACTACACAGGGGAAGTACCACCCATGAACTCAGGTACAGTCGTGCTCGTACAGATAGAACTGTAGCCTCTAGGGTTTCTTCTCTCCGAGAGAAAAAACTGCACAGCCAGCTCGGGCTTGTCTCTTGACAACCGCAACTAGTGCTGATGCTTCAGACTTGAGTACACACATCACATATCCATCGCTGGTCATTAACGTCCACTTGATGATCGGTTTAGATGATGTCCTTTCGAAAACTAATGTTCTCTCTATCTTTTTGCGGGAAACTAGTAATGTTCAGTCGTCTCGATAGACATTCTTAATGTTATTTTTTGTGAAACAAATAAACTTAGTTATATCGACCAACGTGTGCCACAGAGAGCATCAAGAAAAGTCTGTAGGCCACACAAAGCAAACAAACACAAACAGCGAACATTACTACTACTCCTGGTAACAACATGCAGGCATTGAGTAGCAACATGCAGAAAGTTATGGTTAATATTTGTAGTACTCCAGCAGAAGCAGAAGCAAGATGGAGGGGCGAGAACAGCCCCGTGCCTTTAGCTTGCTGTAGTGTTTATAGTGATCGTTAGTTAGTTAATAAGGAGTGTCTAGATCTCAGACGTCTGAGAACTAGTTATGTCTAAGTCGCTGATGGCACCCTAATATTTGTGCTAATTCTCAATTACAACCTAGTTGCAACTTATAAGATTTATACTAATTTTCAGTTACAACCTAGTTGCAACTTATTAAATTCTCGGTTACACCCGAGTTGCAACTCATGTATAACTTCTATTTTACACGAATCACGAGGTAAATTGAACGGTAAAAACGGCGACTGAGACTTAAGAAGTTCTCTGACACCTGAGAACTAGCAAATCCGTAGTTAATAGATTTGAGTGCGGCGGTGGTCTATTGTCGTGAGGGCGACGAGGCTTCGTTGTTTGTGCGGTTTTTTTGGTTTTGTTTGGTTTTCCTTATAAACTGGACTGCGTTTGTATGGTTTTTAGGTCAAGTTTTCCTTATAAACTGGGTTAATGGTCGTCTTGACCTTTTCATCGTACATGATAAATATAATAGTTCTCCGGTTGTTATTCAAAAAAAGTTAGTTAATATATTTATTTTAAATTTTTATTATTTAAGTCATTCTTTTACTAATGTTGATGATTATTAATAGATCGGTGGGATTTTGAAAAAAAATCCAGCAGAAGCAAGAATTTTAAATACTCCAAAGGGTATAAACAAATTAATTAACAGCACAACTAATAACATCAAGCCCACGAACATTTCTGTCTCTTAGCGTTAACTAGAGCATATCTAGCACATAGTGTGTGAGTGAATTGAGTCCCACCTCCTCCTCGCTTCGCCTCCTCTAGGCATTGATGGGCCAAACCCTAGATTCTCTCCTCGTCGCCCCTAGAAGCCGCTGCCAAACAGGGCCGCGCGGGGCCGGTGAAGGGTGGTCGGGCCTTGGATCTCCTCGTGTCTCCGCAAGATGGTATGGACGAATGTCGACATGCCCCTCCTCCTTCCTCCCCCCACGCCATCGCTGGTGGTGGAGTCTTATCCCTGCCCTTTGGTGGCGCCTACCTGCTCCTCCCTTGTGTGTCCTCGTCGCGAAGCCCGCCGTCGTCATCGTCTTCCTCCTCGTTGGTTCACTACGACAACTTCTGCACAGGGCTTTGCTCCTCCGAACGATATCCAGCCATGGTCGTCGCCTCTTTTTTCCCCTAGCCACTGTGGAACCTCTCTAGTAGATCTGGTCCGGCAGCAGGCTGCGTGCTACTACAACTCGTCAGGAGGTTTCTATGCGGTCGTGTGCAGCCGGCGTCCGCTGCTACAGCGTGAAGCCGCGGGTTGGATTTTCCTTCTTGCAGGTTGGTCAGCGCCAGCAGACTGTCGTGTTATTGTGTAGGTAATTTTGGGTTCCCCCGATCTGGATTTAGATCTAGGGTAGGGTTCATCTGGTCAAGATGTGTGGGCGTGTGCCGGTGGAGTTCGCCTCTGGGTTAGTCGGGTGTGCTTCACGGGGATGGTGTCCTGAAGGCGAGATTCGGGTTTTGCCTCGCTGCTGGCGAGGTGCAACGATGAATGTTGTGGGTGTAGTTTGGGGTATGTGCACACGCGTTCAGGATGATACGCAATGCCATTAGCGTCAGAGAAGAGGTCTCGTCCCCTCCTCCCTTCGGCATCATTGAGCCCTCTTCGGTATAGCTTGTTGGCGTGGAACAAACCCACATGTTGCCTCCTCCCCCTCCTTTTCTGGATCCTACTGCACCCGGGGATAAGTTGATCTCTAGATGCGCTCTCCTTCTCTTGGCGCGTGTTTTGTTGCTCATGCTCTTTAGTTGCACCTGGAGATCATGGCTCCAAGGAAACTGCGAGTGTCAATGCAAATTATCGTGCCTAACGGACCATTCGTTTGGTTCCATGTATTTTCATTTCCCTAGGGGTTGAGAAGCCAAGCCCCAATCTTTTGGTTTCATGCATTCTTGATTTTTTAGCAAATTGATACTTGTTTGGCTAGCTGCATTGTCCATGATAGCGTTACCTCCTGGTTGGTGAGGTGAGCTTATCAAACATTAGCAAGATAGAAAACAAAGTTCAAAAAATTGTAGTTCAGATAACATCTAGCTTAAGACTGAATCCAGATAATCAGCGAGGACTTGTGTGCTGCACCACGTGATCACGAACAACTGCCCGTGATGCAGCACAAGGTCGTCATAAATTGAGGGGTTATAACTGAATACCACCTCCCAAAATATACAGATCAAAGTTCAGGGGTCACTGCAACCATAGTTTATCAGCCTAGCTACTCCAAAATATATATCATAGTCATCATCATCAACACTGCAACGAGCGCCTCCTCAAAAACACAGTCCGCTGCTCACAGGTAGTGCTTGTTCAGGAAGGCCATGAACCAGCTCATCCTGTGATCAGGGGTCATGGAAAGATACCTTGTCGCATGTCCACTATGCTACATCATGTGGCTAAGAGCACGATGTATCGCAGTCGGAGAGACGGGTGCAACGGGAATACGAGCACATTATATCATCTTCATCTGAGCATAGTTCTCAATTGGCTTGTTGATCAACTCGGTGTCCTTTGGATGAGCCTGTATGAGAATCACAGTTAGTTTAGAGTATGTATTTCATATGTGAGCTATACAACTAGTCAACGTACTGATGCAAGTGCAAATATATCGAACCTTGATGTGCGCATATA
The DNA here is from genome assembly GCA_916181665.1 of Avena sativa. NCBI lineage: Eukaryota > Viridiplantae > Streptophyta > Magnoliopsida > Poales > Poaceae > Avena > Avena sativa. Next base: position 451,701,545 of record OV702283.1, read on the forward strand.
ATCGTCGTCGTCCATCATGATAGCAGAGGTCGCCTCAATCCAACGCGCGTTCTCAAGCCTTTTGATCCCCGACACCTGAATCCACCTAACTATCCCGTGCCTCGTGTGGTAGTACACCTGGTTCGAAGTGATTGTCCGGCCACAAAACTCAAATACATCATAGACAATGAAGCGCATGTTCTCCTTTGTGTATCCCCGAACAACTGAACCCCCTCTCTAGATCAAGTGACGCACCCTATTCAAGACGAAGGTGGACAGGGAAGCTGGCCATGACATGGTCAACTTCTTCTTGCACACCACATCCGGCATCGGCACATAACTCAGAGACAGCACGGAGGTTGTCGACAGATCAGGGGACGCAACCTTTTCCTACGGCATCAGAGATAAGCATTGCGTTCAGTTCAAGACAAAGAAATATACTTGTAACACTAATCCTACATACACCACATGACAATCCTCACACTACAACATGAAAAATGAGTGGCAAATTATACCACTAAAGGTCCAGATCTACTAGGATCAAGCACACGTGAACAGATGAACTATGAGCGATAACATGGTAACAGATGTAAGCTCCGAGAGTTAGGGTTAGGTGTCTCTTACCACGATCTCAATTTCGATCTACGAGGACGACATGTCGGAGATAGCTGAGGAAGAAGACTTGCCGGAGATGAGCTAGATCCACCGGAGTAGAAGGCGCCTCTTACTTGCTCGTCGGTGAAAAAGGGGATTTGGAGGGAGAGCTCGAAATTGGGAAAATGGTGGCAGGGATTTTGGAGGTGGGAGAGGGGCTGCGTAAATAGCCGGTGCAAATCGGCGGGCGGTAACCCTAATTTTTCGCGCTAGAATTTGCGAGCTCCCGCCATCCGTCGCTCGCACGGGCGCGTGCAGGTTCTTCTCTCGCGAGCACGATAAGAACTTGGATCCGTGGAAATGCTCGCATTATCTTTTGAAGCTTAATAGAGGCACGAAAGACGGCAATTTGGACATTGCTCGGGTCAGAGAAGCTTTAAAACTTATGCGGTGCAAATATTACTTCGCGCGTGTGGAACTAAACTCCCTTATTTCTTTCCCTGTTCAATACGAGAAATAGAAAAACTAGCAACCAAACACGCCCTTAGCTTTTGTCATGATGATGGATACCACTTTCGGAGTATCTTCTGCTTGGCGTGCATCTCGGGTCTGGTTCATTCTTCGTCTTTAGCTCCTCCAACTCTTCTACGGCCGCTCGGGGGCTTGCCATCGGAGGCGATGGGTGAGGATTACTTCAAAGCTGTGAGTCCAAAGTACTCCTTTTAATTTATGATACAAGATGTTTTAGCTTTTTTAGAAAAAAATATCTAAACTCCTTTTAATATGTAGGTTTACTCATATTCACTTCAAACATACATAGAGAATTAGATATATTTTCTTTATAAAAGCTAAAACATAATTTTATACTTTGAAACGGAGGAAGTAGCTGACCTGCAGCCCTCTTGTCGCGCGCTGCTCGCTCGGCGCGCTCGTGTTATTTCGGCATCATTGTTGGGTGATGACTGATGAGTGGCAGTAGAAAGTTAAAATAATGTGGCATTTCAACCCTGCCAGCCCTACCGAATCCTAGGCAAAATGGAGTAGTTTTTTTACGAGACAAGACGGCATCTCTAGAGAAAGTAAACCGCAGAAAACGAGATGACACGGATTGAGGAAGAAGAAGAGGGCAGAAACCTTCTTCTACTGCACAAGACATCATTGCTGGCTGATTAGAAAAATTACTGGCATTTCAACGCCGCGCTGCTGTCAAATCCTATACGTACTCTTACGACAGAAATACGGCATGAACGAATTACTACAGTACTAGGAAGAAGAAGAACTCGTAGTGTACAAGACAGTTCAAGGGTGGCCCCGGCCGGTTCTGTTGCATAGCTCTCGTTCGAATGCTTGCTCTGCACGTACGACGGCGAGGGAGAGTACTCCGCATGAACTCAGGTACAGTCGTGCTCGTACTGATAGGTCTTATCGCTACGTACTAGAAAAAACCGCACGGCTTGCACGGGCTTGTCCTTCGATACCGCAACTAGTGGTGACGTTTCAGACTTCAGTAACACACGTTACAGACCACTGCACTATCTAGCGCTGGTCATCGATGTCCCACTGACCCACTGTCCCACTTAATGATCGGTTTAGATGGATGGATACCCACTAGTAGTACTCTCTTCGCGATAGACATTCTTAAAGATATTTAGGCAAAAAAAATTCTTTTATTTAAGTCGAAGCGAAGCTAAACAACTGTTGTGTTCTTACGTTAATTTTTGCATACTGTGTCGCATTGGGTTATCACACCGGAAGCCACTACTAGAAATACCTTGTTTATTACTGGTGTACGGTAAAGGGCTGCTACCCGGCCGTGATGAGGTCGCGTTTAGTTTTGAGCCTAAATCATGAAATAATTAAGGAGCAAGCCAATCAAGAGCAAGGGAATGAGCTGGAATGTCCCAGAAGTTGTTCTAGGAGGTCTTGATGGGAACTGAAAAAATGGGCATAATCGATTTAGTTACTGGATATGAAAACTTTAAACTTGTAGAGGCTCGGCTCATGCCGGTTTATGCCTAAGGCACATGGGTTTATGCCTGTTGAGGCACGAAGACAAAAGAAAGCTCTCCTCCAACACGAAAGGATCAACAACAGCTCTTCGCCGGACACAACAATTGACATCTGGGTCTGGATCAGTACAAAGCCGGTGGCAGAAGTTACCTAGTTTAGGGCTAGGAGCTTTTAATTATACATTGATTGATGATCAACTATACAACCGCTGAAGTGCTTAGCCGGAGATCAAGTCAAGGTCGCCCTGGGAGAGGTACGTGACGTCTTATGCGGAACTCATCGGTCGGCTTATCAGATGAAGTGGATGCTTAGGTGTGCTGGATTATTTTGGCCGACTATGATTAATCATTGCTTCAGACATTACAAATGGTGCAAACCGTACCAGGAGTTTAAAAACAGCCCAGTTGGTGCATGCTTCCACGTTTAATCCTATCATCAAACCATGGCCTTTCAGAGATTGGACATTAGATTTTATTGGTACGGTCTATCCACCATCATCAAAAGGACATCGGTTTGTGTTGTTAGTCACTGATTATTTCACCAAGTGACCTGAAGCAATACATCTCCAGAAGATGACCCACCAGAGGGTGATCAAGTTTATACCGAGCACACTTGTACCACTGCTGATCAAGATACATCCTTCATAGCAGAGAAAGTACACCAGTTTGCCGAAGCATATGGGATCATCATCTCCTTATTATCCTAAAGCCAATGGACGAGCGGAATCCACAAACAAGGTTTTGATCAAGCTCAACAAGGGAAAAATCCAAGATTATCCTAAGAGGTGGCACAAAGTGTTATCTGAAGCATTGTGGGCTCACCGAATTTCAAAGCATAGAGCTACTAAAGTTACTCCTTTCGAGTAAGTATATGAACAAGAACATATTTTATCCCTAGAGGTGAACCTAGCGGCTTTGAGGTTCGCTCAGCAAAATGGTTTATCGGCTAAGGACTATCATAATTCAATGATGGACAACTTCGATGAGGTGGCTGATAAAAGAGATGTGCATCCTTCATTTTTGGTGTACGTCCTTGCCACCCGCAAGTATCTCTCTGTAGGCCCATTTATGCAACAAATAAACTTAGTGAGATGGACCATCGTGCGCCAAAGAGAGCATCACCAAAATTCTGTAGGCCCCACAAAGTAAACAAACATAGACAGCCAACATTACTACTCCTGGTGTCAGCAGGAAGGCATTGAGTAGCAACAAGCAGAAAGTTAATACTCGAAGTCACTGCTCGAAGTACTGGAGCAGAAGCAAGCGTCAGTAACAGTTCTCCAGCAGAAGAAAGCGTTAAATAGTAATGGCATCACGCCCACGAGCATTTGTGGCTCTTAGCATTGACTAGAGCAGATCAAGCAGAAAGCAGAGAAGTGTTACACAGAGACGTTATTACAGGTCCCTACTAACATTGGACAGCTGAAAGCCCGCTCCATGACAGTAGCACATACTCCATTGTCCTAAGTCTTTTTTTCCCTTAAATTTGACCGAATTCATAGAAAAACAGTTTTTGCACCAAATTCATATCACTAGATGCATCTTAAAATGCAGTTTCATGATATAGTATCTATTTTTTGTCAAAGAAATTGCTATTGTTTTTTTATAAAATATATGGTCCGACTTAGAATGGGACACGTACGCTTATTCCCAGACGGATGGATTATCCACTTGCAAACTATACTATGGGGAAAACATCTACACATGTGAATCATTTTTTCTAAAACCGTTTTGAAACAATTAATGTCATTTTCTATTTCAACAAAACGTTTTTGAAACGTCCGGGACCGTGGTTTTTTGAGAGATTGGGACAAATCCTTGTTGTCTAGACACCAACACGGCGACGTCTGCGGGTGTCGCCATGCATATGTACTAAAGGGTGTCGGGTGTATCTCTTACCCATCTGCCGTAGCGTATCGGGGGAAACCCTAGAACCAGTCCGGATAGCAGCGTCGTTGTCCTCATTTTTCTTCTTGGAGGTGCTTCTTGGTACGCGATGCTTCGGAGTGCTAAAAGCGTGGTGGAAATTCTCAGGCCACAGCGGTTGCAGGTCATCCTTGTTTTTGTCGAGCCACTTTTCTCGGCTTTGTTTTCTGTTTTTTCATTTTCTTTGTTATTTCTTTGGGCGTTGTGCTGTGTGGCTCTTCAGCGGTCTCAATCGTAGTTGATATATTAATATAGATGGACGCAAGCCCGTTTCGAGCAAAATACCCATCTTGGACTCCATAACGCCACGCTCACCATCTTGGGAGTATATTCCAAAATTCACAAGCTTTTTTAAAGAAAAATAATTCAAAACGGTATTTCTAAGCCTCAAAGAATCCGGGAAAAATATACACAAAGAATCCGGGAAAATATACACAAGTAGGTATACATATCCTGGACTCTTTAGAAAACTAAGATGGCCAAAAATAAGAGTTTTTATTTCTATATACAACAATAAATTTGTTTTTTATCTATAGCCCAAAATCAAACATATTTTTCACTAAACATTACAAAAATATACGCCTTGCTGTCCCAAATTAGATGTCAAAGATATGTCTAGATTCGCTTAGATACATGCGAATCTAGCCAAAATATGTGACATCTAATTTGGTATGGAGGGAATGCAAGGTACGTGTACATAAAGATTGTGATTTTCTAAAACTCAAAAGTACAGTTCTCAAAAATTTCAAATCCGGACACACCTACTGCCCAGCAACCCAGGTGGTGCATACCCTCTTCCCTTACAAGTTCAATAGGATAACTTGCCAAATTTTATTCTGAAAAGAGTTGTGTTTTTTAATAGAATGCTAATGCTTTTATCTGTTCGAAGCATTTTCACGGACTAGTTTTCATGTAGCGATCAGAACAGGCGTCAATTAAGGACCACCGTAGGAAGAAACTGAAATAAAATAAATTGTACTTCCTCTGTTTAATAATATAAGCCACAAGCTGTTTTAATTTATTAAAAAACTTACGCTATGGAACGAAAGTAGTACCAAGCTAGACACCTAGGGTGTCAAGTGTGATCCCACCTAAATCCCACTTGTAGTTTATTTATTAAAATTTAGTGTAAATTTGAACAAAAAATTAAACTAGATTTTAGCAAATGAACTAGAGATGAGATTTAGGTGGGATCCCACTTAACACCCTATAGACAACATGGTGCTTAGCAGGAAGGCCGTTGGTTATAGTGATGGCTGCTCACCGTACGGTGTGTGATACTACTAAAGTCCCACCTTTAGTTTATTTATCAAAATCTAGATTTTAATATATAAATTAGAAATAAGATTTTGGTGCCATTTTACTTGACACACCCTACATCGTCGTTGCCATCTGCCGGTAGCGCCATACCTAGGATAAAGAAGAGGACCTAAAGAATAGCATGAGAGTGTTTATAATTTAGGGTTTAAGGGCAGGGCGATACTGAATGGCGACTGGACTCGGCAGAGGTAAGGAAGGTTTTTTTTTTTCTAAATTTTTGTTTGAGACAGCGGCTCGGTTCTGTTGTGGGCTTGTGACCTGTTGGCGGCCTGGTGACGGCCTGGTGGAATGCTTATGTACTCTCCCCTCTTGATTAGTGAGTAGATGGGCTGCTACTGTAATTCTATGACTGACCGAGTAAGCCACCTAAGAGAAATTACTCGGGCCAGTCTGACCAAGTAATAAACAAACCGAAAGCTGCAGGCCCACCAGCCACGACACGCGCGCCGCGTAGCTGTTATAGCTGGCCCTGCTAATTGGCGGCCACCCAGGTGAAGTCCTGGCCAGCCCATTCTATACTGGGAAGGTTGTATTCTATTCCCTTTGAGCAGACATTCCTTTGTATATACTAGTAAATTTGCACGTGCAATGCACATCTTAATACTTACAATTTAGCTAGGGTGTTTCGGGCAATAAAAACCAGAATTTGTCATTGGACATTGCTAACAAAGTGTGGATCAGTTTGGTAATATATCTTGTTTAATTCCATCGACCAAACAAGTGCCTGGAATATTGACAAGAAAACCATGTACTACATGAAAGGCTAAAAAAAGCAGACAAAATATTGGAACGACGGCTTGTACATTTACTGTTTCATTTCCCTCACATTTTGCAAAGAGAAGATCCAAACACTGAAACGCAAAATTGTACGTCTGCAACTAACAAGTTATCTGAGCACCCACTCCTGACTATCTAGCCAAAGATAAACAACCGACTAATAGTAGTTCTCAATCACCACTATGTGATAGCCTCTATCCTAGACGAACAACATGGAATCTCTGCATGCACCACTCTGTGATGCCTCTGTCCTAGGCGAACAACATGGCATATATGCATGTCAGGAGCTCATTATTTTCACCTTGGTTTCAAATGGTGGACTCCACTTGGCCTTCACTTGCTCTTCACTGGCAACACTCTTCGTAGGTAATTACAAAGCGCGCACAAGCTTATCAAAGCTCCGTGGATTATGGTGGGCAGCAATGAATTTCCCCATGTGCACTAATTCCGACTACTCCATATTGTCCCACATGACCGAAATGGAAATAGGGGCATCTTTCTTACTATGTTAAAAGATCCAACACGTCAGCCGACCATGTCATTGGATGTAACCTAGGCAGTTTAAGATCGAAAATGTCAACGGTTGCATTCCAGAGTAGATTTTCATGATGGCAAGTAACCGAAGCATGGTGCAGATTTTTCTCTTGGTGAGCACACACAGGTCATATATTGAGGTTATTTATGTGTCTCATTCTCAGTTAACTGAAACTTGTAAAATATTATTTTAACAATGCGCCAATTTGAGTGTGTTAATTGATATAATGAAGATCTCTTCAACCAACTAAAGGAAAGGAAAGGAAACATTTTATATATTTTCAATTGATTCTGTCACTTTTATGTCTGGACTACTGAATTTTCAATTGAAAGAGACAAGGTTATATGATTAACATGGTCTAGTTGGTACAATGTATGGAATACCTATTGTTTTTGACTGAAAGTAATACCTAGACAATAAAAACTCAGGTTGTCATTGCAGTGAAACTGTTTTTCAAAACAAGATGTTCTCTTCATATGCAGCTTTGTTTCTTTTTGCCATTAAACAGTGCGTTCTCTACTGGAGATACAGATCCATTAGCTAAGAGGTAAAAATACAAGTGAACTTCCAGGAGTAGCACTGACCGTAAAAATAGCACACGGCTTGTTGTTGGCGATCCAAAGTATAAAGTTTGTCTCTAGCAGGTAAGGCATATCATGCTGATAACCTACATGTCTAATCCATCTCCAAATACACATTTCTCGAGGATAAGTTTGCTTACAAACATCAAATATGGAGAATAACTAAGAAGATTCTTTATCTGCTAAAAAGTCACAAAACAGCTTACAGTAGAAGGCTTACTTTTAAGTCCACAAGAGTGATGATAATAGGTTCCAATAAAAATGAAGTGCCTAGAACAAAATAAGTAGCCATAGCAAGAAAATAAGATGTGCAGATCTGTCGGTAACTTACATACCTTTACTTTTAGATCCCAGGATCATCATCTGATGCACCAAATCCCGAATCAGGCCAATCAGGACATCATAACTGACTTGTCAAAAGACTTTTCTTTGAACAATAGAATTAGTTTAATAAATAAAATAAATAAATGTCGTGAATCTAAAGGTGTAATCCTAGATACTTGATACACATTAAATCTAATCTTAATTGGAAACAAGAGCATGCAAGATCAAACAGGCTAATAGGCAGTCCTATCATGCTCATGCAAAGCATGAATCGCCTAATATATATTTTGTCAAACATATTACAACCACTGAATGTCCAATTGTTACCTGCCATTAACGGAGCTCCCGGTTACAAAAATCATAAATATCAATTATACATCTTTTGATTTCGAACTACAAATGTGACAGGTTTTCTTCTTGAAGCTAGTAGTTCTGAAAATGATGCAAAATTGCCAAGAGTGGTGTGCATGCCATTTTAAGATGATCCTTGGTCAGACATGGATACGATACCTGAATGCATCTTCTTGAAAAGTGTAGGTCTCAAATTCTTTTTGAATGAAAAATCTTTCCATGATTCTAAGATGTTATCAATACTATATGGACATGTCTTTCACATTGTATTTTCTAAATATTATTGGTGCAATAATTTCTCCTGAAACAATTCTTGAATGGACCAATATAACTCACACCATATCTTTCATTTGATTAAACCAAGGCATCTAGAAGCACACATGTGGCTGGGACAAAAAAAGGTGTACATGGACACTGTCTTAATATAATCTGAAGCAACATTAGTAATATGATTTGAAATTTGCATTACCTAAACTAAAATTTGTTTAGGATCTTCCATAAAAGCATCATATCGAACTGAACATACCACACTATTGTAGCATCTTGAAGCAACAGTAACAGAAATTTCTTCTAGACCATGAAACTCCTCCAACAAGGAGAACGGCGAGCAGAATGTTTTCTAGACCATGAAAATAAGCTGGAAAGTTTATGAACTGAATCCGTACACAAAAGTGTTAAGCAACTGTTGTGTTATGAAGAAATCAAATAGAAATAACTTAGCTACTATGTGAACTATGAGGCAGAACCTGCACATGCTCAAGCCTATCTGGCTATCTCTTGGATGCTGTCCATGGAAATATTGCAAACTTTTGATGCCCGGCTTCAGTTTCTCTCTCAGAGTGTCTTCCTACATGGCTGCATTGACCACAAGCATTACATAAAACACTCTTCCTTACAAAAAGATAGAGTCAACTGAGAGGCAAGAAGTTGAGTTGGTACATGACTATTCCCAAGATTTAAGTTTAGCTGCACTGATCATCAGATAAAAGAATGTTAGGACATCAGATAGTCATAGATGCATAACGACCACCTGAACAGAAAAATCGCCAATTTAAGTGTAGCCATTTAGAAACATATGCAAAGTCCAGAATGTTTTGAACACCTGCTAAGTTTGTCGACCAGTGTCTCGACTTGCAATATGGATGATTTTCCAGTGAGCTTCACCCTGCAGACAATGGGATTCATAAGTTGAGAAGACCAGATTTGGCAAAAATCAGCAGACCACATTGCGAAGAAATCCACAACCAAAGGAATCCAGTGTCATGAGCAGCAAGCGAAAGTCCAGTTTCGATTTTCCCACCATGGGCGTTTCGTCGAACAACTGTCGGGCAGGAAGTCCCAAAGTTGCGACAGGCGAAAGCTACGCAGAAAGAAGGTGGAAAACCCACGGAGGGGAAGAAAAACGTCACGAGCGGATCCCGACAAGTAAGAGGAGGCGACTGGGCCCCGGCATAAGGCGATTCTAATTGTGCCTCTTGGACACTGCTGGACTTCTCCGCCCTCGCACACCACTGTTCTCCATAAGCCTTGGGGAAAGGGCGCGGCATGGAGGAAGAGGAAAGGGGTGAGGCTGTCCAAGGGTGGAGGTCCGGCGACGTGAGGCCGGGAAGATAGAGCAAGAGTGGAGACGATGAGGATGGGGCTTGGAGGGGAATAAGTCCGCATGTGGAGAGGGCTCCCAGTGGTGGTAGCTAGAGGGATCTTTAGGGGAATCGGGGGCGTATGGTGAGGCGGCGACGCAGGCCAGGCGACATCGGGGGGAAGCATGACGGCGGGGGATGCGGGTCAGACGCCGTCGAGTGGGGAGGCGGCGGGGAAGGGGTCTCGTGTGGAAAAATATGTGACGATCGTGATGTAAATCGTGCGAGCACCGTTTTTTTTTCTGTGTAGACTCGGGGCGGAACGCGGGGCGGGGAGCCGGGGACAGAGTTTCCGTCCGTCGAACCTAATTGCTAAGTGCACCAAAGAAAAAAATTAGACTAATAAAAACTGTTAGATTGTGTTTAGAGGGTCTAATCGTGTGGTTATAGGATATCCAGGTATATTTAATGGGGTGCATGTAGAAAAATTCGTGTTTGCTCTTTTATTAGTAGTAGAGATTGTCCTTCTCCGATTCTCAAAAAAAAAGAAAAACATATCGTCCTTTTCGGGAAACTTTCAGAAACTGAAGCACCAGCCTTTAGAGAAACTGACTTAGCTTGGAACCTTTGAAATTTAATTTTCTCAGAATTTCAATCTTCTAGAAACTTCAAAAACATTTAGAATTTCAAAGCCTTTGGAATTTCAAAAAAATTAAAATCTGAAACTTCTACATTCCAAGTTTTCAAAAATTTAGAATTTCAAACTTCAAGAAATTCCAAAAAAATTGTTCCAAAAAAGAGAGAAGGAAAAACTTTGTGCTGCTTCTCTCGATTAGGGATGTAAGTGGCGCACCATTTAATCCTGCATAATACTCTTTATCAATACTCTAATTTAATGAAATTTGTTTTTATTGAAAAAATAAGCTAATGAGTTGAATAAACGGTACTTGCGGCTGCCGTTTAGCTGCCATTTAGATCCCTACTCTCTATAGCCCACATATAATTTATGTTATAAGAAAAAAACGGATTCTTGAGAGCGGCTCCCCGAACAAGTTTTCTTCTTCGATCTCTACGTGGACTTTATTTGTAGCCAACAAAGGTACATCCAATGGTTGTCCAAAAAAATTCATGAGGAAAGACCGAATGCCGTTCGTGATTGCTCCCAATGCTAGTTTATGTGTGAGCCACCGTATTTGATTCTCTAGAATAATGTTCAAAGGTGATCTTAACAAATTCATTCACCATATGCATGCAATAGTTGTCCTCATATATTGTCGTTAGTCGCTACAACACCCAGCGTAACCACAATCTATTGTCGTCTACATAAAAGTCAGCAAAATTGAAAACTAACAAGATGCGTCTCACCGACAAACTTAGTTTGACCCAAAAACCATTTTTCAAAGGGATACTAAACAAGCATGAAACATCAAAAATTATAGATACGTTTTCGACGTATCAAACATCCTCAAGCTTAACTCATGCTCGTACTCGAGTAGGTAAGTGATAAAAAGAATAATTTTTGACGTGACATGCACCATCAAAATCAATATCAAACCATTTACAAGCATTGAAAGCTGGGATCAAAGAACTCTAAACATGAGTATGAAATATGGAGTTCTAACAGTAATACAAAGTAACTATGCATGCAACATAAAAGGCTACAAACAAATATCATGAATAATATGCATTGAAAAACGTTTGTTTGTTTCACAAACAAAAAACATAGCATAATGGCATTCAGCTTACCCTCATGGAGTAGCAAATAGATGCATAGGACACCTTTAAAGTCCGTAAGAGTGACTAGAACAAATAGCACAAGAACAAACAATATCAACAATATGCATCAATCAATAAGTTTTGGGACAATGCACATAAAACTAAGAATGACAACTATGCTCTCTTAACTGGTGCCTAAAGGATAGAAGGTGGAGACTCAATATAATGGTGAAGAAAGGTCCTTCATAAAGGGAAGCGGGGATTTCAAGTTTTAAAAGAGCTTCTAAAAATTATGGTACTTGTTAGCTTTCAGTCCTCATTGTCTCTATCATAAGCATCTTGGAGTGATTAAGGTTAAAGTGAACAAACTATGTAGTATATGCTTGACAAAGTATAAGTTGACAATCCCATGTCCCTTGAATACAAGGGCCGCTCCTCAAACTACTCAACTTTAGTCACATGTAAGTTCTTGCCATAGTAAGTACATGTGTATCATAGAGAACCGCCAACATGGTACCCCTTGCACATGATACATGAGCTATCCCATAACCAAAATGACAAAGCAAGCATATAATGAGCATCTCAGCAATCTTCTTATTTACCATGATAATATGGTGCTTTTTGCTCTCTTTCCTATTTTCAAAATGTCTCTCTTTTTTTATAAGAAGAATGCTTCATAGATGTCACTATGGTGATGCTGAAAGTTTTTACCATGATTAGGCATGGCTTAGACTAGCGACCCAGCCATTTCTCTAACACAAAATACATAACTCCATGGACTTACAAGCTCCCCTTTTATTTCACACCGACGACATCCATAGACAAAAGAGCATGATATCAACTATGTACAAAGTACAAGTGCAATGTTGAAAGCGTTTCCCGTGACACCACAGTTCTGCTAATTCCAACGTATAAGTGCAAGCATATACAACATAGATCACACAATGGTTCAAGTTTATTAGGGGCAACAAATATAAAGTGTGCCATCAAGTTCGTGAGAGCTTTAATCACTAAGTTTTCACATAACAAAATACTTTTTAATTGGAAGATAGATGAAAACAAGAATATACTTGGAATAGTGTAACACACCATGCATAGGAATTTATAGTGGACACTTTGGAATAACTTGATTTTTTGGAAGTTGTAAGCATGAGTAGAGCTTACTCATACAAGTGGAGGCTAGCAAAAGACTGGGAGCAACCAACTAAGAGAGCAATAATGGCCATAATCATACGGAGCGACAAAACATTACTAATCAAAGCATCGAGTGGTACTACAAGTCAAGGACTAAATGATCATAGAGGTTATGGTGAATTGTTCATAGTCATAACATGGTGTGATCATGTGCCAAGTCAACCCAAACAAAGCATCAAAGGAGAATACCACAATATTATGCTTTTGCATGCTAAAACAACGCATGATTCTTGTTGGAGATATGCCCAAGAGGCAATAATAAAGTGGGTTATTATCATATCTTCATACTTATGATAAATGTTTACATACCATGCTATAATTGTATTAACCGGAAACATTAATACTTGTGTGATTTGTAAACTAAAATAAGAGTCCCTAGTGAAGCCTCTTGTTAAACTAGCTTGTTGGTTAATATATGATCATGGTTTCCTGATCATGAACATAGAGATGTTATTAACAACAGGATCATATCATTAGGAGAATGATGTGATGGACATACTCCTATAGATAAGCGTAGCATAAAGATCAAGTCATTTCAATAGTTCAATTGCTATATGCTTTCTGATACATAGTAACCTAATTCCTTCGACCATGAGATCATGCATATCACCTTTACCGGATGGATGCTTTGATGACATCAAACACCACACCGTAACTGGGTGGCTATAAAGGTGGCATTGAATGTTCGGAAAGTATTGGTTGAAACACATGGATCAAGAGTGGGATTTGTCCATCCATATGACGGATAGATATACTCTGGGCCCTCTCGGTGTAATGTCATCCAATTAGCTTGCAAGCATGTGACTGGCTCACAAGGGATCACATATCACGGGAACGAGAAAAGAGTACTTATCGGTAACGAGGTTGAACTAGGTATGCAGAGATACCGACGATCATAACCTCGGATAAGTAACATATCGTGAGACAAAGGGAAATTGGTATCGTATGTAAGTGGTTCATTCGATCGCAAAGTAATCGTAGAAATATGTGGGAGCCATATGAATTTCCAGATTCCTCTATTGGTTATTGTTCGGAGAAGTGTCTCGATCATGTCCGCATAATTCACGAACCGTAGGGAGACACACTTAAGGATTCGACGTTGTTTGAGTAGTTATGGTATTATGAGAAAGAGACCGAATGTTGTTCGAAGTCTCGGATGAGATCCGGGATATCACGAGGTGATCCGGAATGGTCCGGAGAATAAGATTCATATAAGGAAAGTCCCGTTTCGGAGTTGCGGAATGATTCCGGTGTTTTCATCAGGAATGTTCTAGAAGGTTCCGAATTGTCCGGCACTCCGGGGGGGGGGGGGGGGAGGGGTACATGAATGTGTCATTACATATTGGAATGATTGCATCATGTACTAAGTGTTCTTGCTGTCCCAAATAAAGGATTAAATTGAATCCTAAAACAGAAAAGTCAAATGTCCAGTTTGAAAGTCAAACGGCCAAAACAAGAAACTGTGGGAAACAAGCAAGAGGAGTTGGAACCAACTTGGAGGAGGAGTCCCACTCCTCCAAGCCGGCGGCCAGCCCTAGGCCGAGTTGGGGAGGGACTCCCTCCCTCCCTGGCGCGCCAAGGCCCCTCCCACCTATATAAGGAGGGGCAGGGCTCCCCTCCTAGACACACCACTTTCTACCTCTAAATCTCCGGTTTAGAGCCGTTTTGGTTTAGAGCTTCTAATTGCTTTAGCCAGCGGTTTAGAGCCTTCTAATTGGTGTGTCTAATTACTAGACCACTAAATAGCCTCTCTCATAAGCTCCACCATACTCGCACCGGCTTAAGGCGAAGCCCTGCGGGATTTCCCCTCTACTTCCGGTACCACGCCGTTGTGCTGCCGGAATTGCGAGGAGAGTACTACAACCTCCGCTGCCTGCTGGAACAAGGGAGAGGAAGGTCTTCATCGAGTACCGAACGTGTGACCGACTGCGGGAGCGCTGCCGGAACATGGCGCCGGAAGGATCGTCTACACGATCTTGAGATCGGAAAGAGTACGACTACATCATCCACGAGAATCTGCTCTCGTTAACCGCTTTGGAATCTTCGAGGGTAAGTTATTCCATCGACTCGTTGCTACAATCTAGTAGATAGATCTTGGCTTGTTTGTTTGTATGCGATAGAAATTTTTTGTTTTCCATGCTACAAACCCCTACAGTGGTATCAGAGCCGTGTCTATATGTAGATCTGTTGCACGAGTAGAACACAATGGTCATTGTGGGCGTTGATGCTTTTATTGTCGATTGCTTCTTGTGTACTTTGCATCTTGCGGTATGTTGGGATGAAGCGGCCCGGGCTGACCTTACATGACATCGTTCATGAGACTTGCTCCACGCTTGACATGCAACTTGTATTGCATAAGTGGCTTTGCGGGTGCCTGTTTCTCCTAGCATAGTATAGATCCAATTCACAACGGGTGATTAACAATACTTGTGTCAACGTTGTGGTTCATGTTCGTAAGTTAGAACGACACTTATAGAAAGCCCCAAACCACGTAAAACATGCAAAGAAAGTAGAGGCGTCTAACTTTGTTTTGCAGGGGTGTGCAGTGATGTGATATGGCCATGATTGTGATTATATATGATGTATGCAATGTTCCTTATTGTAAGTCGGCAACCGGCAGGAGCCATATGGTTGTCTTTAATTTATGTTAAGACCCGCGTGTCTTTTCAAAGTAGTTGTAATAGTTGAAGCCGGTGGAAGACAACCATGGAGAGGCGTCATTGACCTTGATGCAATGCCGGTGATGATGGAGATCATGTTCGTGCTTGAAGATGGAGATCGGAAGCACAAAGAAGAAAGGCCATATCATATCACATATATATTGAATTGCATGTGATGTTAATCCTTTATGCATCTTGTATTGCTTAGTAGACGACGGTAGCATTATAAGATGATCCCTCATGCACATGAATTTCAAGTCATAAAAGTGTTCACCCTTAGTTAGCAACGTTGCTAAAGCTTGTTGTTTCGAAGCACCACGTGATGATCGGGTGTGTTAGATTCCGCAAGTGTATACAACGTGGGCAAGCCAGATTTGCTCATGCGGAAGCTAAGGTTTGATCTTGACGAGCCTAGCATGTACAAACATGGTCTCAGGAACACGGATCACCGAAAGGTAAAGCACGAGTCATATAGGAGATATGATGAACATGTTGATTGTTCGCCATTGAAGCTATGTCAACTCTCGTGATGATCGGTTTTGATGTGGTGGATTTGGTTCGTGTGATCACTAAAACAATGTGAGGGATATTGTTTTGAGTGGGAGTTCACCTAGATTAATTTAATTATTAATTAGAACTCAATTTATCATAAACTAAATCAAAGTGAATTTGCATAGTTGTTGTAGTCATTGGCATCCGTTTACCACCTTGCGCTTAGTTATAATTGAGATGATAGAACTATAGAATTCTGGTTAGTTACTTTACGAACTGGTATCGTATTGTTTTGAAGTGTTAATCTAAAGTTTAAAAGTCCTATTGCAAACTTTCAGTAAGTTCCGGTTACTCGATGAAGTTTAATAATTGGTATTAAAACAAGAGTAACAATTCCAAAGTTAGTATATAAGTATCATGTTTGTCTCCATGATTCTTGATATTCAAAGGATTGTCTTAATATCAAGGTTATCTAGGATCTGAAAGAGTTGTTTCAGAAACCATGATGTGTGGAAGATATTGTGATATCTGAAACGAAGTTTTGGTTGGAACATGATAGAGTATAATATGTCAAAAGTCATGTTCTCATATTTTGATGAGAATTTGCAAAAGGGTTGGAGATACTAGTTGTCCTAATCCTCCAAAAGGTTTTGGAGAGCAACATTATACTTGCGATTCACCGTTACAAGCTAAAAGTAGCTTGATCATGGATAAATCCATGATGAGGGTGAATATTTGATGTAGGTAAGATGTTTACTACACCAAGAGATTACTAAAGAAAGGAATTTGAAAGAACACCAAACATTTGATGATAGGTGATCTACTTCAAAGTGAAAGTCCAAAGACATTGGTATTTAATTATACATACTTTGGATTATGTGTCATATGTATGACTCCACTATTGATATTGATAGATTCTTTCAAACAGAAAAGGAAATACTGAAAGAGAATCTCATAAATATATGGCAGAAAAGAAAAGACTAGAATTGTTCAGTTTAAGTATATAGATGATATACATGTTATGGCTATATTCTTTGCTTATTAAACAATGTGGTTCTTAAGTATTTGATACTGAATCTGTTGGTATGAATCGTCATACAAAACAACAGAATTCATGAACTACAGTGTCCTAAGTAATTAGCAAAAGAATATGTGATGATGTTCATCGAGAACAAATAAAGGGTTATTGTGTTGCTCGTTAAACATCAAAGCTTGCCTTCAAGATTTGTTTTATCAGGTATTATGAGAACAAAAGGGTTGTTCAAATAATTGCCGTAATCCATAAAAGATGGATGATTCACAAATCTTGTTGGAAAAATCACATCCATAAAGCTAATGCTAAAGATGTCGAAAGACAAATTGATTGAAAAATCACTTAGGAAGTGACATCGCCGTTTAAATTATATTGGAAAGAAAACATGAAGAAACTCCATATGTATGGAATTTTGGAGTCTTTTGATTTTGATCAAATGACGCTTGTGAAACTTTCCTAGAGATAATTAAAACTTCGTTCATAGGCCAAAAGGGAACGAAAGACTAGCTTATTGGAATTTGTACATATTGTTGTACGAAGTCCATTATGTGTAGTCAAGAGCGATGGATTTCAACTTCATATGCTTTCTCCGAAAATTTGAGTGAATATATGAATATTTACTTAATAAGGATGAAGTATGAAACATTTGAAAAGTTCAAAGACTTTCAAGATGAAGTGCAAAATCATTGTAACAAGAATATAAACAGTTTATGATAAAGATCATAAAGGAAGATATTTGAGTTACAGAGTTTAGCATAATACCTAAGATTTAAGGAATCGTTCCGTGGATTTGCATTTCCCGAAACACCATAATAGTATGGAGCATTCGAGATATGTAATTAAACCTTGTTTGACATGGTGAGATCAAAGGTGTAATTCATAAAATTGCCATTGTATTTTAAAGATTAAAAGCTTTAGAGATTACCGTTTTTCCACTGAAAAGAGCTTCATCATAATCCGTTGAAATGACACCATATAAGGTTATGGTTTGGGATAAAACCCAAGTAGTCCTTTCTTAAACATTGGTATGCTATACATAAGAAAGATGTTTGCAACCAAAGTCGGATGAATCTGTCTTTGTTAAGTATTTCTCCATAACACCGGAGACAAAAGTGTTTGTCGCTTAGAACGTCAAGTTTCTTTAAGAAGGAATTTTTCGTGAAAAGTTAAGTGGGAGGACAATAGAACTTTGATAAGGTTGAAAGAACCTTAGCTATATGTGCAGAGTTGCGCAACGCCGAAAAGTGTTCCGGAGGCAGCAACAATGCTCATGGCTCACGTGCCTCAAAGGTTGTGATCACGAAGATCTAAGTTCCTATTGAAACAACTAGGTCGGGTAAACAATCAAATACCAAGATTTAAGGGTTGAATCATTATTTGAGAATAATGAACCGACTACATGCAAAGAAGCGATGATGGGCCCTGACTCCGTCAAATGGCTTGAAGCCATAGAAATCCGTGATAGTTCCATACACGAGAAATCAAGTTTTGAACTTGAAAGACCCTCAAGAAAGGTGTAAGACCTTACAGTTGTGTTTGGATCTATAAATAAATAGACATGGATGTTTCACATCTATGAAATAGTCGACATGTTGGGAAAGAGTTCACAACAATGTTCAAAGAATTGACTATGACAAGATTTGATCTTTCATAGCGATATTTAGTCTAGACGGATTAATGTAGCAACCACTACATATAATTTGTTATATGGTAGTTGAATAAACAAAACAAGTTCTTCTAATAGAATCGTTACCTAGGACATGTGCATAACACGGTCCATAGGGTTTTGTTAATTCAAAGGATGCTAAAAGCATATGCAAACTTCAATGGTTGAAGTGAGCATTGCGGAGTTGGAATCTTCACTATGATGAAACTGTTAAAGGAGTTTAAAAGTTCATTAGATACAATGAAGATGCTTGCATTTGCAAGAAATTAAGTGGGAGCGCTAAGACATGTTTCTAATACATTATGTGGAAGACATATTGTTGATTGGAAATAATGTATCTTTTATTAACACATATTAAGAATTTCATCCTGATGAAAGACTTAGGCAAAACCCAAATATTTGGCATCAATAGACGCTAATATGGTTGTGCCAGAAGTACATAGATGAGATATTGAATGAGTTCAATATAGAAACTACAAGAAAAGGTTCTTGTCGCACAGAAAGGATTGAAAGAGTTCAATGTTGATGATATATTCAAGTGTATTGACATTTGGTAAAGTGAAACAAATAATCAAGTATAGATTGATACTTGATGTATGAAATCACAAAGAGTATTTATATCAATCATACTGTGATATGTACAAATCCAGATATGTCCTATGCTCTAAATGTTGTGAGCATATACCAGAATGATTCGTAAGATGATCATTGGACAATAGTAAGGATATTCTTATGATCTTTTGGAAGAACTAAGAGTATATTATTTGTAGAAGTGACAAATAGATGGTTAGTTCATTGTATAAGTACTACATTGATACTAGTTTTGTCACAAAGTACAAATTATGTGTATCTCAATTTAAACTAAGGGTGGCACAATATAATGGAAAGTGAGTTCTCATAATGGTTTTGGATGAGTTCCAAAGTTAAGACATTGTGACAGATACTACAACAAAAGGCTAAGTATATGACTGCTATTATAGCAGTAAAGGAGGGCATTTGTGTCAAGTAGTTTGTTATCAAACTAGGTGTAGTTCACAATGGGATAATACTATGAAGATATATTGTACGACAATATTGTCAACATGTTTTAACCCCAAAGAACTAAAGGTCACACCAAAGGACCAAATTAGTACGAAGCCATCTCATTAGAGAATGAGTGATGCGTAGAGACGCAAATACATGCAATTACACACGGACCTGGAAGTGTCAGATCCGGAGATCAGTTGACCACTAGCAATCGTGTACATACAACACCGGAAAGCCATAGGTGTTGAATACACAAAGGTTTGAAACTAGATTATTGACTCCGGTGCAAGTGGGAGACTGTTGGAGATATGCCCAAGAGGCAATAATAAAGTGGGTTATTATCATATCTTCATACTTATGATAAATGTTTACATACCATGCTATAATTGTATTAACCGGAAACATTAATACTTGTGTGATTTGTAAACTAAAATAAGAGTCCCTAGTGAAGCCTCTTGTTAAACTAGCTTGTTGGTTAATATATGATCATGGTTTCCTGATCATGAACATAGAGATGTTATTAACAACAGGATCATATCATTAGGAGAATGATGTGATGGACATACTCATATAGATAAGCGTAGCATAAAGATCAAGTCATTTCAATAGTTCAATTGCTATATGCTTTCTGATACATAGTAACCTAATTCCTTCGACCATGAGATCATGCATATCACCTTTACCGGATGGATGCTTTGATGACATCAAACACCACACCGTAACTGGGTGGCTATAAAGGTGGCATTGAGTGTTCGGAAAGTATTGGTTGAAACACATGGATCAAGAGTGGGATTTGTCCATCCATATGACGGATAGATATACTCTGGGCCCTCTCGGTGTAATGTCATCCAATTAGCTTGCAAGCATGTGACTGGCTCACAAGGGATCACATATCACGGGAACGAGAAAAGAGTACTTATCGGTAACGAGGTTGAACTAGGTATGCAGAGATACTGACGATCATAACCTCGGATAAGTAACATATCGTGAGACAAAGGGAAATTGGTATCGTATGTAAGTGGTTCATTCGATCGCAAAGTAATCTTAGAAATATGTGGGAGCCATATGAATTTCCAGATTCCTCTATTGGTTATTGTTCGGAGAAGTGTCTCGATCATGTCCGCATAATTCACGAACCGTAGGGAGACACACTTAAGGATTCGACGTTGTTTGAGTAGTTATGGTATTATGAGAAAGAGACCGAATGTTGTTCGGAGTCTCGGATGAGATCCGGGATATCACGAGGTGATCCGGAATGGTCCGGAGAATAAGATTCATATAAGGAAAGTCCCGTTTCGGAGTTGCGGAATGATTCCGGTGTTTTCATCAGGAATGTTCTAGAAGGTTTCGGATTGTCCGGCACTCCGGGGGGGGGGGGGGGAGGGGTACATGAATGTGTCATTACATATTGGAATGATTGCATCATGTACTAAGTGTTCTTGCTGTCCCAAATAAAGGATTAAATTGAATCCTAAAACAGAAAAGTCAAATGTCCAGTTTGAAAGTCAAACGGCCAAAACAAGAAACTGTGGGAAACAAGCAAGAGGAGTTGGAACCAACTTGGAGGAGGAGTCCCACTCCTCCAAGCCGACGGCCAGCCCTAGGCCGAGTTGGGGAGGGACTCCCTCCCTCCCTGGCGCGCCAAGGCCCCTCCCACCTATATAAGGAGGGGCAGGGCTCCCCTCCTAGACACACAACTTTCTACCTCTAAATCTCCGGTTTAGAGCCGTTTTGGTTTAGAGCTTCTAATTGCTTTAGCCAGCGGTTTAGAGCCTTCTAATTGGTTTAGAGCCTTCTAATTGGTGTGTCTAATTACTAGACCACTAAATAGCCTCTCTCATAAGCTCCACCATACTCGCACCGGCTTAAGGCGAAGCCCTGCGGGATTTCCCCTCTACTTCCGGTACCACGCCGTTGTGCTGCCGGAATTGCGAGGAGAGTACTACAACCTCCGCTGCCTGCTGGAACAAGGGAGAGGAAGGTCTTCGTCGAGTACCGAACGTGTGACCGACTGCGGGAGCGCTGCCGGAACGTGGCGCCGGAAGGATCGTCTACACGATCTTGAGATCAGAAAGAGTACGACTACATCATCCACGAGAATCTGCTCTCGTTAACCGCTTTGGAATCTTCGAGGGTAAGTTATTCCATCGACTCGTTGCTACAATCTAGTAGATAGATCTTGGCTTGTTTGTTTGTATGCGATAGAAATTTTTTGTTTTCCATGCTACGAACCCCTACAATTCTTTCAAGGTACACTAAGAAATCCCAATTTTTTGGAACAAGTCATGCTATAACAATAATCACTAAGCATAAGGTTAAAACAACATCTAACATGACATGCTAAAGTCTAAGTCACAGTCAAAGCAAGCTCCTCTTGCACTACTCAAGCAAGAACTTTCTACTCCTTTCCAACACCAATCAACTTATTTGAAACAACACAACGAGAACGGGGGTCCAAACTACTTTATTCAAGCAAAGTAAAAAAACTAAGCAAAGCAAACGGAAACTAAGCCGCTCCAAGAACACACAACAGTGCATAAAACAATAAAAACGAAGTTCCTAGAAAGACCTGAGTTTTTTATTAATGAAGAAGGGGATGCCTTGGGCATCCCCAAGCTTTGACGCTTGTACCTCTTGGATATTTATTGGGGTGACACCGGGATGGCATCCCCAATCTTGACTTTTCATCTATTCTACATCTCATTACATCATTCTCTCTCTACACCTGAATTTTTTCCTTCATACAAAACTTCACACAATCTTCATTAGCAGCATTAGTGTATTCAAAAGATAATAGACCTTAGGATTAGCTTTGGAACATCAAAAATTTCACTAAAAACATAAGCTACTGTATCAATTCTCTCAAAAAGCTCAATTTCCCAAAAAGAACCCAAAAAGGAATCAATAAGAAGCAAATGCAAATAATGGCAGAAGTCTGTTAAAACAGACCAGCAGGTAGAAACCGATTTTTTAGAAGATCTTTTGTTGCTCAAATCAAAAAGTGTTGAACTAACGAAAGTTATCTAACATACTGGGGGATTTATTCGTAAAATATCAGCTCAAGAATACTTACGGATATTCCTCACGAATTTTTATGGTGGAGCACAAAAATCTGTTTTAGGACAACAACTCCCCAAATCTTACTTCCCTCTCATTAGAGGTCATTTTTAGCACAAAAGGCAAACAAAAAGGATAAGGAGAGGTCATTACTGAATTAATAACTTACAAGACTCAAGAAAATTCTTGGGTTATTTCCCAACAAGTACTTTTCTTTAATGCCTTTAAGTTAGGCACAAGAAGCAAGAATCAAGTATTTTTAAATGAAGAAGCATTAACATCAACTCTCTTGCTCCTATCTTTCTTACCTTTCTTCTTATCTTTAGGGAATATATGATTTCTTATTGGAGGAGAAAAATTCATAATGCCTTTTCCCACATCTATTATTGCTCCAAGGTGCTTCACTAGGGAACTTCCAAGTGTAATATGTCCTTCTCCTACACATTCAATAACAAGATAATCAGTGGACACCATTTTCCCTAAGATTTTTATAAACACACCTTTAGATATTCCAATGGGTAATAAAGTTGCATTATTAGTAATATATATTTCTTATCCTCCTTTAGAAAGTCTCCAAAGACTCAAAGACTCATAGATATCTTTAGGCATAAGGCAAAATTCAGACATGATATCACAACGAGCATCAAAAGTTGCACTATTTATAGAAACTTTTATTGTATGAAACCACTTTGAAGGCTTAAAATTTATTGGAACATAACCATGGTGGTCTCTAAGTGTGTGATAGCAACTGTTCAAAGCAGCAGTAATGGACTCAAGAGGGTTCAACCTAGCATAAATTTCTATAAAAGAAGAATCAGATTTGCCAAGCATATTATAAATTATAATCAACCGCTTTATAGCATCTAAAGCTTCATGCTCAGTACAACGAAAAATATCTTTCTCAGCTACAACATCCAAAGCATATCTATAACAAAGAGCAATACCGTGGTAGATGTTGGAGATATGCCCAAGAGGCAATAATAAAGAGGTTATTATCATATCTTCATGCTTATGATAAATGTTTACATACCCATGCTATAATTGTATTAACCGGAAACATTAATACTTGTGTGATTTATAAACATAAAAGAGTACCTAGTAAAGCCTCTTGTTAAACTAGCTTGTTGGTTAATATATGATCATGGTTTCTTGATCATGAACATTGAGATGTTATTAACAACAAGATCATATCATTAGGAGAATGGTGTGATGGACATACTCCTATAGATCAGCGTAGCATAAAGATCAAGTCATTTCAATAGTTCATTTGCTATAAGCTTTCTGATACATAGTAACCTAATTCCTTCGAGCATGAGATCATGCTAATCACCATCACCAGATGGATGCTTTGATGACATCAAACACTACACCGTAACTGGGTGGCTATAAAGGTGGCATTGCGTGTTTGGAAAGTATGTGTTGAGGCACATGGATCAAGAGTGGGATTTGTCCATCCATATGACGAATAGATATACTCTGGTCCCTCTCGGTGGAATGTCATCCAGTTAGCTTGCAAGCATGTGACTGGCTCACAAGGGATCACATATCACGGGAACAATAAAAGAGTACTTATCGGTAACGAGGTTGAAGTAGGTATGCAGAGATACCAACGATCAGACCTCGGATAAGTAAACTATCGCGAGACAAAGGGAAATTGGTATCATATGTAAGTGGTTCATTCGATCACAAAGTAATCGTAGAAATATGTGGGAACCATATGAATTTCCAGATTCCTCTATTGGTTATTGATCGGAGAAGAGTCTCGGTCATGTCTGCATAATTCACGAACCGTAAGGAGACACACTTAAGGATTCAATGTTGTTTAGTAGATATGAATGTTGTTCGGAGTCTCGGATGGGATTCATGATCACGAGAAGATCCGGAATGGTCCGAAGAATAAGATTTGTATAAGGAAAGTCTAAATCCGGAGCCCGGGAATAATTTCGGTGTTTTCATTGGAAGGTTCTAGAAGGGTCTAGAAGGTTCACCGGATCAGAAGGGGAAGGGTGCATGAATGTGTCATGACTAAGTGGGATGATTGTGTCATGTCCTAAGTCACATGGTTGGGTGTTTGTAAGAAAGAAATTAATCTCCAAATTCAAAGTCAAAAAGCAAGTTTGAAAAGTCAAACTGGGACAATGTATCCTCGTGGAGGAAGGAAAGAATCCTTCTTTACCTCCACCACAAGCCAACAAGGAGAGGGAGTTGGGGAAGGATTCAAAATCCCCTCTCCTAATCTGCCCTCCCTCTCATAAATAGAGGGGAGGGGGTGCCCCAAGAGACACACAACACCAGCCCTCCCCACCTAGCCGCCGCGCCACCGCCGCCCCCAACGCCGCCGCTCGCCGCCTCGCGTCGCTGCCGGCTCGCCATAGCGTCCCTAGCCTCCACCGGTCACGCCTCCTCCTCTCCGACCTTCTAAACCCTAGATCGCCGAAAACCCTAGATCCACCATAACCTTCTCCGGCTTAGGCGAAGCCCTGCAGGATTTTACCTCTACTTCCGACACCACACCGTCGTGCTGCCGGAATCGCGAGGGGAGAACTACAACCTCCGCTGCCTGCTGAAACAAGGGAGAGGAAGGTTTTCATCGAGTACCGAACGTGTGACCTACTGCGGAAGCGCTGCCGAAACGCAGCGCCGGAAGGATCGTATATGCGATCTTGAGATCGGCAAGTGTACGAGTACATCACCCACAAGAATCTGCTCTCTATAACCGCTTTGGAACCTTCCAGGGTGAGTACTCTAATCGACTCGTTGCTACAATATAGTAGATAGATCTTGGCTTGTTTGTGTGCGGTAGAATTTTTTTGTTTTCCATGCTACGAACCCCTACAGTAGAAACTATTAATAACCAAGCTAAGACTCATCTTAGGCTTAGTTTCCCTTTGTAAAGCAGAGATTCTAGACCAAGCTTCTTTGAAACTCTCTTAACTTCCTTGCTTGAAAGTAAAGATCCTTTCCATAGGTGAAATAGGGATTGGACCAAAACCAGACATTCTAACAACTAGAGCATGTAACATCCCTAAAATCATGATTTCAAAGTTTGCATATCACTCATGCATGCATATATATTTGAGATCATATTCAAACTCATTTCAGGAAAACAGAAGCACTTGATGCTATGATTTTATGTGAGCAGATTAAATTCAAATGGCCATCACCATTTGAAAGCTTGAAAGTTTCAGAACCTAGATGCTTATCTTCATTGTTGGATAGTTTGTGTGTAGAATTTGGACCAAAGTTTTCAACTTAGAAATAATTTCAAAACCCCTATTTAAAAACATTTGCAAACCAGATGCAAAGTCTCTGATTATTTTAAATCCAAGCTTGACCCAGCCTATACAAAGTAACCCCATGGGTTTTGACCTATTTCTGAGACCAATTCACCACTACAAAACCTCAGAAAGATTTGAATTCAAATTGAACTTGAAACCATTTGAAAACCTATTCAGAAAATCGAAATAGAAAAAGGAAAAGGAGTAAACAAAAGAAAAAGGCAGCGCGCCAGAATTCTAGCCCAGCAGCGAATCAAGCCCATCAAGCCCACCCGGGACATTTCCTTTCTTCTCTCACGCGCGAGCGCACTCCTTCAGTCACTGACAGCCAGACCCCACGCCCCCTCTGTCTATTTCACCGACCAGCGGGCCCCGTCCACGTCGTCTTCGTCTTCCCCCTGATTCCGCGCATGATCTCCGCCGCTGGCCGTTGCAGCACTGATACCGCGAGCTTAATTAGCATTGATACGACGAGCGTTTCCTGTCGAGCCTCGGGCTATAAAATCTCCCCCTCCTCGCGACCATTTCCCCCAATCAATTTTGCCTTCACGCCACCAGGCTGCCCACGACTCGCACGACTCCGCCGCTGTTCCGACGACTGCGCCGGCGAATTCCGGTGAGTTCCGAGCTCCCCTCTGCCTCTCATTCATGCTATCTTGTTCAGTGAGTCTCTGCGCACCTACTGACACACCCTATTTGCCTCCGCATGAACCGTAGCTCCAGCAACATCGACGACTGGCCGCCATCGTCTTCGGTTCCAACTCCGACGACCTCCAGTGGTAAGTCCAGACCGCCCCAAGCTTCCTCCTTCACACACACATCTCCTCCATGATCTCCTGCATCTGACCACGCCCTTTGTTTGCCTCCTAGTGATCGACAACCTCGCCAACGACGACGACTGACCGTGCTGACGTCTATCTCTACTCCGACGAGCAATCATCGCCGTATCTGCGCGCCCCTTGACAAACCAGAGCCACCTCGAGCTTCAGCACGCCACCGCGGTCCTGGTAAGCGCCTTCTTGCTTCCCCGGACGACCTAGAGCGCCGGCGCCACCGTAGTCAGACGCGCCGCCGCCGGTCAACGCGGCTAGCGCTGCCCGTTTCTGGTTAATAGATTGTAGCCATCAGATCTGGATCCTACGCGTAGAAACAGTTCACTTAACGAAGGGGTATGGATAGATCTGAGCCGCGCAACATTAATTAGATCCAACGGCGCAGGAGGGTGATCCGGTGCGAACCGGTACGCACCAGTTATAACGCGACGCGTGTCTAGGGTTAGTTCAAAAACAGAATTCAAAATCAGATTTGGATCAAATTTTCAATTGGCTATAACTTTTGATTCCCAAGTTGGAATTTTGCAAACTTTATACCGTTGGATTCAGTGAGTCAAGACCTTTCTGAATATTCAATGTGTTTAACAAATAGTAACTGTTAAAATGACTTTATATACAGAAACATGTTTAGGTCCAATTTGAGTATAGTTTTAGTTTAGCAAATTGTTTTAGGGCTAAATAAGTTCAGTTAGCAAACTTTATGACTTGTTTTGATTTTGTATCATGCACTTGCTTGGTAGGATTTTCAAAATCATCACTTAGTAAATTCTTGCATGCATGCATTCATATTTTTGCTTGTATATGAATTGTGTGTAATTGTATGCTACCAATTTTTGTGTAGATTTTGCTAGTGACTGTGATTGTGAAGAGTGCTACTCTCCCCATTACCAAGGCAAGTGATACTTCATGATATTTCCACCCTTTATTTTGAATAAGCATTAGAATTATTTTGCTAAGTCTTGCATGCTACCTTTGCCAAATGCTATGTTGGGAAATCCTATGTAGTGTAGAATTGTAGAATTGCTAGAGAATTTTCCTAAGTTAAGTTACTATGCCATGCTTAGCCTAGCTAGTAGAAAACAAGGGTTGGTAAAATATGCACATGCTATGATGAAATAATTCTAAGTCCTTTGGGACTCATGCTTTTCTTAATAAAACAACTAAGTAAATGAACTTCCTGGGTGGAATGGGACTTGAATGGTGGTTTTTGGTTGAGTGGTTACACAAGGCCATGGATTTGGCTTGTGTATTTCACTTGTGGAATGCCACCCAGACACAAAGGGATTTGGAGGCCAAGTGTTGAGAAAGCTTATAGTGCAACCACTTGGCAATATGGGCTCTGCCTTGACCATATAGGTTGCTAGAACTTAGTCACTTGGACAGTTGGTGGTAGTGGGAATGATAGGTTGGAGCGCGTCCATTTGACTAAGGAAAGGCTTCTGAAAGGTCCTGTCTTGGGAAACCAAGTCTGGTGGGGAAAGTGCACAACCTCTGCAGATGGAAAATCTAAGTACTTAGCCAAGTCCATGGCAATGGACAACTTGAGCATCAAGACATGGAAGCTACAAGAATCTCATCACTCAAATTTCTAATTAAAACTTGTGGGTGAACAAGGGTAAAGGACCCCAATGTCTATTGGTGGTTTCTTGGGAAGTTTTTGACAAAGAAAAACTTAGTAATTTCAACTAATAGGAAAAACCTATTTTCAAGCAAAGCAAGCCAAGCTACACTTAGCCAAAATGCATATAGTAATATAGTCCACTTAAAATATACTAAGGTATCACTTGCCAATACTATTCCAAAGTATTGACCCACTGTGGCTGTAACTTGTGATGTTGCAGGTTACTCCGATGATGAGTAGGAGTCATGAGTCTACACTCAACATGCTTGCCTGTGGCACATGAAGATGAGGACTTGTGTTATTTACTCATTCCATAAACTCTTGTATTAGGCCTTTGGCCCTGAGTTGAAAAAGACTATGTTTTATCTCTGGAATGAATGTAATAAATGACCTTTGTATCTGTGCACTTCATCTTAAACTGTGGATGCTAGCAATGATCCAGGGACTAGCATTGCAATCACAGGGATCCTTTTCCTTTACAAAGGAGGTGTCTTACAGAGCAGGAACTAATTTTTGTGTGTTTTTTATAAGGGAAAGCAAACCAAACTAAACTAATTTTTTGGAGTTTTTGATAAAAAGAGGCAAACAAACCAAGCAAAAGAAACTAAGCAAAACAAAAACAAAGTAAAGAGAAAGGTTGAGAAGGACTCCCCTTGTGAAGACATCCTTAGCCTCCCCGGCAATGGCGCCAGAAAAAGGCTTGATGAGTGTAGCAACACTTCGTTGGAATACCCCAAGAGGAAGGTATGATGATCACAACAGCAAGTTTTCCATGAGTAAGAAATCGAGGTTATCAAACAGTAGGAGGAAGGAAACGACTCAAAGGTGTTGCTAGAAACTTGGAGACCTGCACAACACAAACTCAAGACTTTACCCCAACGAACAGTGAGATTGTCAATCTCACCGGTTTGCTGTAACAAAGGATTAACTGTATGGTGTGGAAGGTAATGGTGGTTTACTACAAGTAACAATGGAAGATGTATCAATGGTAAAGATTGGACTAGGGTCCATAGTTCACTAGAGGTGTTCTCCTTAGATAAACAAACATGGCATGCTGGGTAAACAAATTACAGCAGGGCAATTGACAGGACTGAGCAAGGCATAACAATGCAATACTAGACATTCATGATCCTATGAGATTCGATTGTACAATACAACAAGTTACATAGACCGCCATCCAACTGCATTTATGACTAGAAGTCCACCTTCAGGTTATCATCTGAACCCCCTCAAGTATTAAGTTGCAAGCAACAGACAACTTCTTTAAGCAAAGTGTGTAAGGTAAACAATCCACTTGTTCCATGAACAAGAGACCGTTGTTTTCTCCCTAGTGGAAACAACACATCTACAACCGTAGAGATTTCTATCACTTCCCTTGATTAAGTAGACGCATGAATCCACTATCAAGCATAAATACCCCCTCTTGGAGTCACTAGCAACTACTTGGCCAAGATAGCTACTAACAAAGGAGAGCATGCAAAATCACAAACAACACAGACATGATAGAATCGATAAGACAAAACCATTAATCAATCTGACATAGTAATCTCAATATCCATCGGATCCCCGCAAACACAACATGCATGATTACAAATAGATGAGATCCATATCATGAACGGAGCTCACACGATCTAGACATGAAAGCACAAAGGAGGAGATACAACCATCTAGCTACTACATGGACCCGTAGTCCAAGGTGGAAGTACTCACTCTTCATACTGGATGCTGGCATGATGAAGGAGAAGGCCTCTGGGATGATCTCCCCTTTGGCAGGGTGCCGAGAAGAGGTTCAGATCCCCCGATCTAGGGATGATGGTGGCGGCGACTATAGACAGTTTCGTGGAATATTGATCGGGTACTTAGGGTTTAGGTATTGGGGGCTTCTTATAGGCGAAGAGGGAGGCCGAGGGGGTGCCTGAGGCGGATGCACCCCCCCAGGTGTGGGGTGGTCCCACCCACATGGCTAGGGTGTGTTGCCCCCTCGAGGCCCTTCTCCGTCTCGTCTTCTAGCTCCGTGTTCCCCACGGTAAAATATTGACTTTGGCTTTTGTCCCGTCCAATTCAGAGATTATTGATTTTCTGCCTTTCTGGAACCAAAAACAGAAGAAAACAGGCAACTAGCAGTGTGGTATCTTGTTAATAGGTTAGTACCAGAAAACATATAAAAACACCTCAAAGTATAGACAAAGCAAAGCAAAGTAGATACTAAACAAGCATGGGACATCAAAAATTATAGATACGTTTCCGACGTATCATTCAACAAGGATTGGGTACAAAAGATTACCCTCACATTGAACACCTCAACACCGCCAAGGAAGCTTGGGATGCTCTCACAGAGTTATATGTTGGAAATGAGAGCATGAGAAGGAACCGGAATGATGCACTAAGCAATGAAGCCGAAGGCTTCTATATGAAGCATGGTGAAGATCATGTAGACATGTATCGAAGGCTCAAGTCCACTGCCACCACCTTTAGGAATGTGGGTGCCTCACATGTGGATGATGCTTGGATAAAAAGGAAATATGTGAGTGCACTCATGCCCTTTGAGCCCACCGACTTGAAGAGTCTACAAGGAAGACACAACTACCATCTCATGACCTCCAATGAAGTTATGCAAGAGATGTCCTCTTTCAAGGTTGACGCCAATAATGCCAAAGATGCCTGTGATCAAGCCCTTGGAATGAGCAATGGTGTCAACCTTGCCTTAAAGGCCAAAGTTGTGGAGTACGTGGATGAAGATGAAAGTGATGAAGGTTTATCTATGGGCCACCCCGATGATGTCAAGGCTGCCCATGGTGAATATATGGCCTTCTATGCAAGAATTTTTTGGAAAGACCCCGCCAAGGCTAAGATGGAGATGAAACGAAGAAGCAACCCTAATGGGAGAAGAGACAATGGGTCTAAATTGAGAACTTGCTTCAATTGTGGTGACCGCTATCACTTTGTTGCCGGTTGTCCATATGAGAAAAGAGAAGATCATGGGGGTAAACTTGTGTTGAAGAAAACCTCCAAAGCTCCTTTCAATAAACCCTTCATCAAGAAGAATCCCACCAACAAGAAGTCGGGTGAAATTGTCTTGATAACATATGAAGAATTCTCCTCCGACAATGATGATGATGAAGATGAAGAAGAGGAAACATCAAGTGGTGTAGCTGCTATTGCCACTACTTCTACACCTACCTTCTCCCTCTTTGACTCTACAAATGAGAATATCTCCAACAAGAACGTCACTTGCCTTATGGCAAGAGGAACAGAGGTATTATCATCGTCACACCCCACCTCCTTGGTTAATGATGAGATATCTCTTGAGGTAAAAAAATGCATTAGTTGCTTTTGATGTGTTTATGACTAACTTGCAAGGGGAGCACAATAAACATTTTTTGGACCTCTTAAATCAACTTTCTCATGCACAAGAGCTTCTTGATGAGAGATGTAAATTAGGAAGAGAGCACATGATTGAGGTAGAAGCTATAAATAATTCTCTAGAAGAAGAACAAGAGACTAGGATGTCTCTTGAAACTAAACTTGAAGGGCTTGATGAAACAAATGACCTAATTATTAATAAACTCGTCAAGGAACGTGACCATGCTATTGCTAAATATTAAAAGGCTAAAAAGGACAAGATTTAGTTTGGTGTTGTTCATGAAAAACTTGCCGAGGACTTTAGGATGCTTGACAAGGCTCACAAGACCTTGGAGAGTGAACTCTTGTTACTCACAAAGTATCGTGAAAAGCTTCAAAATCAATTGACCAATATTTCTTCACCTAGTACTTTCATTCCTTCTAGTTATACAAATATACTTGAAGAAAATGCTAGGTTGAAGGGGGAGCTAGCTAAGGCCACCTTTCCCAAAGGAAACAAGTCCATTGATGACCTCTTGAGTAAGCAGAGGCCAAATGGTGAGAAAGGGGGCATTGGCTTTGTCTCCAAAGCCAAGAAGAAGAACAACAGGAAGAATAAGGCCAAGCCCGCACAAGAAAAAGACAAGGCCATTGTGGGTAGTAAGACCACAAGTGGCAAAACTATGTCTCATGATGACTTTGCAGGATATGATAACCCTCACTATGTTTTCATGCGTGATTATTATGGTGATGTGTATGCACAATATGTTGGCCCATTTGATGGTTATATTGCTTGGTCTATTTGAGTTCCCAAGACCCTTGTTGCTAACAAAAGAGGACCCGTTGAAAAATGGGTACCTAAAAACTAGTTTGATCTTTTGTAGACCCATGCTTCCGGAGGATCAAAATGGGTACTTGATAGTGGATGCACAAGTCATATGACCGAAAGCACATCTATTGTCAAGGAGTTGAGACCAAATGATGATCAAATATCTGTGACATATGACGACACATAAAAGTCTAAGGTAATGGGTTTCGGCAAGGTTGTGGTTGCCCACAATATTACTCTCGTGGACGTCATGCTTGTTGAGACCCTTGGCTATAATTTACTTTCAGTCCATGCTCTTGGAAAGATGGGTTTTGCCATCTTTATTGATAATGATATTGTGGTCCTCATGTGGAGCAAGTCTCTAAAGGTCGCTTTCATTGGGTACGTCGAAAATGACTTGTATGTGGTGGACTTTTTGGGGAAAACCACTACAAGTGCGATGTGCTTATTCGGAAAGGCCGATGTGGGTTGGTTATGGCATCGCTGTCTAGCCCATGTCAACATGATAACTTTTCAAAGTATCCACAAGTATGGCCGTATTGTGGGACTAAAATAAAATGTTTGTTTTGCCAAAGATCGTGTATGCAGGGCTTGTGTTGAAGGAAAGATGCATGATTCTCCCCACAAGCCGAAGAACTACATCAAGTCCAAGAGGATCTTGGAGCTCCTTCATGTGGATCTCTTTGGTCCTCCATCTCATGCAAGTCTTGGTGGGAAGAAATATTGTTTGGTGATTGTTGATGACTACTCAAGATACACATGGGTATATTTCTTCAAGCTGAAAAGTGAGACCCAAGAAAACTTCATTGACTTCATCAACATGTCTCAACGTCAACACAATGTCCCTGTGTTGATAATAAGGAGTGATAATGGCACCGAGTTCAAGAACTACATCTTGAATGGATTTCTTAGTGATGAGGGGATAAAACACCAATATTCCGCTGCATATACCCCTCAACAAAATGGTGTAGCTGAGAGGAAGAACCGGACTCTTATTGATATGGCAAGGACCATGTTGGCGGAGTTTAAATCTCCATACAATTTTTGGGCCGAAGCAATATCCACCACATGCCATGCATCAAACCGGCTCTACCTCCTCAAAGAATTAATCAAGACTCCATATGAAATTCTTACCAGTAACAAGCCCAACGTTTCATACTTTTGGGTGTTCAGTTGTAAGTGTTTCTATCGCATAAAGGGTGTTAATTTGTCCAAATTTTATTCCAAAGCATTTGAGGGTATTTTTGTTGGTTATGATCTTGAATCCCACACTTATAGAATCTATGACAAGCTATCTGGAACTATTATAGAATCTTGTAGTGTGGTTTTTGAAGAATATGATGGTCCCCAAGGGGGCGTGTTGATGTTTGTGTTGTAGATGATGAAATGCCTCAGGATGCCATATTTAGAATGGGTGCGGGATTCATCCACCCTGTTGAGGAACCCCTTATGGCAGATCAAGAAGTACTATGCTCTACTCAAGTGGAGCCCTCATCTTCACAACATCAACAAGCTCCTATCGAGGAGGACAATGACCCAAGCCAAAGACAAGATGTGGACCCTCAACAAGTTGATCAGGGAGAAACCTCTAGCCAGGAGGAGCTTGAGTCTCCATTTTCCAGAATGTCTAGCGCTGCTCAGTCTATTGCACAAGTAAGATCTATACAATGTGCCATAAGATCAGCTCAATGCATGTCTAGAACTGTGCCTGATAAAGACCAAGGTCAATCTTTGCCTCTTGATGAAGAGAATGATTCCGATGATGATCAAGGTCAAGTTAATGGTCAAGACAAGGACCAAAATGATGAAGAGATCCCCACAAGAAACAACAAGGAGATCGAACTCGTCGCTAAGCTAGAGTGGATAAAATGTTGGAATTAAGAGACCACACTCTAGAGAATGTGGTTGGGGATCTAAGAAGAGGGATGTCCACTAGAGCCAATTGAAGAGTTTTGGTGAACACCAAGCACACATTTCCATGGTGGAACCAAAGAAAGTATGGGAAGATCTTGAAGATTCAGACTGGTTGGAAGCAATGCATAAATAGCTCAACAACTTTGAGAGAAACAAAGTATGGAAGTTAGTTGAAAAGCCAAAAGATTGCCACAATGTTATAGGCATGATGGCGCCTGAGAGCGCTTAGTCGGGAGACCCCAAGAGCAAGGTGTGATGCAGCACAGCAGCAAGTCTTCCCTTAGTAAGAAACCGAGGTTATCGAACCAGTAGGAGGAAGGAAACATCTTAAAGGTGTTGCAAGCAACGTGGAAACCTGCACAACACAAACTCAAGACTTTGCCCCAATTAACAGTGAGGTTGTCAATCTCACTGGTTGCTGTAACAAAGGATTAACTATATGGTGTGGAAAGTGATGATGGTTTGCAGGAAGTAAACAATAACAGTGGAAGATGTATCAATGGTAAAGATTGGACCGAGGTCCATAGTTCACTAGAGGAGCTCTCCTTAGAAAAACAAACATGGCATGTAGGGTAAAAAAATTACAGCAGGACAATTGACAGGACTGAGCAAGGCATAACAATGCAATACTAGACATAAATATCCTATGAGATTCGATTCGGCAATACAACAATATACATAGACCGCCATCCAACTGCATCTATGACTAGAAGTCCACCTTCAGGTTATCATCCGAACCCCCTCCAGTATTAAGTTGCAAGCAACAGACAACTTCTTTAAGCAAAGTGTGTAAGGTAAACAATCCACTTGTTCCATGAACAAGATACCGTTGTTTTCTCCCTAGTGGCAACAACACATCTACAACCGTAGAGATTTCTGTCACTTCCCCTGATTAAGTAGAGGCATGAACCCACTATCGAGCATAAATACCCCCTCTTGGAGTCACTAGCAACTACTTGGCCAAGATAGCTACTAACAACGGAGAGCATGCAAGATCACAAACAACACAAACATGATAGAATCAATAAGACAAAACCATTAATCAATCTGACATAGTAATCTCAATATCCATCGGATCCGCGCAAACACAACATGCATGATTACAAATAGATGAGATCTTGATCATGAACGGATCTCACAATATATAGACATGAAAGCACAAAGGAGGAGATACAACCATCTAGCTACTACATGGACCCATAGTCTAAGGTGGAACTACTCACGCTTCATACCGGAGGCTGGCATGATGAAGAAGAAGGCCTCCAGAATGATCTCCTCTCTGGCAGGGTGCCGGGAAGAGCTTCAGATCCCCCCGATCTAGGGACGATGGTGGTGGCGGCTACAGATGGTTTCGTGTAATATTGATCGGGTACTTAGGGTTTAGGCATCAGGGGCTTCTTATAGGAGAAGAGGCGAGTCTGGGAGGCGTCCAGGGGGTCCACACCCTGCCCAGGCGTGGACCCACCCTAGGCCGCGCCTGGGGGGTGGCCACCCTTTGGCGCCCCTCCGTCTCTCCTCTGGACTCTGTGTTCTCCTCGGTGAAATATTGACTTTGGATTTTGTCCCGTCCAATTCCGAGAATATTTCCTTACTAGCTTTTGTGGAACAAAAAAAAGAATAAAACAGGCAACTGGCACTGTGGCAACTTGTTAATAGGTTAGTACCAGAAAACATATGAAAAGCACCTCAAAGTGTGGACAAAGCAAAGCAAAGTATATACTAAACAAGCATGGAACATCAAAAATTATAGATATGTTTCCGACATATCAAGCATCCCCAAGCTTAACTCCTGCTCGTCCTCGAGTAGGTAAGTGATAAAAGAATAATTTTTGAGGTGACACGCACCATCAAAACCAAGATCAAACCATTTGCATGCATTGAAAGCTGGGATCAAAGAACTCTAAACATGTGCATGAAATATGGAGTTCTAACAATAAGACAAAGTAACTATGCATGCAACATGAAAGGCTACAAACAAAGATCATGAATAACATGCATTAAAAAACGTTTGTTTGTTTCACATACAGAAAACATGGCATAGTGGCATTCATCTTGTCCCTCATAGAGTAGCAAATAGATGCATAGGACACCTTCAAAGTTCATAAGAGTGACTAGATACAAATAGCACAAGAACAAGTAATACAACAATATGCATCAATCAATAAGTTTTGGGACACTGCACGTAGAGCTAAGAATGGCAACTATGCTATCTTAACTGGTGCCTAAAGGTAGAAGGTGGAGACTCAAATAAAATTGTGGAAGAAAGGCCCATTCATAAAGGGAAGCAGGGATTTCAAGTTTCAAAAAGAGCTTCCAAAAATTATGGTACTTGTTAGCTTTCGGCCCTCATTGCCCCTATCATAAGCATCTTGAAGTGATTAAGGTTAAAGTGAACAAACTATGGAGTATATGCTTGACAAAGTATAAGTTGGAAATCTCATGTCCCTAGAATACGAGGGCCACACCTCATGCTACTCAACTTTAGTCACCTGTAAGTTCTTGTCCTAGTAAGTACATGCGTATCAAAGAGAACAGCCAACGGGGTACCCCTTGCACATGGTACAAGAGCTTTCCCATAACCAAAATGACAAGGCAAGCAGACAAATGAGCATCTCAGCAATATTTTTATTTGCTATTTGCATAGGTTTTTATTGAGGATGCTTCACAGATTGCTCATTATGGTGATGCTGCAAGTTTACACCATGATTACGCATGGCTTAGGCTAGCGGACCAGGTGTTTCTCTAACACAAAATACATAACTCCATGGACTTACGAGCTCCCTTTTTATTTCACATCAGTGACATCCATAGACAAAAGAGCATGATATCAACTGTGTACAAAGTACAAGTGCAATTTTGAAAACGTTCCCCATGAAAACATGGTTCTGCTAATTCCAACGTATAAGTGCAAGCATATACAACATAGATGACACAATGGTTCAAGTTTATTAGGGGCTGATACGCCCAATTTGCATCACCTTTCTATATCATAATTTACCTCTATTCATTGATATTTGTGTTTTTATGAGGTATTACTTATGGCTTTTCATCTGTTTATGCATGTTGGATGATTCCTGGAGGATGGACTGCTGAAGTATGGATTCTGATGGAAAAGAAGGCGTTTTGGTGCAATTTCGTTAAGATCATAAAAATACCAGAAAGATATGGAAACATATTATTTCACCCGAAGACGAAGGAAGCCAGAAGAGGAGAGAAGGGGGGCCTCAGGGGGCCCAAACCCCCTTAGGCGCGGGCCCACCTGACCCCGCGCCTAGGGTGGTTTTGGCCTACCTATTCGGCCTACGGCTCCGCCCCTTCGCCTATATCTTCCCTACGGAACCCTAATACTAGGGGAGCAACCACAGATAGACTTCCACCGCCTCTGCGGGCGGAAAACACCGAGAGAGAAAGATCTCTCCGATAGACAGATTTTTGCCTGGGGAATTCCTTCCCGGAGAGGGGAGATCGTCGCCATCAACACCGTCATCAAGCTAGGCTTCACCGGGATCATCATCATCATCCACACCATCATCTCCACCAGCACCATCATCACCACTCCATCCTGCTGTAACAATTGTGTTGGATATTGCTATAGTTATTAGGGGAAACTTTCCCGTTGTTGATTACTATTGTAGTTGATGCTTGTGAGTGGAACCATTGGATTATTGTTTATGTTCAGATTGTCATCCATCATTATATCATCTCTGATCTTGATCCATATGATGTCTTGTGAGTAGTTCGTTTAGTTCATGAGGACATGGGAGAAGTCATGTTGTTAGTAGTGAATTTGAGATGAGTTATTATTCAATGGTTTAGTATTTCAGTTCTGGTGCTATTCTTCTAGTGGTGTCATGTGAACGTCGACTACATGATACTTCACCATTTATGTAGAGGTCCCAACCTGATAAGGTAGAGATCCCTGTGTTTACAATGCTAGTCCCTGGATCAATAGCTAGCATCCACAGTTTAAGATGTAATATCAAGAAACAAAGGTAATAATACAACTTTATAACCAGGAATAAAATAATTCATTACATCTTACATAGCTCATTTGGCTATCTCATTACAATGCAACAGAAATAACTATATGGCATGGAGTCCTTCGTCTTCAAAGTGCCACAGGCAATCATGTTGGTTGTAGACTTGTAATCCTATTTAACACACTTCACTAACATCAAAAAAACCCGCAACATAATAAGTTACAGCCACAAGGGTCAATACATTTGAATTGTATTGGCAAGTTTCACTACTATGTGGAAATAATTTGGATCCTATCAATATATGCATATTTGGCTAAGTAGAGTTTAGGCTCATTTGCAGAAAGCAATATGGTTTTATCCTATCTTTTTCAAAATAGTTTTGATCTTTTAACAAACTTTTTAAACTCCTTGGCAAACTCCAAGTGCTTCTAATCCTTTGTTGACACCATCAAGTTTTACTTTGAGAAATTGGAATGTCGAGATCTTCCATAGCTTCAGGCCTTAGTTGCTCAGAGTTGTCCATAACTGGGGACACGGCTAAGTACTTAGAATTTGATCTTCTGCAGAAGTTGTACACTTTACCCACATGACACAATCTCGTCTTGACGCCACCATTGGCCGCTGGATAAGTACACACCAAATGGAGTACCGACAGATTGAGAATGTGACAAAGTCTTTCCATAGAAGTCCTCCCAAGACATAATGCTAGCATGTCTACCAGTCACCAATGTAAGGATATATTTCCAATACATGAATCTAGTTAACCTGAATAGGTGTCAATGCAAGGGTCTTCCACTATGTATTTGACTAAGCCAGTGCCCATTTAGCATGTGGTTGTACACGGAAGCCACTGTACGAGAAACATGTTCAATCTCTAAGTCCCTGGGTGGTTTTCTTCTAGTGCACATACGAAAAAGATAGCCATATAAACATGGTTCCCTTCGTTGCCACCTTATCCACAATTGAGTATCCACATTCCACCCAGGTGATTCATTGAGTACTTGTTTTATTATATAAAACATATATTTTTCCAACACTTCATATAATCATAACATGTATTCCACCCCAAGTCTATAGCAAGGCTAAGCATACTACAACTATGATGTTTCCACTAAGGAAGATATAAATGATATCCTAATAGGACATAACATAGCATAGAAATATAGTAGCCCTATCATGCATACTACAAAAATTCTACTAAGTGTATTGAAAATAGTAGGACTTGGATGATAGTGCAACTTGCCTTTTTAGTAGAGAATATTGGTTCACTCCTTGATCTTGCAATAATCACACTCTTCAAATTTCACTACAATTCAATCAAGAAAGCACATATTCAAACTAACATTCAAACAATTCACCACATAAAACAATAAAAACAAAGCATTGCATGCAAGCATGCAAAAGATTGTTTTATTGGGAAAGGTGGTTTTTAATATGCTATAAACATTTGAAAACACCTATTGGTCATTTATAAAAGTGGCAAGGCCATTTAAAATCAAGATAGTGAAATGGGTATTTTAAATCATTTTTGTATTGTTAGAAATGATTTAAATCAAAGTAATAATTATAATGTTTTGCCAAATATATTTTTGAACACAAATGTTAATGTTTTAAGGTCAAAGTGTTTTAGACTAATCCATTTGAAAAAGGTTTCATCTAAATTCCATTTTTAAATCAAAGAAATATTTTTATTCTACTAGAAATGCCTTTAAAAAAAATAATACTTTACTAGGGTTTATAAAATATATTTTTAAATCCTAAAACTTGGTGTTTAAGGTCAGAGAGTTTTAAATCAAACCATTTTCAAAAGGTTTTACTCAAAAAGCATTTTCAAACCATAATCAATATTTTTATTTAACTAGAAATGTTTTTATTCAAGGATTAATTCCTTAGTGTCACAAAATTTACTTTTAAATCCAAAAGTTGGTTTTTATGGTCAGTAGGTTCAAAACATTTACAAAAGATTTTACCCTAAAATCATTTTTAGAATAAATTTTATACACAAAATAAGCCTAAATATGTTTCTGCAAAAACACCCAATTTTACAGAAGCAAAATACTAAACTAACGGCCTGGTTGGAAATTTTGTATTTTTGTGATTCCAATGATATAAAATTTGTAAAATTTGGCCAAGCAGTATGATTTTTGCAAGTTTAAACAAACAAAATCATTTTCTGGATTTTAACAGACAAACTCAGGCCACGTGTCTTATTCTTATTCGCTGGTACCGATTCCCGTGGATCAAGCGTTGTGGATCGTTGGATCTAATATAAATCGCACGACACAGAATGCTACGTACCCCTTCGCTAAGTCATCTATCGCATCCATCAGATCTAAATCGAACAGCTCAAACTGCAGCGACCACAGATGGGCGACGCCGGCGGCGGCTGCGTGGCGGCGCGCTCTATTCGCGGTGGTGCCGGCTATTACAGGGAGCTAGAGAGAGGGGAAAAAGGCTTACAGTGTTCGTGTGATCGCAGTGAAGCTCAAGGTGGCTTCCTTTTGTCGAGGGGCGCATGGGAACGATGTGAATTCCTCGCCGGAGTTCCTGCTACTGTCGGGAATGCACGGGCTTCATTGGTGGCGTCGCTACAGAGCACGAGAGAGCAAGCAAGCAGTGGGGTTAGACACGCGAGGGTACGGCGAGTGCGGGAGCATCATCCAGAGAGATAGGGGAGGACGGAGCTTACGGGGAAAGGTCGCTAGAGAGGGGGCAGACGGCGGTGGCGTCTGTCGTCGAGGTTACCGAGCCTCTGAGGGGCGCGCGAGTGAGGGGGAGGTACCGGGAGGTGCGCCTGGTACTGGGGATCTCACTCGTTTGCTCTGGGGGCAACGGGGCTGGCGGTGTTGGCCGGAATTGGTCGGAGGAGCTCGTCGGAGGCAGTGCGGTGTGGTTCAAATTCAGAACATCCTTGGGGCAGAGAGGGTGTGGAGAGTGGGGGCAAAGAGAGAGAGAGGAGAGGGGAGTTTAAGCGGGTACGGTCGCAGGGAGTAATCGCTGCAGCATCAATGCGAATTGATCAAATCAATCAATGGCAGAAACGGCGAGGTGCAAGGGGGAAACGGTCGCTGCGAGGTTGATGATGATGAGGTGGCGGTGGGGATGCATCGTCAGCGAGAGAGAGGGTGTGCGTGTGGGGTCACAACGTCAGCGAGTGAACGAGTTTGCTCGCAGATGAGAAAAGAAACGGTTCGGGGGAGAGGTGGGCTGCGAGTTGGGCTGTGCTTGTTGGGCCTGAATGGGCTGGCTTCATTTTCTATTTTTTTCTTCCTCATTTCTTTTTCCTTTTTTATTTTGATTTTCTGTTTTAATTTTATTCAAATGATTTCAAACTCTAATTTGTTTTCAAACTTTTCTCAACTTTCAGTATGTTTTTAATACTGTTTATTAATATATTCTAAAGTTCATTTTAGAATATTTCTTTTTATTCTATTATGGTTTATTATTATTTTAAAATAGACATTTGTTTTTATTTTAAATAAGATTTAAATATGGTTCCAATCCATATTATTTATTCAAATAATTCTTTTATTCTTTTTAAGTTAATTAGATAACTTTTTAATTCTCTTGGCAATTTCCATTATTTTCCCCATGATTTAATTAATCATTTATCTTAGGGATTTGTCCCCATTTAAATATAATTAGAATATTGTTTAATCCCATATACTTTTATTTGAATATTCTTTATCCCTTTATTTTATTTGGAATATCTTTATTCCATTTGCTTATGAATTTGGCCAAGATTTATTTTGCCTCTTAAATATTCCTTATTTATTTATTTATTTATTTATTTCTTTGCCTTATAAAATCCATATCTTTTTATTTAAAGATCCAAAATTGGTGTTTCCAATTTTAATATTTGTTTATATTTTAAATCCCTTTAGGATTTATTTGCTCAAGATTTGGTATGGTTTCTATATAGGGCTTTACTAGCTTTGAAAATTATTTCCTTTTATCTTATTAAATTCATAAGTTTTTATCTATGGCTCCAAATTGAGTGAAACCAATTCCTATGGTTTTATAATATTTTTATTTATCATTCTTGATCATTTATAAATGTTTGTTGACAAAAAAATTATATGGGTCAAATCCATAGTCTTAGAGAGATCTTGGAAATGAATTATTCCATTAGGGTTTTAAGGTTTTGGTTTAACTTTTCTAAGTGTTTAAATTTCAGTATGCATTCATTGATGAATGCATTTCACTTGATTGAAATTTTGTTGAATTCTATTTTATTAAAATTTTGTTCAAGAAGGGTTTGATGTTTCCTTTTAGAAACAAAAAGTTTCTTTTCACCCTAAATTTGAACAATCATTTATTTTGTTTATTTATTTTTCACATTTCAAAATTTGGAAAAATTTGGGATGTGACAATTTATGGGCCTAGGAGAATGAATTGTGTATTTGGCTACTAATTTTGAGGTTGCCGGAGTGACAGAAACCTGAACCCCCGTTAGGACACCTTTGCACAAGGGAGTGTAGGATCTCAAAGTTTAAGGCTATGGTTAGATTTATATCTTAATTACTTTCCTGTAGTTAAGGATGTTTACAGGGGGTTTAATCACAAGTATGTATCAGTCCTAGGAAGGGCAGTATGTTAGCACAGGTTCACCCACACAACACTTAAAAACACCAAAGAAGAGTACTCAGCTATTTACAGCGAAAGCACTTGGCAGAATTTCCATGTGTCCTCGAGAACGTTTGGTCCTTATAAGTATTTCCACCGGCTTGTCCTTTGCTAAGAAAGGATTAGGCCACTTGCTCCGTTTGTTTGTTACTTTTGTTACTTGCTCTTTGTTTTATTGCCTTGTCAGAAAACCACTAAAAATCCGTTTGCTAAGTATTCACAGGGATTTCCTGTTCCATACCACTGTTCAACACCTTCTGCTCCTCGTTGGGATCGACACTCCTATTTATCGAAAGTACTACGATACACCCCCTATACTTGTGGGTCATCAGGGGTAAGAAATATAAAGCATGCCATCAAGTTCGTGAGAGATTTAATCACTAAGTTTTCATATAACAAAATACTTTTTTTAATTGGAAGATAGCTGAAAACAAGAATATACTTGGAATGGTGTAACACACCATGCATAGGAATTTATAGTGGACACTTTGGAATAACTTGGTTTTCTTGGGAGTTGGAAGCATGAGTAGAACTTACTCATACAAGTGGAGGCTAGCAAAAGTCTGGGAGGGACCAACTAAGAGAGCAATAATGGCCATAATCATGCAGAGCGACAAAACATTAGTAATCAAAGCACATAGTGGTACTACAAGTCAAGGACTAAATGATCATAGAGGCTATGGTGACTTGTTCATAGTCATAACATGGTGTGAGCATGTGCCAAGTCAACCCAAACAAAGCATCAAAGGAGAATACCACAATACTATGCTTTTGTATGCTAAAACAACGCATGATTCCTTCAAGGCACACTAAGCAATCCCAATTGTTTGGAATAAGTCATGCTACAACAATAATCACTAAGCATAAAGGAGCTAGCAAATAGCGGTGTCTTTTCAACAAATATATACACAATGGCAAATATAAATTAGCTAGGTCATTTCAACAAATATATATAAGCAGTTGTATATCCTGATATGCAAGAGACATTAGGGGACTCAAAATTTGCGGTGAGCTACACAATGGCATGTAGTTACTATCGTAGGTAAGAATGAATCAAGTAGAAA
Source organism: Avena sativa (assembly GCA_916181665.1). Classification (NCBI taxonomy): domain Eukaryota; kingdom Viridiplantae; phylum Streptophyta; class Magnoliopsida; order Poales; family Poaceae; genus Avena; species Avena sativa. The sequence goes on from OV702283.1 coordinate 451,745,852, forward strand.
TTATAATCTCTACTACTTATAAAAGTCCCAACAAGAAATTTCCTATCGTCACCCCTGTCGTGGGAATGACCACGGCAGATGCTGCAATAGGCAGCGAGTAGTAGAACGAGGGGCAAGGACGGCCAGCCATCTGCGGTGCGAGATGAGGGCTAAGACACAGGGATTTACCCAGGTTCGGCCCCCCGGAGGGTAAAGACCTACTCCTGCTTGATTGTATTATGGGTGTGTTTACAATGGCGAACTCGGCGACTAGGCGGCGAGTTGCGGGGGTGTATGAGGGAACGTGTCTCTACTCACCCCTTAGGGAGGTTTATATAGGCTCACCTCCCCTAGGGTTTACATATCTCAACCGATTCGGTTACAACTTTGGCAATCATTTAAACCTAGACCGACTGGGCCTATCCACTCGCCTGGGCCTTCAACTTCCAGTCGCCTGGTATCTTGCTGGGCTTTGATCCACTCGCCGTTCTGCAGGCCCACTCGCCAGCCTTTGGGCCAGTCGGAAACGTCCTGCTGAGTATACCCCAGTAGGCGTATCCCCATCAACCCCACCAACCGTCAACGGATAAGCTACAACGGCATGATCAACAGACTAAACTTAATCTAAGAGCTTAAATTAGCCCAGAGATCTTCCTTGGTGCACTTACCGGTTAATTATGACGGACTATACTCTGTCCGATGGAAAGTCAAGCCCCGCGTACCGCTTCACATAATAAGAAAAAAAAGATCACGCCCACGATCATTGCGCTTGATATCCTCACCGCCTTCCTCGCTGCCTTCTTGGAACGCCTCACGAACGACGTCCTTGCGGCGTCCCTCACCGCCTTCCTGGAGTGCCTGACGGATGACGCCCTATCCACCACCCTTAATGCCTTTTTGGAGCGCCCGACGGATCCCGCCATCGATGACTTCTTAGACGGTGCCCTTGCCATCCCAATCGTCGCTTTCCTGGACGCCAACCTCGGGGTCATAGTAGCACCTTACTAGAGCGCATGAGGAACGGCGCTCTCACTGTCTCCCTCGACGCCTTCTTTGATGACACCCTCTCCTTCGCCATCACCGTGCGACTGGTACGAACCTGATCTGTCCATGTACCATGTGTTTGCTTTAAGAAACAATATATAAATTACAGCACAACAACATGAATGAATAAGCACAAGTTTTGTGTTACCAATCCATGTGAGGGCATCAGACTGAGATTTAAAAGAAAGAAGAACTGAATAGTACGCTTCTTGCTCAAACTATTGAATTTCTGTTTCCATATCCTATGCTCTAGGGTATGAAGTAGCAGGAGTCATATCCCTTCCATTGCCACTGACAGCAAAGATAGCTCTTCCATTACCATTGACACGCCCACTTACTCTTATACCCCTACTATTATTGGGATATGAAAGTGGAAGATCATCATCGGTTTCTAAAACCCACACAAAAGTTTAGGAACCATCAATCAGTGCAAGGGAAGATATCTGTCTCTATACCACAACTAAAAATCCAGTTCATATTGATTTTGTGAATATGACAAGTAAAACTAATCAGTGATGTTCAAAGAATATGAAGGTGGAAGATCATCATCGGTTGTTGTAACCCACAGAAAAGTTGAGGAACCAGCAATTAGTGCAAGGGATCTTTTCCAAATACCAACAAAATATTAACCTTATCAGGGATAACCAGAAACATCCATAACTTTTTGAAGTGAAACATTGATGTTACATGCAAGTACATCTACAAGAAGTTGTGTTTTATATCATAAACATTGCGAGAGTGCTCTCAATTCCCACTGCATCTCATCCCGTTGCATGGAGAGCAGCAACATACAGCTAATCAACATTTGTTCCTCTATTGTCACTAGAGGAAAAAGGGCCATCCGTTCTCCACCCCTGGGAGCATTAGTCCCGGTTGCGCCACCAACCGGGACTAATGCTGGCACGCGTCCCGGTTGGAGCGGGCACGGGGCCAGGGGGCATGGGTCCCGGTTGGTAAGGGGGCATGCGTCCCGGTTGGAGCCACCAACCGGGACTAAAGGTTTGGCCACAGCCACGTGGCGTGGCACGCACCTTTAGTCCCGGTTGCTGGCTCCAACCGGGACTAAAGACCCCTTGCCCTCTATAAATGCAACGCCCCAGCCCCCTCTGCCTCCACTCTGTTTTTTCGAATGGTGTAAGGTGTGAGGGTGTGTGCTAGTTTTTTCTCATGCATGCATTGAAGGTGTTTGTTGAAATGTTTGAGTGAAAAATCCAGTTGAATTTCTCATAGAACAAAAATATAGAAGGTGTCCGAGACGCACTTGAGCTTTCTCCTCTTTATTTCCCTCGATCGAGGGTAGCAATCCTATCTTTTCTAGGTCATTGATACAATTCATGTGTCGGTGTGAATTTGTTATTTCACTATTTATGATGTCCTGTTTTTTGATAAACTTACTTATATGATGCAGATGAACGGTCGGGAATGGATGTACGGTGACCGGCGGGTAGGCGGGTATATCAAAGGCGTGGATAAATTTATCGATGTGGCTACGGCAAACAAAGAGAATGGATTTATACGTTGTCCATGTGTTCAATGTCGGAACAATAAGGAGTACTCTTCCTCGAAAATCATTCGCGGCCACCTGATTATGAAAGGTTTCATGCCCAACTATAATTGCTGGACCAAGCACGGGGAAAGAGGGGTTATGATGGAAGATGGTGAAGAAGAAGATGATGATAACAACTATCATCATATGTTTCCTGAATACGGTGATACTGCTATGGAAGACAATGGAGAGGAAAAAGGTGAAGAACGGGCATCAGATGAGCCGGCTGATGAACTTGGTAGGGTCATTTCTGATGCAAAGCGAGACTGTGAAACAGAAAATGAGAAGTTGAAGTTAGAGGGCATGTTAGAAGATCACAAGAAATTGTTGTACCCAAATTGTGAAGATGGCAGCACAAAGCTCGGTACCACACTGGAATTGTTGCGATGGAAGGCAGAGTGTGGTCTAACTGACTCCTCATTTGAAAAGATGCTGAAAATAATGAAGCCGAAGTTTCCAAAACATAACGAACTTCCCGAGAGTACCTACGAAGCAAAGAAGACTCTCTGTCCTCTGGGATTAGATGTGCAAAAGATACATGCATGCATTAATGACTGCATCCTCTACCGCGGTAAGGAGTATGAGAATTTAGATAAATGCCCGGTATGCAACGCGTTGCGGTATAAGATCAGACGAGATGACCCTGGTGATGTTGAGGGAGAGCCCCTCCGGAAGAGGGTTCCTGCTAAGATTATGTGGTATGCTCCTATAATACCAAGGTTGAAACGCATGTTCAGAAACAAAGAGCATGCCAGGTTGTTGCGATGGCACAAAGAAGACCGTAAGAAAGACGGGGAGTTGAGACACCCTGCTGATGGGTCACAGTGGAGAAAAATCGAGAGAGACTTCCCAGACTTTGCAGGTGACGCAAGGAACTTATGGTTTGGTCTAAGTACGGATGGCATGAATCCTTTTGGGGAGCAGAGCTGCAGTCACAGCACCTGGCCCGTGACTCTATGTATCTACAACCTGCCTCCTTGGTTGTGCATGAAGCGTAAGTTCATTATGATGCCAGTGCTCATCCAAGGCCCGAAGCAACCGGGCAACGACATTGATGTGTACCTTAGGCCATTAGTTGAAGAACTATTACAGTTGTGGGGCAAACCAGGTGTACGTGCGTGGGATGAGAACAAATAGGAGCCATTTAATCTACGAGGGTTGTTATTCGTAACCATCAATGATTGGCCTGCTCTTAGTAACCTTTCAGGACAGACAAACAAAGGATATAAGGCATGCACCCACTGTTTAGATAAGACCGAAGGTACATATTTGCATAAATGCAAGAAGGTTGTGTACCTAGCGAATCGACGATTTCTTCCGACCAATCATCCCGTAAGAAAGAAAGGCAAGCATTTTAAAGGTGAGGCAGATCACCGAAAGAAGCCTGAACTCCCTGCTGGTGATGATGTATTTGGTATGGTCAAGGGCATAGAAGTAATCTTTGGAAAGGGTCCCGGCGGTCAATCAGTTCCGAACGACGTCGCTACAGGACACGCACCCATGTGGAAGAAGAAATCTATATTTTGGGAGCTGCCATATTGGAAAGTCCTGCGTGTCCGCTCTTCAATCGACGTGATGCACGTGACGAAGAATCTCTGCGTGAACCTGCTAGGATTCATAGGCGTGTATGGTAAGACAAAAGATACACCTGAAGCACGAGAGGACCAACAAATTATGAAAGACCCAAAGAACATGCATACAGATAACAAGACGGATAAAGGGCGTCACTTAAGTCGTGCCAGCTATGCTCTTACCAAAGCAGAGAAGGAAATATTTTTTGAAGTCCTTTACAGTATCAAGGTGCCGTCGGGCTTCTCATCTAATATAAAGGGGATAATAAATATGGCAGAGAAAAAGTTCCAAAACCTGAAGTCTCATGACTGTCACGTGATTATGACGCAGTTGCTTCCGATTGCATTGAGGGGGCTTCTACCGGAAAATGTTCGAGTACCCATTGTGAAGCTGTGTGCATTCCTCAATGCAATATCTCAGAAGGTAATCAATCCAGATATTCTGCCAAGGTTACAGAAGGATGTGGTACAATGTCTTGTTAGTTTTGAATTGGTGTTCCCACCATCCTTCTTCAATATTATGACGCATCTCCTGGTTCATCTAGTGGAAGAGGTTGCCATTCTCGGTCCGGTATTTCTGCACAATATGTTCCCCTTTGAGAGGTTCATGGGAGTCTTAAAGAAATATGTTCATAACCGTGCTAGACCAGAAGGAAGCATCTCCAAGGGATATGGAACAGAGGAGGTCATTGAGTTTTGTGTTGACTTTATTCCTGACCTTAAGCCGATTGGTGTTTTTGACTCGCGGCATGAGGGAAGACTAAGTGGAAAAGGCACGCTGGGAAAGAAAGCAATGATATGTAGGGACGGGGATTCTTTCACTAAAGCACACTACACAGTTCTACATAATTCCACCTTGGCAGCTCCATATATCGAGGAACACAAGAATATTGTACGCTCCAAAAACCCGGGGAAGCCTGAATCATGGATTACAGATGAACACATGAAGTCTTTCGGTGGTTGGATGACACATCTCTTGAATGACACCACTGTTGGAGATCAGCTATACTTGTTGGCCGCGTCACCATCTTCTACTGTATTGAATTTCCAAGGGTACGAAATAAATGGGAATACATTCTACACGATCGCCCAAGATAAAAAGAGCACCAACCAAAATAGTGGTGTCCGCTTTGATGCAATAGACGAGAATGGACAAAAGGACACATATTATGGTTACATACAGGAGATATGGGAACTAGACTATGGAGTCTCTTTTAAGGTCCCTTTGTTTCGCTGCAAATGGGTCAACCTGAATGGGGAAGGGGTAAAGATAGACCAGTTGTACGGAATGACAACAGTGGATCTCAACAATCTTGGTTATAGAGATGAACCATTCGTCCTAGCCAATGATGTGTCTCAGGTTTTCTATGTGAAGGACATGTCCTCCAAACCGAAAAAAAGAAAAAATATGCAAACGAATACATCATATGATGAGCCAAAGCGTCACATAGTTCTTTCAGGGAAAAGAAACATCGTGGGAATCGAGGACAAGACAGACATGTCAGAAGATTATAATAAGTTTGATGAAATTCCGCCCTTCACAGTGAAAACTGACCCAAGCATTCCGTTAAGTAAAGAAGATGCTCCATGGTTACGTCTGAAGCGGTCATAAGGAATGACATATGCCAAGAAGTTCATGCTCATATTATGTAACTCTAGTTCATGTCTTTCGCGGTTTGTGGCTTGACCGAAGGATATCTTTCGCGGTTTGTGGTCTTTAGTCCCGGTTTTGTAGTCTCAGTTTTTAATATTAATAAATGTCTTGAGTGTTAGTCCCATTTTGTGGCTGGAGCGGGAGTGCCTCTATGACCAGTTTCTTGGAGATGCCGGAGGACTGGGCTCCGTCGGCATCTCCCTGAAACTGGTCGTAGTGGTGGCCCTGCTTTCGAAAACCATCTTGCAGCTTGTAACTTCACTAACTAGATCAATACGCCTCGGAGCTAACTAATTTCACATATTAGGGAGTGCCTCTATGACCAGTTTCTCGGAGATGCCGGAGGACTGGGCTCCGTCGGCATCTCCCTGAAACTGGCCGCAGTGGTGTCCCTGCTCTCGAAAACCATCTTGCAGCTTGTAACTTCACTAACTAGATCAATACGCCTCGGAGCTAACTAATTTCACATATTAGGGAGTGCCTCTATGACCAGTTTCTCGGAGATGCCGGAGGACTGGGCTCCATCGGCATCTCCCTGAAACTGGCCGCAGTGGTGTCCCTGCTCTCGAAAACCATCTTGCAGCTTGTAACTTCACTAACTAGATCAATACGCCTCGGAGCTAACTAATTTCACATATTAGGGAGTGCCTCTATGACCAGTTTCTCGGAGATGCCGGAGGACTGGGCTCCGTCGGCATCTCCCTGAAACTGGCCGTAGTGGTGTCCCTGCTCTCTAAAACCATCTTGGAGATGCCTCAAACTGGCTGGAGGACTGGACTCACAAGGATGCATATTTATAGTACAAGCAGCTCGGCATAATGTCGACACTCACGACATAATGTCGACACTCACCCCTATTATTAGTGCTGACTCATCTTTAGTCCCGGTTGGTGTCTCCTACCGGGACTAAAGGTTCATCTTTAGTCCCGGTTGGTGACACCATCCGGGACAAGGTACAAGCCGCACGACATAATGTCGACACTCACCCCTATTATTAGTGTTGTCTGGCCCACTCTGCCGCAATCCCTTTAGTCCCGGTTTGTGACTACATCCGGGACTAAATGTGTGCCGAACAATGATCATGTTTCGAAAAAACCTTCACAAAATGACCTATCATGTTCGAGGTTTCATGGCTTTCGGTCCAAATGACCGATGTTATGTGCTGAATCACGGCATAGTTTGTGATGTTGTGCCCATATTATGCATGTGTGTGGACATTGGTATGTAGAACAATGTTGCAGGAGGAAGTTTTCCTTTTTGTCGCACGGAAAATCCCTTTTCCATTTTCCGAGCGCAAAAAACGGGTCGTTTTGTGAAGTAACCACCAAAATGCCGTTTCAGAATGCTACCGTCCTATTTTCCTAAAATACTAGACCACCTTACATGGACTATATCCCAACCGGTACATCTCAAACCTTTTCATCCATCCCGGGTAAAAAGGACAAATGTCTGCCGAATCGGCAGGAAGTGGGTCCGGTTTGTACTACAGGTACATGATCTATCGCCCGTGATTTTTTGAAAAAAACATTTTTAGACTCGCAATATGTGGTTTCTTCAGAGATCCAATGCAAGTTCTAACGATGCCCGTCCCCTATCTTCATGCACACCGGTTCGACCATAGTTAGAAATTCAGATAATTCAAAACGGGCATAATAAATTCAAAAAAAATCCGAACAATGAAAATCCTTCGCGTGGTGTCATATTATGTTACATAGTTGAAAGGAAAAATACCAGACTTGGTATATTGATCATGTTTCGAAAAAACCTTCACAAAATGACCTATCATGTTCGAGGTTTCATGGCTTTCGGTCCAAATGACCGATGTTATGTGCTGAATCACGGCATAGTTTGTGATGTTGTGCCCATATTATGCATGTGTGTGGACATTGGTATGTAGAACAATGTTGCAGGAGGAAGTTTTCCTTTTTGTCGCACGGAAAATCCCTTTTCCATTTTCCGAGCGCAAAAAACGGGTCGTTTTGTGAAGTAACCACCAAAATGCCGTTTCAGAATGCTACCGTCCTATTTTCCTAAAATACTAGACCACCTTACATGGACTATATCCCAACCGGTACATCTCAAACCTTTTCGTCCATCCCGGGTAAAAAGGACAAATGTCTGCCGAATCGGTAGGAAGTGGGTCCGGTTTGTACTACAGGTACATGATCTATCGCCCGTGATTTTTTGAAAAAATCATTTTTAGACTCGCAATATGTGGTTTCTTCAGAGATCCAATGCAAGTTCTAACGATGCCCGTCCCCTATCTTCATGCGCACCGGTTCGACCATAGTTAGAAATTTAGATAATTCAAAACGGGCATAATAAATTCAAAAAAAATCCGAACAATGAAAATCCTTCGCGTGGTGTCATATTATGTTACATAGTTGAAAGGGAAAATACCAGACTTGGTATATTGATCATGTTTCGAAAAAACCTTCACAAAATGACCTATCATGTTCGAGGTTTCATGGCTTTCGGTCCAAATGACCGATGTTATGTGCTGAATCACGGCATAGTTTGTGATGTTGTGCCCATATTATGCATGTGTGTGGACATTGGTATGTAGAACAATGTTGCAGGAGGAAGTTTTCCTTTTTGTCGCACGGAAAATCCCTTTTCCATTTTCCGAGCGCAAAAAACGGGTCGTTTTGTGAAGTAACCACCAAAATGCCGTTTCAGAATGCTACCGTCCTATTTTCCTAAAATACTAGACCACCTTACATGGACTATATCCCAACCGGTACATCTCAAACCTTTTCGTCCATACCGGGTAAAAAGGACAAATGTCTGCCGAATCGGCAGAAAGTGGGTCCGGTTTGTACTACAGGTACATGATCTAAATTCCAAATTGATATTAAAAAAATATAAGTTAATTCATTTTTAATTGTAAATGGTTCATATTTTAAATGGTTACATTAATTATTTTTTAAAATAGAAAATATTTTTGAATTATTTATTTAAATCCAAACACTTTTTATGTTTAAATTTTTTCTACATTCCAAATTAATATTCAAAAATATAAGTTAATTCATTTTAAAAGGTTACATTAATTATTTTTTTAAAATAGAATATGTTTTTGAATTATTTATTCAAATCCATACACTTCTTATGTTTTAAGTTTTTCTAAATTCCAAATTGATATTAAAAAAATATAAGTTAATTCATTTTTAATTGTAAATGGTTCATATTTTAAATGGTTACATTAATTATTTTTTAAAATAGAAAATGTTTTTGAATTATTTATTTAAATCCAAACACTTTTTATGTTTAAAGTTTTTCTAAATTCCAAATTAATATTCAAAAATATAAGTTAATTCATTTTAAAAGGTTACATTAATTATTTTTTAAAAATAGAATATGTTTTTGAATTATTTATTCAAATCCATACACTTCTTATGTTTTAAGTTTTTCTAAATTCCAAATTGATATTAAAAAAATATAAGTTAATTCATTTTTAATTGTAAATGGTTCATATTTTAAATGGTTACATTAATTATTTTTTAAAACAGAAAATGGTTTTGAATTATTTATTCAAATCCAAACACTTTTTATGTTTAAAGTTTTTCTAAATTCCAAATTAATTATCATTTAAAAAACAATACAAATTTAAACCCCAAAATAAAAAATAAGGCGGGAACAGAGAGAAAATACCTGAAATTTTTTGAAAACAGGGGAATATGTCCCGGTTGGAGCCACCAACCGGGACTAAAGACCCCCTGCGCGCCAACCCTTGGTCTGCTGAAAATATTGGAGTATAGGTCCCGGTTGGTGGCTCCAACCGGGACGTATGCCCCTTTAGTCCCGGTTGGACCACCAACCGGGACTAAAGGGCCCCTACTAGTTAACCATGCCCCTTCTCCTTCTTCCCCGTTCCTCTTTCTCACTCACCCGCAACAGAGATCGCCGCCGTCGCGAGGACAACCGCTCGGACGCCGTCAGGCTGCCCAACCGTCACGCCGCCGTCGGCCTCCACGCGCTGCCTCGCTGTGCTTATCCTCCTCGCCGAAGGAATCGAAGCCGCGCGACTGGAATCGACCGCGTCTTCCCCATCACCGACGAGCTCCGCCTTGCCATCACCGTTGCTGCCGATCTCCTCCGTCCCCGCCAAGGCTACACACGCGTCGAGGGTGAGCTTGTGACTCTATGGGACCCCTTCTTTCCTCCCCTAGCGCTCTGTCCTTCTCTCGCGCCGTCCGCCGCCATCCGCCGCCGCTGCATGTCGTCGCGTGCCCTATTCCGGTGACCAAATCCGGGCGGTGCCCTACTAGTTAGGTTCGCCTCGACGCCCTCTTTCGAACAAACCCACGCACGCCCCCTCCCGAGCCCTCTAGCAACGTCGCCGGCCACCGCACAGTGCTCACCGGCGATGTGACTGTGCTGGGTAGGGCATGCTTGCTTGCGTGGAGGCTGAGTTGGCACTAGGGCCCATCTGTCAGTCTCACTGGCTAGGGGTCGCCCCGGTGTAAAAACTATTTGCCTTTTTGTTTTTAATTCCAGAAAATGATTTAATATTGTAAAATCAATAACTTATTGTTTATAAGTCAGAAAAATACAAATAATATATCAAATTGTTCAGAAAAATGAAACCTATCTATTTAACATATAATCATGCATTGTTAAACAATTTAAATGACAAGTATAATTAGAATAACAAATGCACCCCTCTCATATGTTCCGGAGTTTCCCCGAGTTAGGGTTTTCACCCGTCGTAACCCCGATTAAATCGTCGAGCATGTCTTAGGGTTACATTCCAATGCAAATTAACTTGTCATATCATCATACTTGCTTGAGCATTGCATCGATGCCATGTGTTGATTGTTTCCCTTTCTTTTCGGTGTTTCGATTATTAGGTTTATTATTAGTTAGGTATTATTAGGTTTATTAATTAGTTTGGTATTATTGGTATTCGACCCCACTGGTCAGTCAATGTGGGTAGCCCAAAGTGCCTTCGCATGTGGGTTCGACGATGTGCCTTCGCCAGGGCATTCTGAACCCTCTTAAACCCTCTGCTGGATAGTTTCCCTTTTGTAGCCTTATACTCATGTTCCCCTCTCATATGCATCGGAGGTTTCTCCGAACTAGGTTACACCCCTCGGAACTCCGGAATATCGAGATTGAGATTGAAGACCGAGATCAAGACCATAGATAGATCGAAGACCTTTTGTAGCCTTATACTCATGTTCCCCTCTCATAGCCTTAGGGTTTAGGGTTTCTCTTCATTTTTATTATTGTGTATGTATATATTAGGGTTTCACCTTCGATCCGGAAAATATTCATTAGCCGCTTTGACTTATTCGTACCTTTCTCCTTTAGCCGCTTTGACTTATTCGTTTTTCCACCTATGCAGAAAATATGGACCCACACGTCAGAGACGAAGAAAAGGAAGAGTTGATCCAAGGTGTGATCCGTAGGGAAGATAATTTAGACGTATCAACGTTTCTGAACAACTCCGGTGAGGGTGATCCTCTTTTTACCGGAGTAGACAACTTGTTTGAGGTTGAAGGTGTTGCCTTCCGCGAGGGAGAAGGCGATGCCTTGTGTAATCGAGAAGACGACCGCTCCGGCGAGGTGCATGTAATATAAATCAATTCATTAATTAATCATCTGCTATCTATATAGAAATAGTAAGGACGATCTTTCTTCTTTTAGCCCTCCGGATCGAAGGAATCTACTGAAAAGAGCAGACGAGGCCCAACCAAAAAGTTGCAAGACCATGAGAGGTTTAGGATCGAAGATGTCGCTGAGGACGGCAGACCGACAGCTCCCGAAGTTGTCACAACCAAATTTGTGGCACAATGCGGAGTAATCGTTAGGGACTTAATCCCGATCACCATTAGAAACTGGAATAGGCCTGCTAAAGCGGATGAAGAGGGAACATGTTTATTTGTCCCTAACCACGCCAAAGATTTACTGTGGAAGAGGCTCATGGTTAATTTCAAACTACCGAAGATAGAGCTGGATCCAAATGCGGAGGATCCAGTTGAGGACGCCTTACAACATGGGAGAGCCATGGAGGCTAAGGTCAGGGAGTGGGCTTTGAAGAAGATGGCCCAGTGTTTCACCAACTGGAAGAAAAGATTGCACCTTGACTATGTCGTGAAAAAGAAGACTCCCGATTTCAAGAATATTCAGTTTGAGAAGATAAAACCATTCTGGGATGAGTTTGTGGAATACAAGAAATCAGAAAAAGCTAAGAAAATGTCTGAAACAAATAAGCTGAATGCTGCTAAGAAGAAGTATCACCATACTATGGGGCAAGGTGGCTACAAGGTTGGCATTCCTAAGTGGGAGAAACTTGAGCAGGAACTGCGTGATAAAAATATCACCCCAGAGACAGACGATTGGGTAGAACGTGCAAGGAATTGGTTTTACGGGCATGGGGGCACGTTGGACTCGGAAGGGAGGTGTATATATAACATACGACATAAAGAAGACCCCTTGCCAATCGAGAGGATGAGAAAAGCAGTAAAGGCTGTTAAAGATGGGGACTTCATTCCCGATAGAGAGAATGATGAGCTCACACTCGCCCTTGGAAATAAGGAACATGATGGACGAACACGAGGCACAATAGGCTCCCAATCATGGAGGACTGGGTTTCCTGAAGAGAGGAAGAAATATCCTGATAGAAGCCGTCAGAGGAGTAAGGACAGGGCGGCAGTTGAAGCAGAAAGTCAGAAAGAGCGAATGCGTTTAATTGAAGAACGATTAAAGCAACAACAAGATGAAATTAACTCACTTAAAGAGCAAAGTACTACCGGCCCATCTCAGCAGCACACTGCATTCGATGCTACCGGCCTATCGAATAATCGAAAAAGCAGTGTGGCTTCCACCGAGGTCCCGGGTGATGACAATGGCGATGCCGATGATGCACCGACGATGGCTCCTGTTGGCTACCCAGTGGATGATATCACAGAGATGACACACTGCGAGCTACATGTCAAAGTTGTGAACATATCAATGAAGGTGGCGGTCGGCTATGCCTTACCAATTGGACCCACACCAACTTACCACAGTCGTCCGGTTCCAGAGGGCTACGCTGTTGTCGGCGTGGATGAAATCATGCCCACCTTTGAGGTTTTGGATCTTCACTACCCTGCTGGTGAAGGGGATGTGACTGTGCTGGGTGACGCAAAAAACGTCACCATTCTATGGCCGAAGGATTGTATCGTGCTTCGAAATCACACGCCAAGGCCATCTTCGCCGCCGTCTCACCCGTCTCCAGCGAGGTCGTCGCCGCCGCGGCAGCCGTCTTCGTCGCCTCACCCGGCTCCGTCGCCTCACCCGTCTCCGGTGCAGCCATCGCCGCGGGAGCCATCGCCGGCGCCTCAGGATAAAAAGCGTAAGCGTACCGCTACTGTGCGTCGTAAGCGATCGCCGAAACGTAAACAAGAGCCTCTTCCAAAAGTACCAACTGTTCCTCCCAAGAGAGCTTATGACTGTACTGAAGAGGAGACTGCGGCGATCGTTGATGCGGAAACGACAGCGTTTTTCGCTAAGCTGAGGCGGCCGAAAGAGCCAGAGTTCCCCAGCACCAAAGAAGAAAAAGCCAAAGTGTTGAAAATGCTAAAGACTCTTCATCAACCCGAGCCAAAGCTGTCATCAGACTATGAGCGTTCTATTCTCAAGTCACATGCGGCACAAAAAGCCTCAAAGAGCAGTACTGATGCAAGCGGGAAATCTGTTGCCCAGCTTGGAGAACAAGCAAAACAGACTTGCGCCCCTCTCAAGGTGATTTCTCAAACCAATGTGGGGTCGAGCAAATATGGGGCCGAAGAGCAGTATGATCCAGAGGTAGTTGCACAATACGGAGAAGCTGCCGCTGCTCAAGGTATGAGTATTGCCCAGTACTTATCCCAGTTAGAGTTCTTCCCCGTGAGTGAAGTAGCATACCAATACCAGTACGGAAAACCTCTCGTCAAACCTGAGGAGGTAAACAATCTTTCAACAAAAATGCGAAGATTGCATAACTGGTACATGCATGCCACAAGTGCCGGGGCTAACTGGATAGTGCTGAGGGTTACAAAAAAGCATCATGGGAAAGATAAGGATGACATGATATCCATTGAATTTGATGAACTATTTCAATTATTCAATCAAGACGCCTTGGACAAATCGATCATGAGTGCCTATTGTCTGTAAGTACTAATTCTGTAATTAATTTAGTCTCCATCTATATTATTTTGTTTATTGCATGTATATAATCATACTTTAATATGCAGAATGAAGATTCTCGAATGCAGCAGAGGACAAATCTATGACATTGGCTTCATTGACTCATATTGGGTTCATGAAGCTAATCTCAAAATAAGCCCCCAGGATACGGAGGATAATATAGTACACGCGTTAAGGTTTCAAGAAACCAAAAGGGAAATACTATTTCCTTACAACTTCCAGTGAGTGTTATTGTCTTGTATACACTTTCTATTTCGCTTACTCGATGTTAAGTATATAATTGATAAGTTCTGCATTCGCAGGTACCACTATATTCTGTTAATCATTCAACTTGACAAAGGGCGTGTACTAGTCATGGACTCGAAACATAAACCCCTTGAGACGTGGAAGGACATGCAGATACTTCTCCAGCGGTAATTCTTATCATTACGACTATATCGGCAACGTTCGTGAATTTTATGATATCAAGTACTTAATAACTTATTTTATTCGTTTTCTACGCCGGGCAGCGCTTGGAAACGGTTCACCAAGAAGGCTAGGGGTGTTTGGAAAGAGGAGCTTACATTTCAACCACTAGATGTAAGCACCACTAGCTATATCCGCGCATCTCTTTGATTCTAGTTTTGATACAGTTATTATCATGCTTGATTATTATTTTGATTGAACTCTGTTGTCGTAAAGTGCCCGACGCAGGGACCAGGTAACAATCTATGTGGATACTATGTATGCGAGTTCATCCGGCAGACGTGCGATGAGAAGGGCAGAAATTTAGAGCAACTCCACGTATGTAAACAATTTCTATAGTTTTTAATTACAATCAAATTGTGTTTAGTTTCATATTCATATAGGCTGACTCCTTTTTTAAATCAGATCGAACGTCTACGGGACGGTCTTCTGCCAAAGGATCGCATACGAGCAATACAGGAGGAATTGGCGGGATTCTTGGATGCAGAAGTCCTAGACCCAAAAGGAGAATACTATTCGGCTGTGTATAGACAATAGGGATTGTAAAAATAGCAACTTTCAAGGGATTGTAAAATGTTGTCATGATGATCTTGTGTAATATAAGGTTCCTTCATTGATAAGTGCAAAACACTAAATAAACAATAAAACAACCTAAATGAATTCTCTGCCGCGGCACAAAAAGTGGCGAAAATGCTGCCGCGGCAACAAAATGTGCCAAAATGAATTCTCTGCCGCGGCAGAGAAATGAGCCAAATCTCTGCCGTGGCAGCAGGTTATTAGTCCCGGTTCGTGTTACGAACCGGGACTAATGCTCCACCCCCTCGCGCTCTGATGCCGCCACGTGTGCCCCCATTTGTCCCGGTTGGTGGGGCAACCGGGACTAATGGTTGGAGCTTTAGTCCCGATGCCCCCGTCCCGGTTGGGCAACCGGGACTAATGGCCCTTACCAACCGGGACGCATGGGGCGTTTTCTACCAGTGTGTGTCTCTCACTTGAATGTTGAACGAGACATGCTATATGCATCTGAGTGTCCTTATTTGGTATTGTTTCTTTTTCTTACATTCTACATACCCAAAGAAATAAACAAATCATGATAATTGTATATATGGTGCTTCCAAAAGGACTCTATTCCTAGATAGACGAGAGAATAACAGACAAAAGAACGAGATGTTTTTGAACAGATTTGTGCAGAACTATTAACACTATCAGAACATGCAGTAGTATGTTCAAAACTCCAAACACATAAACCTAGGATGAGGGTACAAATACTGACCGGGATAAACATTTCATGCCTTTCGATCACAAATCCCCATCTAGGAAAAATCATAAAATAGGAGGATTGCAAATTAGAGTCTATAGTCCAACAAGAAATATACAACAAAGCTGTCGATCCTGTGTGCTAAAAAGGCATCAGAGTTCAGCAGAGTGACAATTTGTCACTCGGCTGCATCTCTTTATAGAGAAAAAAAATGATTATGAGTATATTATTCCTTACAGTTTTTTCTTTGGAAGTTCTGCTTAAATTATCACAGTAGTTTATGATAGCGATCAGACTGCATACCTTGCAGGTGTCCTCCCAGATTTTAGCTCATCACTTATGTACTTCTCTTCAAGATAAAACCGTAATTATATCTTGGAGAAAAGCTGATATATAACTCCTTTGGTCCACTCATGTGCTTTTCTCTTGATAGATCAGATCCCTAGCCAGAAAATCCTTCTGAAACAATACAGATTATCATATATCTATAATGTTCGACGTGTGAAGGTAAACTCATGCTATGCTTACCAACATTAAATTAGGATTACCAAGACGGAAAAGCAACCTTCTCACCGTGTATAAATTTCAAATATATGCTTTGTTATGCCACTAATATGTAGTTCATAAGTCATTCATGCACATCTAAATATTTAAACGTATACCTATAGATCAATATAAAGCACCAGCTTGTTCGAAGCAAATGGTATCAACCATCCATCTAACGCAAAGCCTAAAAAGAGAAATCAATTTTCTAAATTATTTGCAATACACACAGCTGACAAGTACTACATCACAGTTACAGACAGAAACAAACCTATTAAGAATAATTGTCTATAACAAATTTTCAGATAATTCAGTGGTGGCCAAACGTTTCCCCAACAAATAACTTAATCCAAGATACACTCGTGAAAACATGGAGAAACAAGAGTAAAGAAAATCTTTGTGGATTGATCAACAAAATTTATGCGCAAATCAAAGTTTTCTGAACTAGACTACGTCGACATGGAGCAATGGAAAAATCTAGAACTACAGTTTAACTAATCAAAAGAAATGATACATATCGATTGGACGAACCAACATATATCATATCATTTGTATATCCTGTAAATATATGTCCTAATTCCTGTCGTGGTGGTGGCACGGCAGATGCCATGGATAGGCTAAAGTATGGGGCCAATGGATGCTAGAGGGATCTGGAGAGGGAAGATGCAGTTAATTCTACACACAAATGAATAAGGCAAAGATCTTTATTTCTCTTCTCCTGGGCTACAAGTGCTCCTTGAGCTGTATACAGGGAGAAGATGAACTTTACTAGCCTAACGGTACCAAATGAGCCGATCCCCTTCTCTGAGTCCAGGCCTCTCCTTATAAAGGAGAGCCCTGGGTTCCTTTAGGGCTGACGTGGCCAGCATATTCGAGGAATATGCCTGTCCCAATATAGTAGTTCGGTGCCCCCCTTTCCCTGTCGCCCCTCTAACGACGGCAAGGTTCCAGAGGGCCCCTCCTGTACGCCTCGGTCTTCTGGACTGTCACCTCCGTGACCTCCTCCAGCCTCTCTGTCGCTCTGCGCCTTTGTCCATAGCGCTTGGCACTGCTTAGATTCTCCCTAGCTTGCAGCTAGGGTTTGACTTCTGGCTTCTCCTTCTCCTGCAAGCCTCATATAATTCGGTCCTCCCCTGCATAGCTCGGATTGTCCTTTACCTGCATCAAGATCACTCAGGCTAACCCGGCCGACCTACGCAGTAACTCGGCCGGGTAATGCCTTAATATACATATATGGGCCTCTCGCCTCCGTATGTCAGCCGACTTATTCATGATTCGGCCGACCTAGACTGTAACTCGGAAACTAGACGGGGATCGTACTTCTGTCTTTCCCCGTCTTTGACCTACCTGAGGTCCACCCCCCGACATTAGTCCCCGAAGCTGGTGTGGCCCTATCGATAGCTTCGGCCGGGTTGTATCAGCTTCATCATATTTTTCAGTACTGTTTCCGAGTTATCTTTTTCTCGTCCGGGGTACCCTTGTTCCTTCTCTCGTACGCCTCGTCCTACGTGTCACTCCCATCATTGTTTTTCTAGTTTTTTGGTTCCTCTACAGTATTTGCTGACAGGCTACAGTTAACTCTGTACCTGCTGCGCCGCCGCTGCGACGCCTCGCGCGCCGTTTCCCTGGGGGATCGCAACCCTCTTTGTTTCTGTGTGGATGTTGGTGCGGCTCCACTTACCGTCGTGCGTTCGTGCCGCACCCACGATCTACACGGTCAACTGCTACACCCACGATCCCACTACCTTGTTCGTGGCTCGACTATAAAGAGGGGCACGGTGTTTGGGGATTTACTTTTCCCCTTCTCGTTCGTCTCTGCCCTCCTCCTTCCTCTCGCCTGCGCGCCTTCTCGCAGCTCCGCCGCCGCGCGCTCATCAGAGCTTCCGACGGCGAGGACTCCGCCGCGCCGTTCTGCTCGCCTTGCCTGCGCTCACCAGCTTCGGCGCCGTCGCCGGTGAGTCCTTTCCGGCCGCATTGCCTAGGTTTTACCCTAGATTTCTCCGTTTTGATCTCGCGTTCGTGCGGCGGTTCCTCCGTTCCTCCGCCGCCGCTTCCGTGCAAAATCACGACGGGGCCTCGTAGCTCTAAACTCCCCTCCGCCGCCAGCTCTTCTTCCGTCGATCTCTCCGGCGAACCACCCATGTCTAGCTCCTTTAGTGGTGCTCTGGTTGAGGATAATGACGCTGGCTCTGGGCCCGAGCGAGGCTCGTGGCAAGGTTCTTCCGTTACGCGCCGCGAGATCGAGTGGCTCATCCGAACTCGGAGGATTCCCGCCGAGGTTTCCTGTCGCTTACCCGGCAGCGAGTCCTCTCCGGACGTTAGGGAGGGCGAGTATGTGGTTTTTATGTCGCACTTCGCGCGAGGTTTCGGCCTCCCTCTTAGCGATTTTTCTAGAGAGTTTCTTGACTACTTCGGCCTTCAGCCGCATCATCTTCCCGCGAATGCCATCGCTTCTCTTTCTGCTTTTATCTCCGCCTCAGAGGGATACTTCGGCTTATGGCCGTCTGTGCACGTCTGGTCGAAGTTCTTCCAGATTCGCTCTAACGTCGTCCCTGATAAATCTCTGCACCCCTCCGAGAAATCGCTCACTCAATGCGGGGCCGTGTCTATTACACCTCGGAGGAAATTCGTATTTCCTCGTGTCACCGGGTTAGAGTCATGCAAGAAGTGGCACAAATCCTTCTTTTACGTCAAGAACAGAGGGACGGAGGACAAGATTCGGCTCCCTGCCTTCTCAATCGGTCCGCCTTCTAAGGTGAATTGGCTTTACAATCCGAGGAAAACTCACGCCTTGGCCGAGGCTTTTGAGATTCGGCTTAAAGAGCTGATCCGTGCCAGGTTATGCGGCGAAGACCTGATGGCTACCTTTATTAGTAGCCGGATCTGCCCATTCCAGAAGCGGACTCACAAGCTGTGCTACATGAGTGGTCCTCTTGACCCTAACCGAGTCTCGACCGTGGAGCTGGACAATTACCTTATCTATAAGCGCGTCTGAGCTATCTTTAAGACGGAGATGCCTGAGGATTGGGCTTGGGGACTGAAACCGTTCACCCGCGATCATCCGCCTCCCGAAGTAAGCTTAATTAATAACGCCCTATTATTCCCCATTTTCGTAACGGATTCTGCTAACTTTCTTTTTCCTCGTCTTGCAGAGATTCACAGAGCAGAAGAATGAGGATGCCGAAGTTTTGTTGCTTCCGTGGCCCGCGGACCGGAGCACCCCGGATACTGGTGAACCAGACTCGGAGGAGTTCGTCCCTAAGTCGGATCCTGCCCCGGCTCGAGCTCGTGGCAAGGCCTCGGCGCACGAGGAGGAAGGTGATTCGGACGAGGTCCAAATTCTTGAGGTAGTTGCCGCAATGCCTATTTCTTATGCATTTCCGGCTTCTACTTCCCCAGCTAATCCGGCCGGTCAGGTTCACGACGCCGAGCCTATTGCTTCTCGACCCCCTGTTACCTTGGGTAAACGCGGGGCTCCTGCTAGTGCCTCGGAGGCCGTCCCCAAGAAACGAACGAAGAAATCCGCTCCGAATCCTCCCAGGCGCAAGACTATGACTGTGGTCGCTGGGTAAGTTCCTTTTACTTATATTTCTTGTTTCTCTCTTTCTGTTTTTCATACTGACACTTTTTTCTTTCTTATTTTTGCAGTGCTCCGCTTTCTGTTAAGCCCGGCGGTCCTAGCATGACTAGCCGCCCGATTCGGCAGCCGTCTCCTCCGCCCGTCGATGATACCAGGATTCCCAGTCCCACTCGTGCTGCCTCTCCTCCAGCTCCGAATCCGTCGCCTCCTCGTCGCGACATGCCTAAAACCCCTTCTGTTGACATTGATTCCACTCGGCCCTCCGAGGTTTTCGTCGAACCCGTTGCCCCTTCTATGGGTCCCAGCGCCGCTACTGAGCCTCTATCTACCCCGGCAGTTTCTGCGGCCACTCCTGCCTCGGCCGAAGAGGTCGTTATCTCGGCGCCTTCTGCGACCGTAACTCCTGCTGTTCCTGAAGGTGCCGTCCCCACTACCGAGGTGTCACTTCCGGCTGATGCCTCTTCTAAGGCGAGTAAAGCTGCTGCCACCAAGGCTTCCTCTTCCCAGAAAGGTCCTGTCGCCTTTTCCCAGCCTAGTATCGCCGACATGCTGCGCAAGGGAACTTCTCCTACCAAAGCCTCCGTTGCCTCGGCCGCTAGCACCCAGCTTGCTCTTCATAAGAGCCCTGCGGCCGCAGTGGTTACAGAACATGTCCGGGGTAAGGTCTTGACTCGGACAGCTAGTGGGAACAGCCTCGGCGCGCGGGTGGAGTACGCCAATAATTGGAATGCCGCTGATCAGTTTGAGGGTAACCCCATTAATCAGCCCTTTCAGCTTTCCGACATCAGCGGCCGTTTCGACCACGCTGCCAAATTCATCCTTGACACTAACAAGATGAATGAGGTAATTTCTGTTTCTCTGAGTTTTAGATTGGTTTCCAGATGTTACTACATGCTCTAGTCCCTGAAACTTGCAAGGAAATAACTTGTTATATGCTTGGAAGTTTAATGATCTTTGACTTAATTTAAGTTTATTTCTAGGGTTCGAATATTCGGCCATCTAGATCCGAGTTAAGTTTTGCTTGACTCGGATCTGATTTAGCTTTGAATATCCAGCCACCTAGATCCGAGTTAAGTTTTGCTTGACTCGGATCTGATTTAGCTTTGAATATCCAGCCACCTAGATCCGAGTTAAGTTTTGCTTTACTCGGATCTGATTTAGCTTTGAATATCGACTTATTGTTTTGCCCCATTGCTCAGGTTGCACATGACCGGCGGACTGCCGAATTTCAGAGGTTGCTTTTTTCGCACCGCAAGCTGGAGGAAAAGTACGAAAAAATCCTTCCTGTGGTAAAGAAAGCTGGTACGTCGATAGTTCCTTTTCGTTATTTTCAACGTTCTCCTTTATTCGTCCACGAGATGCCGGCATACTTTCCTGGTGAATAGGTAACATTAATAACCTCAACATTCGTCTTGAGAAGAAGGTCAAGAGCTTGGAAGGTTAGTTTCCCCTTTTATCTTACACCTTTTCCCTTTTAACATTTGTGCTAAGCTTCCTTATTGCATTTGGCTCTGGTAAAGCCGGGTTGCAAACCTTTGCAGTGTCGCACCAAGATTGCATGCCCATGCCTGACGTGATGCTGCATTTTTTAGAGCAAAACGCTATTCATGCGGCGCAACTACAAGAAAAAGATGATGAAATAGCTCGCCTGCGAGCCGAGGTGGACACCCTTAAGCTCTCTCAGAAATCCGAACTAGAAAAGGTCGACCAAGAATTTTCCGAGGAGAAGAATCGGCTGGCTTTGGAGCTGCAGAAGAACAAAGAACTGCTCGAGGCTGCCGAACTAAAAACCCAGGGGTTGAGCGAGGAAATTGCTCGTTTTGAGAAGAGCAAGGTCGATTGGGCCAAAGACCTTCAAATAATGATGAGTTACATTCATCGTAAGCTACTTAGCACAGCCGAATTATATTTTCCTTTTTTGTTCCCACTGCGATCTGACACGTTCATGTTTTGCGCAGATCATTTTCCTGAAGCCAAACCTGTGAGTTCTAAAGCGGTTCTTGCAGCTCGTGTGCGCCGAGGTGTTTCTGTCGTCGCTGACTCGGAGTATTCAATGGAGGATTTCCTGGTTGTTGTTGGTGCTGCGGTTGGCGCGATGAAAATTATGGGTCGGGACCTGGTGCAAGCAGCCATCCGAGCTTACCACGTTCTTTGGCCGAACACTTCTGGGACTCCTGATATTAACGAGGTCGAATTACTAGTAAAAAGACTCATGGCATATGAGAAACAACTGAGTCTCTGGGGGAATCAGCCGGGCGTGCTGGTGCTGATATGGCCCTTACTGTCATCATGTCATGGTACGAAGACATCTCTCTAGACATCCTGAGAAATCTGCGCACTGGTTCTCGTTGGGTTGAGGACCCCGCCTTCGTCGCTCTTCGGCAAGCTCGCGCCTTTCAACTCGTCGAGTATGCCGACGTACACACCTGGAATGAGGGGCCGAGTTTTCTTCTAAACCCGGATGAGGAAGTTATAGTTGAAGATGCCTCGGATGATAATTCGGCTGAGCAAGGAGAGGGTGAGGATAATTCGGCCACATCTGAAAGCTCCAGTTCAAGCTCGGACAGCGGCGGCGATGCGCGGTCCTCCTCTAAAGGTACTGGGCACTCAACTGCACAGACGGATGCTCCTGAGCAGCCTCGAGCTTCCGCTGAGGTTGCACCTGGGCCTACGGAGGGCGAGGTAACCTCGGTCGAAGTTCCTCCTACGTCGGAGTGCCCAGTGCCTGACCAAGTTGCTGCCTCCCCTGCGAACAACGCTTGAGTTATTTCTTATCCCTGGTGTGGCATCCCGCAAAACCACTACTAGAAAATCGCGTTGATTTTGTGCATTGCATCGTCATCATCATGCATTGTTTGCTTAAAACTATTTCGCAAAGCCTGTTTTTGTTTTCTAAAACGCACCGTCTTGTTTTCAAATTCAAACCCGAGTCGCGGGAATATTTTGTTGTCTACTATAGGTTTGTAAACGGTGCGTTTAAAGTAAATAAAAGATTATATTATTTTAGCGGGGGCAGTCGAACGGGCCGTTTCGACCCGAACGACCACCCCCAGGATTTTACAAACGGCCCACCTAATCGGCCCCTTCTAAATCCTAAAGCTACCTATTAAACTACCCAACCCGCTGGCCACATCACTCCCTCCAATAGCCATGTGCCACCTCACCATCCCCAAACCCTCCACCAACAAAAATCTGCCACCTCACTCACTTTTCTCTCCCTCTCAGCAAACCCACACCCACTCTACACGCACACAGCGCGCGGCAGCACCCCACACGCCCCTGCCCCGTGGTCCCGCCCCAGCCCAGCGGGCCCACGACGACCCCCACCTGCCCTTGTTTCTCTTCCACACGCGCGCAGCCCTCCTCTCCACCTGCCCCAATCCCAGCTCGCCCCGTCTGCCTCTCCGCTCCGGCCCCAGGCAGCCGCGCGCGCGCCGCCGTGCTCCCCACCTCACCGCCGCCGTGCTCCCCACCGATGCGCGCCTCGTCCTCCCCGCACCAGCCTCCACCCGCGCTAGCCCCAGGCCCCGACGCCGGCCGCCTCTGCGCCCCCAACCGCCGGCCGCCGACGCGCGCCTCTGCCTCGCCCCGGCCCTCCTCCCTCGTCCGCCGCCGGCGACCCCGCTCCAGCCCCCTCTGCAAGCTTCCCCTCCGCCTGGCGGCCGCCCCGGGCAGAGCCTCGCCGGACCCCGCCTCGGCCGCGCACTCACCGCGGTGTCGCCCTGCCCCCACCACCTCCGGCGCCGCCCAGTACCCCCCCGAGCTCGTCCCGCCGGCGGCGCCCAGGCCGCTACCCTCTGCCTCGCTCGCGCCCCGTCGCCAGTCCTCCTCGCCGGTCCCCTTCGCCGCCTCGGCCGCGCCACCAACCCCCGCTCAAGTCCGCGCCCGGCCAAGCTCGAGCCGCCGTCTGCAGCCCCCTCCGCGTGCCCGCCTCCAGCTCGCCGCCAGGAGCCGCCGACAAGTCCCGCCGCCCCGGTGGCCTCGCCTCGCGCCGGCCGCCACCGCGCACCGCCCGGCCTCGTCGCTCAGTCGCCTCGTCGTCGTCGGTGTGCTGCTCGCGTCTCTGGCCCGTCACCTGGGCTGCCCGAGCCGCCCAGTTCGACGTCAGGCTCGCCTCGCTGCCGGCCCGACCCTCTGTGCAACAGAGTCACGCCTCCGGTTTACCCCATCAGAACCCCCCAACCAAGTTCGCCACCCCGAAGCCCGATCCCGGTGCCCGGACCTTGAATCCCTCGCCAAGATCTTCTTGTCGACAAGATCCCTGGCGCAAGTTGACAACGAGGTATCAGGAAGGAGCCTCGAGAATGCTGACGTGGAACGCCAAGAACTTCTACCGGAGACCGACCCGATACACGGACCCGAAGACCGCGGGTGCGACAAGATCGTCGCTCGGACGCCAAGACCGTCACATGGAACGATAAGGGCTTCATCTCGGATACGCCAAGCACTTCGTTCCGGACACCAAGAACTGCATTCCCCGACAAGACCCTCGCAACTGCAAGCTCGACCCCGTGGAACCCGACAAGATCTGCATGCGACAAGGACGACACCGTACAGGACGAGACCGATGCGCCCCCGGCGCCGAACCAAGTCCTTCTTCGTGGATGCGACAAGATCTTCTCCGTTGTCCGAGAACGCTCCCGTCAAGACCGATCCCGCCGAGACCGAACCCCAGATCCAGACCCTGGACCCTGTCGAACCCCGAACCCCAGAACCCCAAGATCGTCGAACCCTAATGTGTGAACCCCTTCCCGCAAACCCTATTTTATAAATGAAATATAACCTTGTCGCATATTAAATTGTCATTCATCTCGCATGCATATCATTGGTTTGGGGGCCTTATGCCGATTCACCTAATAATTAAATATGGGGCCCATATGCGAGCAAAATCTAGCCTTATATTGGCCTCATTTAAACATGTGTAGCGAACCGGTTCCATCTGTTGTCTTGCTAAACAACATTTAAAATGCGGGGTATCTAAATAACATGAACCATCTAATTAATTGTCACCCCGGTTCCACTTATTATTGACCTAATTGCATCGCACCTTTGCCATGTCATACATCATGCATGCATCATGCCGATCTTCTGCCGTTGTATTAAATAGTGCATCCAGTGTTTCTTCTAGTGTTTTGCTTCTTCGCGGATAAGGCCGTTGAGTTGATGTGAGCTTCGCCCCGATCTCTGGTTGAACCTTCGAAAATGTTTTCAGGCGAGCATCTCGCCCTTTCTACCTATCTTACTTTTATAGTATTTACTTCCCTCCTGTTGATCTATTGCTATCTGTGATGCGATGCTCTAGTTTTCGTGCCCTGGATATACCCTGCAGCCTCATATTGCCTTGGACACACCCTATTACCTGTTGTTTGGTAGATAGCTGGACTTGCGCGTCGTAGTCGCTAGCTCAAGTGCTGTTGCGTGTCGTCAGTGCCATAGTTGTTGATGTATTGCCGCATGTTGATGTTGGAGATGATCATAGTTTTACTTATCGTTCACTTTAATTTCTGTTTAACAACTAAAATTGAAATAAGCAGAGGCATCGGTGGGTGATAGATAATATTTGGTTTCCGAACGCCCACTTGTGTCCCGTAGGACCCCGAGTACTTGATACCTGTTCCTTGATTTATCGCGCTATCCACATACGGGGAGTATGGGCCCCCCTTAGCCAGAGCTTGATTCCGTCTTATTTCTTGGGGCCACAACTAGTTTGAGGTTTTATTTACGATCCTGTACTTATGCCATGCTACTGCTTTATTTAAATTGTGCGACAGATAGCACACTGTACTGTTTAGGTAAGCGGAGTGATTACGCGGTATCGACACCCCGAGTTTTCGGGTTCCCAGTCGCTTACAGCCATTGGCGCTAACCTTGAGTCCGTCTCGGAGCTTGCTTACTTCGTTGCGGGTCTACTCAATGGGGTGGCCCCCTGAAATATTTCTGAATCTTGTGATTGCTCTGTCGTGAAGACCTCGTTGGGTTTTGTTTTGGTTTTTCCGAGGTTGATCGTGTGTGTGTTGCTATTTGTGCACCCCGGCCGGGTTAAAACTTTCTGAAAGCCGTGTCCGCGGTTATGGACGACTTGGAGCACAGTATCTCGACCATAGACAAGCATAACTAAAGTTTATTGCTCTAAATTTGACTTTATAATGACTAGTAATCAGCTCACTACAACGGAATGGCTAAATAATACTGCCCACAATTGCTTGTTTGGAGTGTCGCTTGCGACCATTGTACCTGTCTAGTAATTATGGCAACTACAACGGAATGGCTGAATAAAAGTACCAACAACTGCTGGGTTTTTGGGTTATCTCATGTTAATTGTATCTGACTAGTAAGTGATGCCACTACAACAGAATGATTAACTAAAACGGCCCACTGCTTATTTTATCAGGATGATTATCCAAATCTGACTAGTAATTGCTGCAACGATAACTGAATAAATAAACTGCCAACGGTGTGAGTTCCTCGGTTGACTTCCTCGTTTGGTCTCGAGGGGGAAACACCAGGATGGGTTTGTTGGTGTTAGCTTCAGGTTGGTTCCGGATAGGTCTTTCTTATCCCTCTCTAATAGCCGCCAGCTGTATCGAGTCTCTATAGGTTGTTTAGTACATGCTGCCGCTGCCGCTTCAGTCCACCATACCTATGTAGGCGAGGACCGCCGAATTCTAGTCTCGCCGTGTACTGGCCTCAGTACTGACGCTCCTCTTTTTCCTTTGCCCTTTGTCGGCACCCCTTTTGTTTAAGCAGGTTTTGAGATCGACGTCGTTAGCAGGGTTACCCTTCCGGCTTGGCCTGGGCAGGGTTATGGACGCCATTGGTTATTCTTCAGGGCTCTTAGCCCCATTTGCATCTTGTCCGTAGTCGGACGCTCTATCATTTTCAAGGTGATTTGGATCTTTGTATATTATATCTGTATTCTTGACTCATCGAGTCGCTGTTGTATATATCTGTTCTGTGGGTCCCATCGAGGACTGTTGTGTAATGTTATTACTTCGTTTTCCACCCGCACGAAAGTGCCTGGTGGGCACCTTTGAATCGTTTCTATGCGGGTTTGGCGGGTTTCGCTCAAACTTGCATAGGGTCGATTCTGAGGGTGTTACAGAGTGGTATCAGAGCTCAGCAGTTGCGATACCCCACAAGTCCAGCCTGTAGGATAACCTAGCTAACGGCCGAAGTAGAGTGTCAAAACTATTTTGCAAAATCGGTTGGATGGTTCTGATTAGGTCTGATTTTACTCCTTACCCCTCTGCTGCTCTCCTCTCACCTCTGCGTGTTTTGGATCCGCTCTTTTCTCTCTCTTCGAGTCCAGGAATTCTCGTGGTTGGGATTCCGTCGTACCTTCAGGGTTTCGCTTCCTTCTTTGATAACGGTGTTGCTTCATCTGGTCTTCATGATATCCGGGGAATCCTTCGTCGGTGGTACCATTCTTTGTTCCTTGTTTGTGCCTTCCGGTGTTTTCCTACGCGACGACATCATCTACGCCAGATCCGATGCAGAGTCTGCATCACTCCTTTGTTCCGAACCTCGCTTGTCGAGATCTTCAGTCTGTTTCCGAGGATGGTTGCACTCTATTCTACTGATTGTGCAAAGTAATAGTTTGGGTGCGTGATGGATTGGCCCCCATGCCGACTACCCCTTCTATTCGCTTTTGTACATTGAAGTGGATGAGAATGCATCGGTTCCCTCTTTCCATCGAAGCTAGAGGTGGCTTTATTTGTTGATACCTCTACCTTCGACCTTTTGTTCCCGGAGTGTTCCCTCGACGATCACGGACAACGACCTCTTGTTAGTGGTGTCGCGAGGATCTACACGAAGCGCGAAGGATCAGATCGCTGGCCTTCCTTCCGGTACCATGAGGCGGATCTCGAGGGCGAGATCCATTGTTAGTGGTGTCGAATTGTGGCATCCCGCAAAACCACTACTAGAAAATCGCGTTGATTTTGTGCATTGCATCGTCATCATCATGCATTGTTTGCTTAAAACTATTTCGCAAAGCCTGTTTTTGTTTTCTAAAACGCCCCGTCTTGTTTTCAAATTCAAACCCGGGTCGCCGGAATATTTTGTTGTCTACTATAGGTTTGCAAACGGTGCGTTTAAAGTAAATAAAAGATTATATTATTTTAGCGGGGGCAGTCGAACGGGCCGTTTCGACCCGAACGACCACCCCCAGGATTTTACAAACGGCCCACCTAATCGGCCCCTTCTAAATCCTAAAGCTACCTATTAAACTACCCAACCCGCTGGCCACATCACTCCCTCCAATAGCCATGTGCCACCTCACCCTCCCCAAACCCTCCACCAAAAAAAATCTGCCACATCACTCACTTTTCTCTCCCTCTCAGCAAACCCACACCCACTCTACACGCACACAGCGCGCGGCAGCACCCCACACGCCCCTGCCCCGTGGTCCCGCCCCAGCCCAGCGGGCCCACCATGACCCCCACCTGCCCCTGTTTCTCTTCCACACGCGCGCAGCCCTCCTCTCCACCTGCCCCAATCCCAGCTCGCCCCGTCTGCCTCTCCGCTCCGGCCCCAGGCAGCCGCGCGCGCGCCGCCGTGCTCCCCACCTCACCGCCGCCGTGCTCCCCACCTCACCGCCGCCGTGCTCCCCACCGACGCGCGCCTCGTCCTCCCCGCACCAGCCTCCACCCGCGCTAGCCCCAGGCCCCGACGCCGGCCGCCTCTGCGCCCCCAACCGCCGGCCGCCGACGCGCGCCTCTGCCTCGCCCCGGCCCTCCTCCCTCGTCCGCCGCCGGCGACCCCGCTCCAGCCCCCTCTGCAAGCTTCCCCTCCACCTGGCGGCCGCCCCGGGCAGAGCCTCGCCGGACCCCGCCTCGGCCGCGCACTCACCGCGGTGTCGCCCTGCCCCCACCACCTCCGGCGCCGCCCAGTACCCCCCCGAGCTCGTCCCGCCGGCGGCGCCCAGGCCGCTGCCCTCTGCCTCGCTCGCGCCCCGTCGCCAGTCCTCCTCGCCGGTCCCCTTCGCCGCCTCGGCCACGCCACCAACCCCCGCTCAAGTCCGCGCCCGGCCAAGCTCGAGCCGCCGTCTGCAGCCCCCTCCGCGTGCCCGCTTCCAGCTCGCCGCCAGGAGCCGCCGACAAGTCCCGCCGCCCCGGTGGCCTCGCCTCGCGCCGGCCGCCACCGCACACCGCCCGGCCTCGTCGCTCAGTCGCCTCGTCGTCGTCGGCGTGCTGCTCGCGTCTCTGGCCCGTCACCTGGGCTGCCCGAGCCGCCCAGTTCGACGTTAGGCTCGCCTCGCTGCCGGCCCGACCCTCTGTGCAACAGAGTCACGCCTCCGGTTTACCCCATCGGAACCCCCCCCCCCAACCAAGGTCGCCACCCCGAAGCCCGATCCCGGTGCCCGGACCTTGAATCCCTCGCCAAGATCTTCTTTTCGACAAGATCCCTGGCGCAAGTTGACAACGAGGTATCAGGAAGGAGCCTCGAGAACGCTGACGTGGAACGCCAAGAACTTCTACCGGAGACCGACCCGATACATGGACCCGAAGACCGCGGGTGCGACAAGATCGTCGCTCGGACGCCAAGACCGTCACATGGAACGATAAGGGCTTCATCTCGGATACGCCAAGCACTTCGTTCCGAACACCAAGAACTGCATTCCCCGACAAGACCCTCGCAACTGCAAGCTCGACCCCGTGGAACCCGACAAGATCTGCATGCGACAAGGACGACACCGTACAGGACGAGACCGATGCGCCCCCGGCGCCGAACCAAGTCCTTCTTCGTGGATGCGACAAGATCTTCTCCGTTGTCCGAGAACGCTCCCGTCAAGACCGATCCCGCCGAGACCGAACCCCAGATCCAGACCCTGGACCCTGTCGAACCCCGAACCCCAGAACCCCAAGATCGTCGAACCCTAATGTGTGAACCCCTTCCCGCAAACCCTATTTTATAAATGAAATATAACCTTGTCGCATATTAAATTGTCATTCATCTCGCATGCATATCATTGGTTTGGGGGCCTTATGCCGATTCACCTAATAATTAAATATGGGGCCCATATGCGAGCAAAATCTAGCCTTATATTGGCCTCATTTAAACATGTGTAGCGAACCGGTTCCATCTGTTGTCTTGCTAAACAACATTTAAAATGCAGGGTATCTAAATAACATGAACCATCTAATTAATTGTCGGGACCCCGGTTCCACTTATTATTGACCTAATTGCATCGCACCTTTGCCATGTCATACATCATGCATGCATCATGCCGATCTTCTGCCGTTGTATTAAATAGTGCATCCAGTGTTTCTTCTAGTGTTTTGCTTCTTCGCGGATAAGGCCGTTGAGTTGATGTGAGCTTCGCCCCAATCTCTGGTTGAACCTTCGAAAATGTTTTCAGGCGAGCATCTCCCCCTTTTTACCTATCTTACTTTTATAGTATTTACTTCCCTCCTGTTGATCTATTGCTATCTGTGATGCGATGCTCTAGTTTTCGTGCCCTGGATATACCCTGCAGCCTCATATTGCCTTGGACACACCCTATTACCTGTTGTTTGGTAGATAGCTGGACTTGCGCGTCGTAGTCGCTAGCTCAAGTGCTGTTGCGTGTCGTCAGTGCCACAGTTGTTGATGTATTGCCGCATGTTGATGTTGGAGATGATCATAGTTTTACTTATCGTTCACTTTAATTTCTGTTTAACAACTAAAATTGAAATAAGCAGAGGCATCGGTGGGTGATAGATAATATTTGGTTTCCGAACGCCCACTTGTGTCCCGTAGGACCCCGAGTACTTGATACCTGTTCCTTGATTTATCGCGCTATCCACATACGGGGAGTATGGGCCCCCCTTAGCCAGAGCTTGATTCCGTCTTATTTCTTGGGGCCACAACTAGTTTGAGGTTTTATTTACGATCCTGTACTTATGCCATGCTACTGCTTTATTTAAATTATGCGACAGATAGCACACTGTACTGTTTAGGTAAGCGGAGTGATTACGCGGTATCGACACCCCGAGTTTTCGGGTTCCCAGTCGCTTACAGCCATTGGCGCTAACCTTGAGTCCGTCTCGGAGCTTGCTTACTTCGTTGCGGGTCTACTCAATGGGGTGGCCCCCTGAAATATTTCTGAATCTTGTGATTGCTCTGTCGTGAAGACCTCGTTGGGTTTTGTTTTGGTTTTTCCGAGGTTGATCGTGTGTGTGTTGCTATTTGTGCACCCCGGCCGGGTTAAAACTTTCTGAAAGCCGTGTCCGCGGTTATGGACGACTTGGAGCACAGTATCTCGACCATAGACAAGCATAACTAAAGTTTATTGCTCTAAATTTGACTTTATAATGACTAGTAATCAGCTCACTACAACGGAATGGCTAAATAATACTGCCCACAATTGCTTGTTTGGAGTGTCGCTTGCGACCATTGTACCTGTCTAGTAATTATGGCAACTACAACGGAATGGCTGAATAAAAGTACCAACAACTGCTGGGTTTTTGGGTTATCTCATGTTAATTGTATCTGACTAGTAAGTGATGCCACTACAACGGAATGATTAACTAAAACGGCCCACTGCTTATTTTATCAGGATGATTATCCAAATCTGACTAGTAATTGCTGCAACGATAACTGAATAAATAAAACTGCCAACGGTGTGAGTTCCTCGGTTGACTTCCTCGTTTGGTCTCGAGGGGGAAACACCAGGATGGGTTTGTTGGTGTTAGCTTCAGGTTGGTTCCGGATAGGTCTTTCTTATCCCTCTCTAATAGCCGCCAGCTGTATCGAGTCTCTATAGGTTGTTTAGTACATGCTGCCGCTGCCGCTTCAGTCCACCATACCTATGTAGGCGAGGACCGCCGAATTCTAGTCTCGCCGTGTACTGGCCTCAGTACTGACGCTCCTCTTTTTCCTTTGCCCTTTGTCGGCACCCCTTTTGTTTAAGCAGGTTTTGAGATCGACGTCGTTAGCAGGGTTACCCTTCCGGCTTGGCCTGGGCAGGGTTATGGACGCCATTGGTTATTCTTCAGGGCTCTTAGCCCCATTTGCATCTTGTCCGTAGTCGGACGCTCTATCATTTTCAAGGTGATTTGGATCTTTGTATATTATATCTGTATTCTTGACTCATCGAGTCGCTGTTGTATATATCTGTTCTGTGGGTCCCATCGAGGACTGTTGTGTAATGTTATTACTTCGTTTTCCACCCGCACGAAAGTGCCTGGTGGGCACCTTTGAATCGTTTCTATGCGGGTTTGGCGGGTTTCGCTCAAACTTGCATAGGGTCGATTCTGAGGGTGTTACAGAGTGGTATCAGAGCTCAGCAGTTGCGATACCCCACAAGTCCAGCCTGTAGGATAACCTAGCTAACGGCCGAAGTAGAGTGTCAAAACTATTTTGCAAAATCGGTTGGATGGTTCTGATTAGGTCTGATTTTACTCCTTACCCCTCTGCTGCTCTCCTCTCACCTCTGCGTGTTTTGGATCCGCTCTTTTCTCTCTCTTCGAGTCCAGGAATTCTCGTGGTTGGGATTCCGTCGTACCTTCAGGGTTTCGCTTCCTTCTTTGATAACGGTGTTGCTTCATCTGGTCTTCATGATATCCGGGGAATCCTTCGTCGGTGGTACCATTCTTTGTTCCTTGTTTGTGCCTTCCGGTGTTTTCCTACGCGACGACATCATCTACGCCAGATCCGATGCAGAGTCTGCATCACTCCTTTGTTCCGAACCTCGCTTGTCGAGATCTTCAGTCTGTTTCCGAGGATGGTTGCACTCTATTCTACTGATTGTGCAAAGTAATAGTTTGGGTGCGTGATGGATTGGCCCCCATGCCGACTACCCCTTCTATTCGCTTTTGTACATTGAAGTGGATGAGAATGCATCGGTTCCCTCTTTCCATCGAAGCTAGAGGTGGCTTTATTTGTTGATACCTCTACCTTCGACCTTTTGTTCCTGGAGTGTTCCCTCGACGATCACGGACAACGACCTCTTGTTAGTGGTGTCGCGAGGATCTACACGAAGCGCGAAGGATCAGATCGCCGGCCTTCCTTCCGGTACCATGAGGCGGATCTCGAGGGCGAGATCCATTGTTAGTGGTGTCGAATTGTGGCATCCCGCAAAACCACTACTAGAAAATCGCGTTGATTTTGTGCATTGCATCGTCATCATCATGCATTGTTTGCTTAAAACTATTTCGCAAAGCCTGTTTTTGTTTTCTAAAACGCCCCGTCTTGTTTTCAAATTCAAACCCGGGTCGCCGGAATATTTTGTTGTCTACTATAGGTTTGCAAACGGTGCGTTTAAAGTAAATAAAAGATTATATTATTTTAGCGGGGGCAGTCGAACGGGCCGTTTCGACCCGAACGACCACCCCCAGGATTTTACAAACGGCCCACCTAATCGGCCCCTTCTAAATCCTAAAGCTACCTATTAAACTACCCAACCCGCTGGCCA
Organism: Avena sativa; assembly: GCA_916181665.1. Classification (NCBI taxonomy): domain Eukaryota; kingdom Viridiplantae; phylum Streptophyta; class Magnoliopsida; order Poales; family Poaceae; genus Avena; species Avena sativa. The sequence continues at coordinate 451,779,060 of OV702283.1, forward strand.
CATCACTCCCTCCAATAGCCATGTGCCACCTCACCCTCCCCAAACCCTCCACCAACAAAAATCTGCCACATCACTCACTTTTCTCTCCCTCTCAGCAAACCCACACCCACTCTACACGCACACAGCGCGCGGCAGCACCCCACACGCCCCTGCCCCGTGGTCCCGCCCCAGCCCAGCGGGCCCACCATGACCCCCACCTGCCCCTGTTTCTCTTCCACACGCGCGCAGCCCTCCTCTCCACCTGCCCCAATCCCAGCTCGCCCCGTCTGCCTCTCCGCTCCGGCCCCAGGCAGCCGCGCGCGCGCCGCCGTGCTCCCCACCTCACCGCCGTCGTGCTCCCCACCGACGCGCGCCTCGTCCTCCCCGCACCAGCCTCCACCCGCGCTAGCCCCAGGCCCCGACGCCGGCCGCCTCTGCGCCCCCAACCGCCGGCCGCCGACGCGCGCCTCTGCCTCGCCCCGGCCCTCCTCCCTCGTCCGCCGCCGGCGACCCCGCTCCAGCCCCCTCTGCAAGCTTCCCCTCCACCTGGCGGCCGCCCCGGGCAGAGCCTCGCCGGACCCCGCCTCGGCCGCGCACTCACCGCGGTGTCGCCCTGCCCCCACCACCTCCGGCGCCGCCCAGTACCCCCCCGAGCTCGTCCCGCCGGCGGCGCCCAGGCCGCTGCCCTCTGCCTCGCTCGCGCCCCGTCGCCAGTCCTCCTCGCCGGTCCCCTTCGCCGCCTCGGCCGCGCCACCAACCCCCGCTCAAGTCCGCGCCCGGCCAAGCTCGAGCCGCCGTCTGCAGCCCCCTCCGCGTGCCCGCTTCCAGCTCGCCGCCAGGAGCCGCCGACAAGTCCCGCCGCCCCGGTGGCCTCGCCTCGCGCCGGCCGCCACCGCACACCGCCCGGCCTCGTCGCTCAGTCGCCTCGTCGTCGTCGGCGTGCTGCTCGCGTCTCTGGCCCGTCACCTGGGCTGCCCGAGCCGCCCAGTTCGACGTTAGGCTCGCCTCGCTGCCGGCCCGACCCTCTGTGCAACAGAGTCACGCCTCCGGTTTACCCCATCGGAACCCCCCCCCCCCCCAACCAAGGTCGCCACCCCGAAGCCCGATCCCGGTGCCCGGACCTTGAATCCCTCGCCAAGATCTTCTTTTCGACAAGATCCCTGGCGCAAGTTGACAACGAGGTATCAGGAAGGAGCCTCGAGAACGCTGACGTGGAACGCCAAGAACTTCTACCGGAGACCGACCCGATACATGGACCCGAAGACCGCGGGTGCGACAAGATCGTCGCTCGGACGCCAAGACCGTCACATGGAACGATAAGGGCTTCATCTCGGATACGCCAAGCACTTCGTTCCGAACACCAAGAACTGCATTCCCCGACAAGACCCTCGCAACTGCAAGCTCGACCCCGTGGAACCCGACAAGATCTGCATGCGACAAGGACGACACCGTACAGGACGAGACCGATGCGCCCCCGGCGCCGAACCAAGTCCTTCTTCGTGGATGCGACAAGATCTTCTCCGTTGTCCGAGAACGCTCCCGTCAAGACCGATCCCGCCGAGACCGAACCCCAGATCCAGACCCTGGACCCTGTCGAACCCCGAACCCCAGAACCCCAAGATCGTCGAACCCTAATGTGTGAACCCCTTCCCGCAAACCCTATTTTATAAATGAAATATAACCTTGTCGCATATTAAATTGTCATTCATCTCGCATGCATATCATTGGTTTGGGGGCCTTATGCCGATTCACCTAATAATTAAATATGGGGCCCATATGCGAGCAAAATCTAGCCTTATATTGGCCTCATTTAAACATGTGTAGCGAACCGGTTCCATCTGTTGTCTTGCTAAACAACATTTAAAATGCAGGGTATCTAAATAACATGAACCATCTAATTAATTGTCGGGACCCCGGTTCCACTTATTATTGACCTAATTGCATCGCACCTTTGCCATGTCATACATCATGCATGCATCATGCCGATCTTCTGCCGTTGTATTAAATAGTGCATCCAGTGTTTCTTCTAGTGTTTTGCTTCTTCGCGGATAAGGCCGTTGAGTTGATGTGAGCTTCGCCCCAATCTCTGGTTGAACCTTCGAAAATGTTTTCAGGCGAGCATCTCCCCCTTTCTACCTATCTTACTTTTATAGTATTTACTTCCCTCCTGTTGATCTATTGCTATCTGTGATGCGATGCTCTAGTTTTCGTGCCCTGGATATACCCTGCAGCCTCATATTGCCTTGGACACACCCTATTACCTGTTGTTTGGTAGATAGCTGGACTTGCGCGTCGTAGTCGCTAGCTCAAGTGCTGTTGCGTGTCGTCAGTGCCACAGTTGTTGATGTATTGCCGCATGTTGATGTTGGAGATGATCATAGTTTTACTTATCGTTCACTTTAATTTCTGTTTAACAACTAAAATTGAAATAAGCAGAGGCATCGGTGGGTGATAGATAATATTTGGTTTCCGAACGCCCACTTGTGTCCCGTAGGACCCCGAGTACTTGATACCTGTTCCTTGATTTATCGCGCTATCCACATACGGGGAGTATGGGCCCCCCTTAGCCAGAGCTTGATTCCGTCTTATTTCTTGGGGCCACAACTAGTTTGAGGTTTTATTTACGATCCTGTACTTATGCCATGCTACTGCTTTATTTAAATTGTGCGACAGATAGCACACTGTACTGTTTAGGTAGGCAGAGTGATTACGCGGTATCGACACCCCGAGTTTTCGGGTTCCCAGTCACTTACAGCCATTGGCGCTAACCTTGAGTCCGTCTCGGAGCTTGCTTACTTCGTTGCGGGTCTACTCAATGGGGTGGCCCCCTGAAATATTTCTGAATCTTGTGATTGCTCTGTCGTGAAGACCTCGTTGGGTTTTGTTTTGGTTTTTCCGAGGTTGATCGTGTGTGTGTTGCTATTTGTGCACCCCGGCCGGGTTAAAACTTTCTGAAAGCCGTGTCCGCGGTTATGGACGACTTGGAGCACAGTATCTCGACCATAGACAAGCATAACTAAAGTTTATTGCTCTAAATTTGACTTTATAATGACTAGTAATCAGCTCACTACAACGGAATGGCTAAATAATACTGCCCACAATTGCTTGTTTGGAGTGTCGCTTGCGACCATTGTACCTGTCTAGTAATTATGGCAACTACAACGGAATGGCTGAATAAAAGTACCAACAACTGCTGGGTTTTTGGGTTATCTCATGTTAATTGTATCTGACTAGTAAGTGATGCCACTACAACGGAATGATTAACTAAAACGGCCCACTGCTTATTTTATCAGGATGATTATCCAAATCTGACTAGTAATTGCTGCAACGATAACTGAATAAATAAAACTGCCAACGGTGTGAGTTCCTCGGTTGACTTCCTCGTTTGGTCTCGAGGGGGAAACACCAGGATGGGTTTGTTGGTGTTAGCTTCAGGTTGGTTCCGGATAGGTCTTTCTTATCCCTCTCTAATAGCCGCCAGCTGTATCGAGTCTCTATAGGTTGTTTAGTACATGCTGCCGCTGCCGCTTCAGTCCACCATACCTATGTAGGCGAGGACCGCCGAATTCTAGTCTCGCCGTGTACTGGCCTCAGTACTGACGCTCCTCTTTTTCCTTTGCCCTTTGTCGGCACCCCTTTTGTTTAAGCAGGTTTTGAGATCGACGTCGTTAGCAGGGTTACCCTTCCGGCTTGGCCTGGGCAGGGTTATGGATGCCATTGGTTATTCTTCAGGGCTCTTAGCCCCATTTGCATCTTGTCCGTAGTCGGACGCTCTATCATTTTCAAGGTGATTTGGATCTTTGTATATTATATCTGTATTCTTGACTCATCGAGTCGCTGTTGTATATATCTGTTCTGTGGGTCCCATCGAGGACTGTTGTGTAATGTTATTACTTCGTTTTCCACCCGCACGAAAGTGCCTGGTGGGCACCTTTGAATCGTTTCTATGCGGGTTTGGCGGGTTTCGCTCAAACTTGCATAGGGTCGATTCTGAGGGTGTTACACCTGGCATGCCGGGCGTATGATGTACGCGAAACATTTGTCCGCTCTATGTATGACTTGAATTTCTTTTGCCGTGTATCGCTGTGAAATGTACGCTTGTAGCTGTTACCATTTGGTTGAGTGGGTGTTTGTCTGAATTCTTGCTCTGGTGGCCTGCAATTTCCTAATTTTAGGATTTATCCTTGCCTTCGTTTTTTCATGAGTGGTGTTCTGAACGGCGGTTGACTACTACCTTGGGATAATATATGGCAATCCCTGGATTACTGTTTACCGCGCCGAACTTCAATATGTACGCCAAATTTCAGAAATGATATAAGACCAATACGGAGGCGCTCCTCAGGGTAGTGCCCAACGTAAATCTTAAGCAGCACATGACAGTCCCCGAGTCGCTGCTCTGGGTGCCGAGGTTTAAATAGACAACATAAAATTGAGATTATACATGGCAGTCCCCGAGTCACTGCTCTGGGTACCGAGGTTCAAATACGTAACATGAAATTGAGATAACATATGGCAGTCCCCGAGTCACTGCTCTGGGCACCGAGGATCAAATACATGACATGAAATTGAGATAACATATGGCAGTCGCCGAGTCACTGCTCTGGGCGCCGAGGGTCAAATACATAACACGGAATTGAGATAACATATGGCAGTCCCCGAGTCACTGCTCTGGGCGCCGAGGTTCAAATACATAACATGAAATTGAAATAACATAGGGCAGTCCCCGAGTCACCGCTCTGGGTGCCGAGGTTTAATACATCATCGGTTCTTGACCTTGAGATACAATGCTACGAGTAAAATGGTCGAAGTAAAGCTACATTCCATGGACGCTTCGTTTCTTCGCCAGCTTTGTCTGCCTTGTTCCCTCCGGGGGTCTGAGCGTCGATTAGATAATAGGCATCATTATGCAATGCTTTGCTTACAATGAATGGTCCCTCCCATGGAGGTGACAACTTGTGCATGCCGGCCGTACGTTGCACCAGTCGGAGGACTAAATCTCCTTCTTTGAACACGATGCACCTTTTTGCTGTGATATCGTCGCAGGTTCTGCTGATAAATAGCTGATTGTGATAGTGTCAGTTCTCTGGCTTCTTCTAATAGATCTACAGCATCTTGCCGAGCTATCTCATTTATCTCCGAGGTTGTATACTGAGTAACTCTTGGCGAGTCATATAGTATGTCGGCTGGAAGTACGGCTTCTGCCCCGTATACCAGAAAGAATGGTGTATAACCTGTTGATCTATTCGGAGTAGTCCTGAGGCTCCATAGTACGGCTGGGAGTTCCTCAATCCAACACCCTGCCGACCTTTCCAATGGTTCGACAAGTCGTGGTTTTATTCCTGATAGCACCAGTCCATTCGACCTTTCCACTTGCCCATTGGATGCTGGGTGAGCCACAGAGGCAATATCTAGTCTTATGTGTTTCTCTCGGCAAAATCTGGCGAAGGCTCCTTCTGCGAAATTTGTGCCATTATCTGTGATAATACTGTGCGGATACCCATATCTTAAGATAATATCCTTGAGAAATTTGACTGCTGTGGGCCCATCGCACTTTTTTATTGGTTTCACTTCAATCCATTTTGTGAACTTGTCCACCATAACCAATATGTGAGTCATTCCCCCTCGTGCCGGCTTAAACGGTCCTACCATATCTAAACCCCATACAGAAAATGGCCAAGTGATAGGTATTGTTTTTAGCTCGGACGATGGCATGTGTATTCTGGTTGCGTACCTCTGACATCCATTGCATTTCTTGACTAACTCTTTAGCTTCTTTCAATGCCGTTGGCCAATAAAATCCATGCCTGAATGCTTTGGCTACCAAGGCACGAGATGAGGCGTGGTGTCCACATTCTCCTTGGTGTATATCTCGGAGGATCTCCTGACCTTCTGCCGAACTCACACATTTCTGCAACACGTTTGTGACGCTCCTCTTATATAGCTTACTGTTTATGATTGTATAAGCTTTTGCTCTCCTTACAGTTTGTCTAGCTAATACCTCCTCACTTGGCAATGCCGAGTCTTTTAGGTCGGAAAATATGGGTTGCGCCCATAATGGTGTGACTTTGTCCGGCATGATCTCACTGTCTGTTTCCATGTTTTCTGCCGACATAATTATCTCGGATCTTCCCATGATTGTGCTTACTTCGGTTGTTCTCCTATCGGGGGGTTCCGAGTTATATTGCTGATCTACTTCCATCAGCGCGTTATCTTCTGCTGAATTTGCCGGGATAAAGATAGACTCGGATTCTGGTGATGGGATTATTGATGGTCTCCTGAGGTGCTCCAGGGCAATACCCGGAGGAATTGATTGCCGAGTTGATCCTAGCTTTGACAACGTGTCTGCGGCATCGTTTTCTGCCCGAGGTATGTGGTGAAATTCACATCCTTCAAAGTATCCACTGATCTTTTGCACGTGAAATCTGTATAAAGCCATATTAGCATCTAATGCGTCCCAACTGCCTGAGACTTGCTGTACTACTAGGTCTGAGTCACCATAGCATAAGATTCGGCGTATGCCAATTTCTTTTGCTACTTTCAATCCATGGACCAGTGCTTCATATTCGGCTACGTTGTTGGACGCAGCAAAATGTATTTGTAACACATACTTCAGTTGGTCTTTTTTAGGCGAGGTTAACACTATTCCTGCCCCCAAACCATTCCTTAGTTTGGAACCATCAAAATGCATAGTCCAATAATTTGGATCTGGCAACGATGGCTCATACTGCACCTCGGCCCAATCTACGAAAAAGTCGGCTACTGCCTGAGATTTGATTGCATCTCTTCTATCGAATTATGGAGCGTATGGTGATAACTCGATTGCCCATTTTGCTATTCGGCCACTTGCGTCTTTGTTGCTCAATATGTCGGCTATGGGTGCCTCACAGATCACTTTGATGGGATGCTCTTCGAAGTAATGTTTGAGCTTTTTCGCCGACATATATATCCCGTAAGCCATCTTCTGATAATGTGGGTAATTCTGCTTTGAAGTGGATAATACCTCACTTAAATAATACACCGGCCTTTGAACCGACTTACCATCTTAAAGTCGTTCCACTACGACTACAGTACTCACTACTCTGTTGGTAGCTGCTACATAAAGTAACATAGGCTCTTTTGATAATGGAGAAGCCAAAATGGGTGCTGTAACCAACATCTTTTTCAATTCATGAAATGCGATGTCCGCCTGTGGAGTCCAAACGAATCTATCTGATTTCTTCATCAGCTGATAGAGTGGTAGCGCCTTTTCTCCTAGCCGGCATACGAACCGACTAAGCGAGGCCAGACAACCCGTGAATTTTTGTACATCATTTAAACATTTTGGCAATTCCATTCTTTCTACTGCCTTTATCTTTGTTGGGTTGGCCTCTATACCTCGGCTAGATACAAGAAAACCGAGTAATTTTCCTGCCGGCACGCCAAATGTGCATTTTTCTGGATTAAGTTTCATTCGGAACCTTCTCAGGTTCGCAAAAGTCTGTCGTATATCCTCCAGTAGTGTTTTGCTTTCCCTGGTTTTGATGACCACGTCATCTACATATACTTGTACATTTTTCCCTATTTGATCGTGTAGGCATTTTTGCATGCATCTCTGGTATATCGCTCCTGCATTTCGTAGGACGAATGGCATTGTGCGATAACAATAAGCCCCGTACGGGGTAATAAACGCGGTCTTTATTTGATCGGCCGGATTTAACGGTATCTGGTGGAAACCAGAATACGCGTCTACAAATGATAATAACTCACAACCAGCGGTCGAGTCAATGACTTGGTCTATTCTAGGCAATGGAAAAGGATCTTTTGGACATGCCTTGTTCAGGTTGGTGTAATCGATACACATTCGCCATACAATGGCTACATTGGGATCATCTTTCTTCTTTTTTACTAGCACTGGATTCGACAACCAATCCGGGTACAGCACTTCCATGATGAACCCGGCCGCGAGGAGCCGAGCTATCTCATCTCCTATTATTTTTCTCCTGTCTTCGGCGAAGCGGCGGAGAGGTTGCTTCACCGACCTTGCCCCTGGCCTCACGTTCAAAGAGTGCTCAGCCAACTCCCTCGGAACACCTTGCAAATCCTGAGTAGACCATGCAAATATGTCCCGATTCTCACGGAGGAAGTTGGTGAGCTCGCTTTCCTATTTAGCGTCCAGGTCTACACCAATGGTAACGGTACGCTCTGGGAATTGCTCATCGATCTGGAATTTCTTCGTTTCTTTAGTCGGCTGAAAAGAAACACTGCCATGTGGGTTGGCCAGCGCCGGCATGTTCAGTTGTGCCGACTGAGCGAGGGCTGCTACCTCTTGAATCCTTCTCTTTTCTCTTGCTATAACCAATGATTCGGCCAAATTTGACCCGGCTGAAGCACACTCCATTGACTTCTTGTAATCTCCTGCAACTGTTATTACCCCTTGTGGTCCGGGTAGTTTCATCTTCAGATAACTTACATGACAGCTACTCATGAATTTGGCCAGCGCAGGCCGTCCGAGTAGAGCATGATAACAACTTTCCAGATCTACCACTTCAAATTCTAAATTCTCTGCTCTGCAGTTATCTCTCGTGCCGAATAACACATCCACTCGGACTTTACCGATGGGCTCGCATGAAAGTCCCGGCACTATCCCATGGAAAGTAGTCCTCGTGGATTGCAGCATGTTCTGCGATATTCCGAGTTTATGCATGGTATCTTTGTACATGATGTTGATACTGCTTCCATTGTCAATGAGCACTTTCGAAAATTTCACATTGATGCTCGGTCCAATGAATGTCGGATCCAACACGAGTGCATACGACCCTGGGTTCGGCATTATCTTGGGGTGATCCTTTATGCTCCAAGTTACCTCCTGATCTGACCAAGGCACATATCTTGGTACTGCCGGCATAACTGCATTTACTTCCATGTGCCGGCGCTGCACACTCTGCTTGTCTTGCTGTTCAGTTGTGAACACGCAATATGACTGATGGTGTTCTCTATAATCATTGCGTCCAGTATTCGTTGGATTTGTCCTTCCATCCTGGACCTAGTTCATCACTTGATGTACCGCATCCCTCCGATCCGAGTTATCGTACCTCGGGGAAGGAGGCGGTAACATCAGTTGCTGTGCATTTGCTCCTGTCAATTGCGGTTGATGCTGTTGATGTACTTGATGGGGTGCTGCCTGAATGCCCACGGGATTTCCCATCGCATTTTTCATCCATGCACATTGACGGGTCGTATGGTTGGCTGGCCTGGATGGGTTTGACGTGTGAAATTTACACGGCTGATCTAACATAGATTCAAACGTGTACTTCGGCCTTTCCTGCCACTGCTTTTTTTGTTCTGGGGTCCACTGTCTTTTTCCCTCATTCCTTGGTGTCCACTGCTGAGGACCATTCTTCTGCCGCTGAGTCGCTCCATGACTCGGCGGATCCTGTGCTACTACTGCCACTTGGGCTGAGTTATATCTATAATCCGGCCTTTCTTCTCTTCTTCTTCCTCTGAAATCATTACGCCTGGATGACCCGGACAAATCTCTTGCATAATGGTCTTGTTGCTCGCGATGATCCGCCGACATCAATTCTGGTTGCGTTGGGTCCCCTAATGCATAGGAGTCTGCTATTCTGATAGTTTCTGCCAGTGTGGTCGGCATATCTCTTTGCAGACGTTGCCACAACACGCTGCCATAACGGCAGCCTTGCGCGAACCAAGCTATTGCTTGCGATTCTATAACTCCTTCACATGAGTTTCTCAGGTTGCACCATCGAGTCAAAAATTCTCTATCTGTTTCATTCGGCCTCTGCTTACACATGGCTAACTGTTGCGGCCTGTTTGGCCTCTTGTATGTGCTGGTAAAGTTGCTGACGAACATTTCTTCAAAATCTAACCAACAGTTGATACTGCCCGCTGGTAGATTGTTCAGCCATACCCTAGCGGGCCCTTCCAGCATTTGGGGGACGTACCGTACTGCCCATCGTAAGTTCCCACCCGCTATTTTCACAGCAGTGGCATAATCAATCAACCAGTCTTGTGGCTTGGTACTCCCATTATACGTTTTTGTGCCTCTCGCAAGCTGAAAATTTGGCACAGGTGGTTCGCCCATGATCCGGGGTCCAAAGCATGTCGGACCTGGTGGGCCTTGTTCTTCCAACAACTCGGACCGATATAGCCGGTCCAGCTTCACTCTTGCGTCATTTGATGGCAAATCTCTGTACAACATTCTGTCCTACATCCCATAGTGGTTATTTCCACCATGGATTGCATATTCCATCTCGGAATAACCATCATTGTATCTTTCATTCACTTGATTGTGGCGAGCTGGCCTCGCTTCTTTTTCCTGTCGAGGTTCATGCCTTGGTTGCGGGTTGAGCGGCAGCTCTCTCCTTACTTCGACCGGGGTCTGGTTTTCATGATTACCTCTCGCGGGTTCTTTTCTGCCGAGATCTCCATTGCCTCGGCTTCCGCCGTCTCTTTCCATACGGCCGTGGTTCCTCTCCCCACTGTTACCTCGGCTTGCATTGCCTCTGTTCTCATTCTCTTTCCCAGCCATTGCCGGATCATATGGAACGATCTGCTTGTTCCTCTTTCCTGAGGTTACTGCTTTGTCCCTTCGTGCATTATTTCCGGGTGAAGATGCTGCTGCCGCGGATAAGGCAGGTGCTGCCCCTGCCGAGTGAACCATCTGCGAGGCCCATGGCCTCGCCGGGTTCGTTCTGAGTATCTCTTCGTTTTGCTGGTTTGCGATGCGCACCAGTTCATTCTCTCTTTCTTGCTGTTTCTGCCGGGCTTCTCCGGTCAGCCCCTCTAATTCTAATGCTGCGGCATTTGCCGCTCTCAGGTTCTTCGCCGGGGTATTGTACCTCGGCAAACCCAAGTCACCTGATTCCGCTCTGTGAGCTTCATGTTCTTTGTTAATATCATCCATGAGGTTCTTCCCCCTTAATCTTAATTCGTCCACCCGCTCGGGTGCGATATCAAGCTTATTAGCTTTGGCATATTCTCTCAGGGTCCTGTTTAGGGACTCCCGCAAGGCCGATACTTTCTTGGCCTCTACCAGCACCTTTTGCCTGGTTTCTTCCAACTCTGCCTGAGCATTTGCCGGATCAAGTATCGGCGCTACAGGTGTAGTCAAGTTTTCTATGGTTGCCTGAAGAATGTTCTCTGGCCTTTCCAAAGGTGGCCCTCTTACTCTTGGTGCCTTTGGGGTGGTGTCCTGCAGCTCGGTTGGGTCGGTCACTGGTGGGATTACCTCGGTGAGTTGTGCCGCGGTTTGCCTGGGTACGCCTTGTACGCCTGTGGTGGGTTCTCTGCTTGATCCGGCTACTGTTGCTCCAGCTTGCGCTCCGGCAGCGACCATCACCTCGACGCTGCTCGCAGGACGTGCTCTGGACAGACGGCTTGCTGCGTTAAGAGGTGGCTCTCCTGCAACAATAACTTGGTGAGGATAGATGCCGGTGATGTCGACGCCGACGTAAACCTTGTGCCCGCCCAAGCTGATGAAGACACCATTATGCGGGGGAGTTTTCCCCCTGAAGCTCCCTGCATTGTCGCTGACATAGTCGCAGAGACCAAATCTCTGGACCAGGCCAGAAACTACGCGCTCGCCCGTGTTGATGAAGTTTCCCGTTTGGATCATAACTCCAGCTAGCACCGCTGCTGGCCCCACGGTGGGCGCCAACTGTCGTGGTGGTGGCACGGCAGATGCCATGGATAGGCTAAAGTATGGGGCCAATGGATGCTAGAGGGATCTGGGGAGGGAAGATGCAGTTAATTCTACACACAAATGAATAAGGCAAAGATCTTTATTTCTCTTCTCCTGGGCTACAAGTGCTCCTTGAGCTGTATACAGGGAGAAGATGAACTTTACTAGCCTAACGGTACCAAATGAGCCGATCCCCTTCTCTGAGTCCAGGCCTCTCCTTATAAAGGAGAGCCCTGGGTTCCTTTAGGGCTGACGTGGCCAGCATATTCGAGGAATATGCCTGTCCCATTATAGTAGTTCGGTGCCCCCCTTTCCCTGTCGCCCCTCTAACGACGACAAGGTTCCAGAGGGCCCCTCCTGTACGCCTCGGTCTTCTGGACTGTCACCTCCGTGACCTCCTCCTGCCTCTCTGTCGCTCGGCACTGCTTAGATTCTCCCTAGCTTGCAGCTAGGGTTTGACTTCTGGCTTCTCCTTCTCCTGCAAGCCTCATATAATTCGGCCCTCCCCTGCATAGCTCGGATTGTCCTTTACCTGCATCAAGATCACTCAGGCTAACCCAGCCGACCTACGCAGTAACTCGGCCGGGTAATGCCTTAATATACATATATGGGCCTCTCGCCTCCGTATGTCGGCCGACTTATTCATGATTCGGCCGACCTAGACTGTAACTCGGAAACTAGACGGGGATCGTACTTCTGTCTTTCCCCGTCTTTGACCTACCTGAGGTCAACCCCCCGACAATTCCCCATCTAGATTAGCATCGCCAGTGGAAAGGGAAAGCAAGATGTATACTAATGTTGGAAAGAAAAGGAAAATACATGCACATATACTATGTTCGGTCACAGAATTCAGAAACTGAGTTACACGGGGAAAATACATCTTCGTGCTTCCTGCATTCCCTACCGCAATGCTTTGGGTGATGGGTGTGCAAGGTACGGGGCAGAGGCATGGGGCTTTGCTGGCCATGAGGAGTGGATGTGAGGGTAGGGCATCGGAGGGAGCAAGGCGCCCGAGGTAGCGGCGTGGCGTGTGTCAGTAGCTACATCGGCGGCGCCAATGCATGGGGCAGTGGCATTGGACAGAGACAAATCGAGCAGAACGGAAAAAGACGGGGAGGGAAAATTACCACTCGCGGCGAGGTGGGAAGGGGTATCGGCCACATGCCGTCCATGGGCCGCTCGGGAAGGCTCAGGACACAGCCAGCACACCGGAGCAGCGCGTCCTCGCCCGCATCCATCAGTGCTTGCTCTGATTCAGTCCCACAGGAGGAGCCGGCGCCGCGGATATCACCAATACATGCGTGTTTACCTTGTCTGCACCGACGGAGGGCATGCCTCCAACCTCTGTCGGCACCTACCGTTGGTTAGCCTGGCGGTAGGGGGTTGGGATTGGGTTGAGGGTGGATACGACGGCTTGAAGAACCTTCATGAGATACTAGGAAATGTGGCGCGGCGCACGCCCGTCATGTTAGACGTGACTGAGACAATATGAAGAAAATTAAGAAAAGAGCCAACGCTGATTCTTCAGAATATGAATACGAAGTGCACAACAGAAACTACTGACCATGGCACAACATGGTACTAACTGTGAATACAAAGTACATGTAATATAACTTCAGTGTTATGCAGATATTCTTTTCTTGTCACGTAAGAACTCATACAAATTCGTATGCCTGATAATGCATAAAAGAAATCACCATACCTATACGTAAGCGAAACTCTCCTCAACTAAGATTATATGGTATCGACTACTGGCAACACTTGTTCTTCAAGGTCAGTCAAAACTCTATTGGTACTAAAAACTCCGATGGAAGAAAGGGCTGAAAACTTGATTCCTTTAGTAGAATATATGCACCTCGAAGAAAAACAGCAACAAATGAAAGCATCAGGCAGCAGATCAATTGGCACACCAGGATCAATCGGCATATTAGAAGGAAAAAAATCAAAAATATTAGATGGAAAAAAAATCATGGGAGAGCCAACAAATCCATCCGTCAAAGGAATATGCAAGATGGAAGGAACCAACACACAAGGACCAGCAGAATGAGCGCCAACATGAAACTCGAAAACACAGGCAACAGGAGAAGACGGTCCAGCCAAATAAGCACCTAACGAATAGTCAGACAGCATAGGAGCCCAAGAACCCTGAGTCAGCAAACACGGCAGTGAATCATCGTTGTCTATAAGAGGCCAAGCAGCAGATGAACCGTACCCATCAACTAACGACGACCCCCTAGAACCGTCCAAGGATTCCCATGAAAACCTGAAAGAAGCAGTATAATCCAGTTCCTGATGGATCCACCAAAACCAAGGACTTGCAAAGCAGAGAAGGTGTACACACGTAGAAAGAGTCATAAAAGTATGCAGAATGGATTGTTCAACAATAAATTTTGCCAATAAAGAATTAACGTATATATGGAATTAACAAAGCATGGGATGGGTTCAACATTATTAGCCAGCAGAAAGATAATAGCATTCTTAGGATTCTATCGCAGTAACAGGCTCTGCATGGCGAGTTAGGGCTCCATCAAGAGTTTTTAGGCAGTAGCAACATATTTGCTAAGACAACTAACATGTAATTCACAGTTTTCATAGTCGATAGGAACCTAGGGAATGAAAGGAGATAGAGAAACTAACTTGCGGAGTCGACAGACATTATATTTATTTATAGAAATGAAGAAAACATAACAAACTGTTAGAGGATTGTTGTGCCGGATTAGGAAGCAGTGGGCTGAATAGTTTGTTTATAACACGGATAAACACATATCGTGACCATTGTTTGCAAAATCTGCCCCATAAATATTTGAGCAGTACATACATTCGAGTTCTGTAGCATACACATAAAATATGTAAAGAGTAAATCTAGCCGTACATGTTCTTAAGCTCAGCTTTTAAATACTAAGTTCCAGATCTACATGTTCTTCTGCCGAATAAAATCCCATGATATTCGGTGAGTACATAAATCACTCTAAGCACATCCTGTAGTTCTCAGGTAATTCTCACTTCGTGAATATAACATCCATGTTTAGGCCACTCCTATTCTCATCAGACAACATGCACCCGAATCAACTATAAAACGCAAGTGCAAAGAATTTATACCTGGCAATTCAGACTGTCGATGTAAACGAAATATCAGACCTGCTTTGTCTATGACGGTGTCCTCTCGGATCCCACCTCACGGCATGGTCTTCATCTCTATCATCCATCCACCTCTCCACAGGCGTAGCTTCTAACGAACCTGTGAGTTCCGAATATTCCCATCTTCTTTTTTTTCTGAAATTTAAATAGTAAACTATGTTGCCAACATCGTCTCCATTCTTTTAATATATTCTTTATTTCATTTCAAGAAACCAAGCCAACCATCCAGATTTTCTCACAGTACAATTCAATAGTCTTTTGAGGGATGTGTACAGATAAATTGATTTCTTCCGAGAACTGATATGTCATACCAAAACAACCTAACGGTAAAACAAACACCATGGACCTTTCAATCATCATTTCATTATCCACATGAGAAAGAGCAATTATAAAATAATATTACCTTAGCTCATCTTATATATATGAATTCTTATGGCACCTATAAGCATTAGAGTGGGTGATAAATATGAACTCCTACGACACCTATAAGCATCTGCATGGGGCTCAGTTCTTTTTCAACACAGTTACAATCAGCACCAAGGTTCTTGCATTATCATTGGAAATTATATTCTGCATATATAAGATGCTAGCATATAATTTGGAGACTAGGGTAATGGCTAATGTAATCCATCACAACGCCAAGAAAAGCAGATATGGATTGCGGTAGCACAATTTCACTCGCTAGACAGACACAATATTTGTTTGGGATTGTCCTCTTAATCCGCGGACCAAGGGAAAACTAATTTAGGAACCATCATACATTAACACCTGGTATAGCATTGAAAGACCAATTCCAAGTATATCTAAAAAAAGAAAAGGTAGAGCAAAAGCATGAATTTTGGTTAACCGTTAGCCTCCAAATATCATGCCAAAATATGCAATCGAGTAATCTCAGATGTAAATAGAAGACTGTAAACTTACATTGCCGTGAAGTCTGATGACTCTCTTTTCCTGTCTACGTGTAGGACTGCACCTGTTGGTAAGACATTAGCACAAACACATTGCATGCGGACCTCGGCCGCCACCACCACGGCCGTAACCTCCTTCTTGCCCTCCATAGGAATCTGTGGCCGTGGCCGTGGCCGCCACGCCTGCCGCCTGCCGCCTTCGCCTCCACCTCCCTAAGCAGAACGGAATCATGGAGAGGCAACGTCGAGATTCAAGTGCCGTCCATGGAGCTGAACTGCTGCCGCGTAGGACTTGGGGGCGGTGGCGAAGGAGATGTGGGGTGCTGGCAGTGGTGGGCGGGGTGGGGAGGAAGAGGCGTGGGTGCGTCCGTCGATGAGTAGGAATCCCGCCACTCCTGGAGCCGCCATCGAGGGTTCTCGCTTCCTCTCCTGCTCCATGCTATTCTGCCGGCGAGGCCCCGTCGGATTTAGAGGTCGTGGTGGTAGAGGAGATGTTGAGACGGGGCTTCACATGGAAAGCCGCATCTGGTGAAACCACGAGAGGTGGTCGTGTCGCCGCTTGCTGTCGGACCCGACTCCGTGGCTCGAGAATCTAGGATAGGGAGTCGTCCGCGATGAGGAAAGCGGGGAGGAAGATGGCGTCGGTTTGCTTCGGTGGGTCACCATATCACCGTTTTGACCGGGAAAATAACGGGCATACGACGGCGGAGAAAATAACCAGAAAAAGAAGTCTCGCGAG
The DNA here is from genome assembly GCA_916181665.1 of Avena sativa. NCBI lineage: Eukaryota > Viridiplantae > Streptophyta > Magnoliopsida > Poales > Poaceae > Avena > Avena sativa. Next base: position 451,795,503 of record OV702283.1, read on the forward strand.
GACACGCGGCGCACGGACGGCAGGATACTGTAGACGCGCGCGATGAACAGTGTCGTGGCTGAATTGGATCACTGAGAGATGGCTGAGGTGCATCACTTTCATATATGTAGAAGGGGAACTACAGAGTTGCGGACTGGGGAGCTAGAGAGTGGGTGTGTCCCGTTCGGGCCAAATCTGGCCAACAGGCCGGCCCGGTACGGCCCAGGCCCGGCACGCGGCAAACGGGCTGACACGCGACACGGCCCGCCGTGGCCCGCCAAGCCACGTGCCGTGCCGGCCTGCCTCCGAGGCCTGGGCACGGCCCAGCGTTAGACGGGCCGGCCCGCGACACGCGAAGCACGGCGGCTCGTTACTAGTTTTGCTTGGCCCGTCAGATTAACCCTCGATATGCACAAAATATTAATGTCATCAAGTACTCTGCGGTGGTCTGTTGGTTAGGTGGAACGAATGGAAGCTGCAGATCGTGAGTTTGACTCCCCATTCCACCCTTTTTTTGGTCTATATTTGAAATTCCTGCTAAGCTCATGCTAAACGGGTCGGGCCGGGCTGGCCCGCGTGCTTGAGATCGCAGCCCGGGCACGGCACGCGCTTCGTAGGCTGGCACTTGGCACGGCACGTCACGGGCCGGGCCGGGCCGAGCCTATGTCGTGCTTTTTCCGTGGGCCGCGGGCCGGCCCGCAAAAGCCTGGCCCGTTGGCCAGGTTTGGTTCGGGCATGAGTTTTTTTGTATGACCACGCCCGTCTCATGTTAAGGGTTCCAACAAAAAAATTGTCATCTATGTTGAATATCCTTATGTTTATTAAGTTTTTTAATAGCTGTGCTGAATTAATTATATTGAAAAGTGTGACACCAAATTCCCTACTCACACATGTTCTACATTTTATGGAGTACCGGACATGAAATAATTTTTCTTGCATTTATGCTAAATTTATTTCGTTCGGTAGTATGTTATTTGTTCTACCTCATATTATTATATCAAACACAACTTTGATTGTTGCTAGCGAGGTTCGTCTGACACAATTTACAACACAACTAGTTGTCATCTTAGTAAGTGGAAATATGTGATATGTTCGGCCCCTCCTCCTCCCGCACCCCTCCCCGCCGAGCTCTCCCTCCCGTGGTCTCTCCTCCCCGCCGCCGCCGTCCAGATCGTCGTCAGGCAAAGACCTGGGGGCGTGACGGCGGCGGCGGCGTCCCTGATCGCGATCTGGCGGGAAGGCGGCGGCGTCCGTCCCGGCTGGTTTGGCGGTGGTGTTGCGGCGAGCGGCGGCCGGTGATTCTCGACCCAGATGGTGACAGGCGGCGGCGGCGGGGATCTGGGCCTAGCCGCGATCTGTCCCGTATGTTGGCCTCGACGCCGGTGCCCAGGCGACCGGGCCTTGTCCGTGACACTTGGGCGCTTGGGGCATCTTCCCCCGGCACGGTGGTGGTGGCCTCCTTCTCCGTCGGAATGGTCGGCCGGGTGGTCTTGTCGTCTTGCGGCGGATCCTGCTAGTTTCTGGCGGGTGGCATGGGGGCTGCTGGCTCGATTTCAATAAAGGTGGTGGTCCTGGATCCCTTTCAAGCCAAGACGATGATTTGCCGGATGTTGGTCTTCATTGATCTAGTTTCTATGTCGTGTTCCGGAAGGCTCCGCCGGAGAACTCTATAAGTGCTATCATGCCGTGAGTTTGCTGGAAGGATTGAATTCGGTCATACGCACCCATGTTTTATCCTGACCGTTTGGTTTCAGAGGATGTGCTTCGAAGCTTTGTTGGCTGTTATTATCATGGGACATGTTCTCGTTTCATGGTGCTGACGGAGAAAGTCACGGAGACCGAGATCTGTGGACAGACAATGGTGGTTCGAGTCTGGGTAATGATGAGAAATTGGCTAGGTGACTTATGAATTGGAGCAATGGCATGCAAGTGGGAGCGACTGCACATGAGAGGTTCATGGTCCTACCTCTTAGGGTGAAAACCCAGGGTCTAGCCTTAATTGGTTGTGACTGGCAATGGCCTTGTTGAAGGTATTGTTTTGAGTGCGCGAACTTTCTTCAGGGTGAAAACCTAGATCTTTGATCGGGCGATGACGGTGTTTGTGCACTGTTTCCTTCTTGGAGGCATCATTTTTGGAGAAGCTGGACTTCTGGTGTTGTCTTGGTGGTGGTAGTACTGTTGTTTCCATAAATGAGTTACTGTAGCGGGACTTTTCTTTTTTGTAATTCTTCTTTCATTTTTTTGTCTGTGTGCATCCGTGTGGCCGCTAGGGCAATGCGTTGTTGCAGAGGCTGGGTGTAATTGGTATCATCTGATATTAATATATACTCTTTTCCAAAAAAAATGTGATATGTTTGGCCGAGAAAAAATTGTAATGAAAGGCAATTTGTTAAAGTGAAATGAAATCCAAAAAAATCAACAAAATCTATTTGAACATGTGTTACACGTGCACGCTTACTAGTGGCATCATAAGAGAACTTATAGAGCAGTAATGCAAAGTACGAATGAAATATATAGTAGATGATAATTATGTCATTGCTTAGGACAAACCAACACCGGATATGAAATATAATGACATCGCTTATGAACCTATAGAAGAAGCTATGCAAACCAACAGGTTCGGTGTTCTATTTTGAGCCTATGCAAAGAAAATGAAAATGGTTAGTGTTGCAGCTTTTGAAGAACCAGATGACAGCAAAAAATTTATAATCGAACTAGTATGAAGAGTTTCAACAGGTAGTAGAGGATACCAGAACGATGTTAGGAAGGAAATAATAGAAGAAACTTAGCTCAGGATGAACCAGATAGATTCAGTAACTATAGAGCATGGAATCCACACTAATCTTTTTCATTGACTTTACATTTTGCAAGAACTACACAATAATAGGCAATTACTGTTGTACGGGATAGCTAAGTACATGTGCATGACAAAATAACAAACATGTGCCTGACTTGAAACTTGTAGAGCAGTGAATACAAAAACAACATGTGTAGCATCCTTGTATGTAGCACAAAGAACATATGTGCCTAGTGACTTGTATGTACTAGCACAATTACAAAAATGCAGTTCACTGCAATAGTCTTGAACCTGCTATACTCTGACAAAACAAAAACGGGTTGGATATTTGGTTACCTTGGTCGGAGACGCATCTAAGCATCGATCATCAGTACTGTGCGGGTGACGTCTAGGTCACTGAGGGTGTTTTGGTGGCTGTTGGTGTCAGGGAAGCAGATCTTGGGTGGTCGATGCCGGCTTGAGCGCGATGGACGAGACCGTCACTGAGGCAGATCCGGTGCAGTGGACGACGATGTCTGTGTAGCTATTTTGGAGCTGTGGACATGGAACTGTTGAACTAGATCTCATCTGGTGGACATCGATGAAGCGGCTCCGGTACGGTTGGATAGCTTTCGGTGGCGGGGAAGTAGAGCTTGGGTGGTCGATGACGCCATCAGTGTGGTGAACGAGATCGCAGCTCCGGTTCAGTGGTAGAGAGATCTGATGAACTATGTCCTATGGAGTGGGAGCCGGTGAAGCGGCTCCGCGGCGGTGCGCGATACCGCAGCTCAAGCAGCTCCCGCCGCCGTGGAACTGCTGTCGGCCGATGTGCGCGGTGATTGTGGACGTGACGGAGGAGCTTGGGATCTTTGGGATGGCCAACGGAGAAAAGTGCGTGAATCGGGACCAATAAGGTGAACAAAAAAACAATTACAATCCTTCCCCCAAGCTACCGACTTTAGCATGCACATCTTTCATCTAAACAATGGGTATAATGGGAATTTTAAAGTCAAAAGTTTTTGAAATAGAGGGGCACGAAATGCTTCAAGGCCAGTGTGTGATTTTGTCGCTCGATTGTGATTTTGAATTTGGCTAGCATCCATCTAATAATATTAGAAAAATGGTACTATCATGTGAGAGATTTTACCTCAAAGTTTTTGAAACCTAGGGATGATACGTTGGAAACGTATCTATAATTTTTGATGCTCCATGCTTGTTTAGTATCTACTTTGATTTACTTGTCCACACTTTGAGGTGCTTTTTACATGTTTTCTGATACTAACCTATTAACAAGTTGCAACAGTGCCAGATGCCTGTTTTCTGTTGTTTTTCGTTTCAGAAAAGTTAGTAAAGAAATATTCTCGGAATTGGACGGGACGAAGGACAAAGTCAATAACTTTCAATGGGGAACAAGAGTCCAGAGGGGAGCCCGGAAGGCTAGCCAGGGGGTCCAGACCCACCCTAGGCGTGGGTGGGCCCAGCCCCGCGCCTGGCTAGGGTTTGGGCACCCTGGCCGCCTCCCGGTCTCGCCCCTTCGCCTATAAGAAGCCCCCGATGCAGAAATCCTGAGTACCCGATCAGAAATCCACGAAACCGTCTGTAGCCGCCACCATCGTCCCTAGATCGGGGGGATCTGAAGCTCTTCCCGGCACCCTATCGGAGGGGAGATCGTCCCGGAGGCCTTCTCTTCGGTATGATTCGTGAGTAGTTCCACCTTCGACTATGGGTCCATGTAGTAGCTAGATGGTTGTATCTCCTCCTTTGTGCTTTCATGTATAGATCTTGTGAGATCCATTAATGATCAAGATCTAATCTAATTGTAATCATGCATGTTGTGTTTGCGGGGATCCGATGGATATTGAGATTATTATGTTGGTTTGATTAATGATTTTATCTTTATGATTCTATCATGTCTGTGTTTTTTTGTGATCTTGCATGCTCTCCGTTGCTAGTGGTTATCTTGGCCAAGTAGTTGCTAGTGACTCCAAGAGGGAGTATTTATGCTCGATAGTGGGTTCATGCCTCTAGTTTCCAAGGGAAGTGACAACAATCTCTTCGGTTGCAGATGTGTTGTTGCTACTAGGGAGAAAACAACGGTCTCTTGTTCATGGAACATGTGGACTGTTTACCTTACACACTTTTCTTAAAGCAGTTGTCTGTTGCTTGCAACTTAATACTGAAGGGGGTTCGGATGATAACCTGAAGGTGGACTTCTAGTCATAGATGCAGTTGGATGACGGTCTATGTATATTGTTGTATTGCCTAATCAACTTCATAGGATCTTTCTGGCTAGTAATTGCATTGTTTTGCCTTGCTCAGTTCCTGTCAATTGCCCCGCTGTAATTTGTTTACCCTTCATGCCATGTTGTTTATCTAAGGAGAGCACCTCTAGTGAACTATGGACCCCGGTCCAATCTTTACCATTGATACATCTTCCAATGTTACTTGTTTACTTGCTGCAAACCATTACATTTCACACCATACGTTTAATCCTTTGTTACAGCAAACCGGTGAGCTTGAGAATCTCACTGATTCGTTGGGACATAGTCTTGAGTTTATGTTGTGCAGGTTTCCACGTTGCTTGCAACACCTTTGAGACATTTACTTCCTCCTTCTGGTTCGATAACCTCGGTCTCTACTGAGGGAAACTTACTATTGTGCTCCATCACACCTTGCTCTTGGGGTTTCCAACGAAGTGCTTCAACTTCTTCCTTCCGTCAAGCACGCATCAAAGATTTCTGGCGCCGTTGCCGGGGAGGCTAAGGACGTCTTCACTAGGGGATTCCTTCACTTCCTTTCTCTTTACTTTGTTTTTAGTTTGCTTTGTTTCTTTTGCTTGGTTTTGTTTGCCTCTTTTCAAAAAACCCAAAAAAATTAGTCTAGTTTGGTTTGCTTGCCTTATTCAAAAACACAAAAAAATTAGTCCTTGCTCTAGCTCACCATGTTGTTCCCCAAGTTTGCCCTGAAAGACTTTGCAATAGGTAGTGGCTCCATAATTAGGAAAGATAATATTGAAGAATTCTTTAATCATGTTAGCAAGCATGAGGATATTGAGGGAAAATCTATAGCTGAACTTGCTCCTAATTATGAGATTGCTGGAGCTTCTTTAGTTCATATGCTGGAGGCTAGGTTTGTTAGCCTTAACCCCTTCATGCAATTCTTGTTTCTAAAACTAAAAGAAGAAAATAATGCTGAAAAGAGGGAATTCATCCTTGAAACTTTATCTAATGAATTCCATGATGTTGTTAGGGAAGCCAAAAAGGTCTTTGAGCATTTCAATATGCTAGGATCCGATGTAGATGTTGTGGGTATATTTGATAAAACTAAGCCTAGAGAAGAATTTAAGATACCCATACCCTTTAAGCTTATTGGAATGCATGAAGCCTTTAAGAATAATTTTTATTGGATTGCCCCTGAAAATCTTTTTGATGAAAGTAGTAGACCAAAGAGAGATGAGAAGGGATCCTCCAAAACCCATTTGGATGAGATACCTTTCATAGTTGAAGATTTTGCAAGTATGGATGTTAATGCTTCCTCATTTGGAAATACTTAATTCTTCTTGCTTCTTGTGCCTAACTTAAAGGCGTTAAAGAAAAGTACTTGTTGGGAGATAACCCAAGAGTTTTCTTGAGTCTTGGAAGTTATTACTTATGTAATAACCTCTCCTTATACTTTTTGTTTGCTTTTTGGCCAAGAATGACCTCTAATGAGAGGGAAGTAAGATTTGGGGAGTTGCTGTCCCGAAACAGATTTCTGTCCTCCACCAAAAAAATCATGAGGAGGCTCTGTAACTCGTATTGAGCTCAAAATTTACGAATAAATCTCCCAGTAATGTTGGCTAACTTTTGTTAGTTCAACAATTTTTGATTTGAGCAACAGAAGATGTTCGGAAAAAATCGTTTCTACCTGCTGGTCTGTTTTGACAGATTTCTGCCATTATTTGCATTTGCTTCTTATTGATTCCTTTTTGAGCTCTCTTCAGGTAAATTGAGTTTATTTGAAGGAGTTACTATAGTAGCTTGTGTTTTTAGTGAAAAGCCTTGCTGTTCCAAAGCTTTGCCAGGGGTCTAATATCTTTTGAATAAGCTAATGTTGCTAATGAAGATTGTGTGAAGTTTTGTATGAAGGAAAAAATTTAGGTGTAGAAAGAGAATGATGCAATGATATGAAGAATGGACAAAAGCTCAAGCTTGGGGATGCCACCATGGTATCACCCCAAGAAATATCCAAGAGGTACAAGCGTCAAAGCTTGGGGATGCCCAAGGCATCCCCTTCTTTATCAATAAAAAGCTCAGGTCTGTCTAGACACTTCACTTTTATTGTTTCATGCACAATTGTGTTGTTCTTGGAGCGTCTTAGTTTTCGTTTGCTTTGCTTAAGTTTGTTTAGTTTGCTTTAGTAGTTTGGACCCCCGTTCTCGCTGTGTTATTTTGCAAATAAGTTTGCTTGGTGTTTGGAAAGGAGTAGTAAGTTCTTGCTTGAAGTGCAAGAGGAGATTGCATTGACTGTGACTTAGACTTTAGCATGACATGCTAGGTGTTGTTTTTGCATTATGCTTAGTAATTATTGATGTAGCATGTATTGTTCCAAACAATTGGGATTGCTTAGTGTGCCTTGAAGAAATTATGCGTTATTTTAGCATGCAAAAGCATAGTATTGTGGTATTCTCCTTTGATGTTTTGCTTGGGTTGACTTGGCACATTCTCACACCATGTTATGACTATGACAAGTCACCATTACCCTCTATGATCATTTAGTCCTTGACTTGTAGTACCACTCTTTGCTTTGATTAGTTTGCTTTGTTGCATTGCATAATTATGACCATTATTGCTCTCTTAGTTGGTTGCTCCCAGTCTTTTGCTAGCCTCCACTTGTATGAGTAAGTTCTACTCATGATTCCAACTCCCAAGAAACCAATTTTTTCCAAAGTGTCCACTATAAACTCATATGCATGGTGTGTTACACCATTCCAAGTATATTCCTGTTTTCAACTATCTTCCAATTAAAAACTATTTTGTTATGTGAAAACTTGGTGATTAAAGCCCTCACGAACTTGATGGCACACTTTATTCTTTGCCCCTAATAAACTTGAACCATTGAGGCAACTTTGTTGTATATGCTTGCACTTATAAGTTGTAATTAGCAGAACCGTGCTGTCACGGGGAACATTTTCAACATTGCACTTGTGCTTTTGTACTTTGTTGATATCATGCTCTTTTTTCTATGGATGTTACCGGCGTGAAATGAAGTGGGAACTTGTAAGTCCATGGAGTTTGTATTCTGTGTTAGAGAAACGCCTGGGCTACTAGCCTAAGCCATGCCTAATCATGGTGGAAACTTGCATCATCACCATAGTGACATCTATGAAGCATTCTTCTTATAAAAAAAGAGAGACACATTGAGAAAAGAGGAAAGAGAGAAAAAAGCACCATATTCCCATGGTACATAAGAAGAATTGCTGAGATGCTCATTGTCTGCTTGCCTTGTCATTTTGGTTATGGGAAAGCTCATGTATCATGTGCAAGGGGTGGCGGTTCTCAATGATATGTAAATACTTACAGTGACAAGAACTTGCCTGGGCCCTAAGTTGAGTATCCATGAGGTGTATCCCTCATATTCAAGGGAAATGAGATTGCTAACTTATACTTCGTCAAGCATATACTCCAACTTTGCCACTTTAACCTTAACCACTTCAAGATGCTTATCATAGGGTCAATGAGGGCTAAAAGCTAACAAGTATCATAATTTTTGGAAGCTCTTTTTGAAACTTGTAATCCCTGCTTCCTTTACAAAAAGGCATTTCTTCCACCATTATTGAGTCTCCACCTTCTACCTTTAGCCACCATTAAGAGAGCATAGTTGTCATTCTGTGTGTAGTGTTCCAAAGCTTATTAATTGATGCATATTGTGATATTACTTGATCTTGTGCTATTTGTTTCTAGTCACCTTGTGAACTTTACAGGTGTCCTATGCATTATATTGCTACTCTATGAGGGACAAGTTGATTGCCACTATGCTATGTTTTATGATATGTGAAACAAACAAACGTTTTTCAATACATATTATTCATGATCTTTGTTTGTAGATTTCCATGTTGCATGCATAATTACTATGTCATATTGTTAGAACTCCATCTTTCATGCACATGTTTAGAGTTCTTTGATCCCAGCTTTCAATGTTTGCAAATGGTTGGATCTTTATTGTGAGGGTGCATGTCACCTCAAAAATTATTTTGTTTATCACTTACCTACTCGAGGATGAGCAGGAGTTAAGCTTGGGGATGCTGATACGTTGGAAACGTATCTATAATTTTTGATGCTCCATGCTTGTTTAGTATCTACTTTGCTTTAATAGTCCACATTTTGAGGTGTTTTTTACATTTTTCTGGTACTAACCTATTAACAAGTTGCAACTGTGCCAGATGCCTGTTTTTTGCTGTTTTTGGTTTCAGAAAAGTTAGTAAAGAAATATTCTCGGAATTGGACGGGACGAAGGACAAAGTCAATAACTTTCTGTGGGGAACAAGAAGTCTAGAGGGGAGCCCGGAAGGCCAGACAGGGGGGCCAGACCCACCCTAGGAGCGGGTGGGCCCAGCCCCATGCCTGGCTAGGGTTTGGGCACCCTGGACGCCTCCCGGTCTCGCCCCTTCGCCTATAAGAAGCCCCTGATGCAGAAACCCTGAGTACTCGATCAGAAATCCACGAAACCGTCTGTAGCCGTCGCCACCATCGTCCCTAGATCGGGGGATCTGAAGCTCTTCCCGGCACCCTGCCGGAAGGGAGATCATCCCGGAGGCCTTCTCTCCGGTATGATTCGTGAGTAGTTCCACCTTGGACTATGGGTCCATGTAGTATCTAGATGGTTGTATCTCCTCCTTTGTGCTTTCATGTATAGATCTTGTGATCTCCGTTCATGATTAAGATCTAATCTATTTGTAATCATGCATGTTTTGTTTGCGGGGATCCGATGGATATTGAGATTATTATGTTGGTCTGATTCATGGTTTTATCTTTATGATTCTATCATGTCTGTGTTGTTTGTGATCTTGCATGCTCTCCGTTGCTAGTGGTTATCTTGGCCAAGTAGTTGCTAGTGACTCCAAGAGGGAGTATTTATGCTTGATAGTGGGTTCATGCCTCTAGTTTCCAAGGGAAGTGACAATAATCTCTTCGGTTGTAGATGTGATGTTGATACTAGGGAGAAAACAACGGTCTCTTGTTCATGGAACATGTGGTTTGTTTACCTTACACACTTTGCTTAAAGCAGTTGTCTGTTGCTTGGAACTTAATACTGGGGGGGGGGGGTCAGATGATAACTTGAAGGTGGACTTCTTGTCATAGATGCAGTTGGATGACGGTCTATATATATTGTTGTATTTCCAAATCAACTTCATAGGATCTTTCTGGCTAGTAATTGCATTGTTTTGCCTTGCTCATTTCCTGTCAATTGCCCCGCTGTAATTTGTTTACGCTTCATGCCATGTTGTTTATCTAAGGAGAGCACCTCTAGTGAACTATGGACCCCGGTCCAATCTTTACCATTGATACATCTTCCACTGTTACTTGTTTACTTGCTGCAAACCATTACCTTTCACACCATACGTTTAATCCTTTGTTACAGCAAACCGGTGAGTTTGACAACCTCACTGATTCGTTGGGACAAAGTCTTGAGTTTGTGTTGTGCAGGTTTCCATGTTGCTTGCAACACCTTTGAGACATTTCCTTCCTCATTCTGGTTCGATAACCTCGGTCTCTACTGAGGGAAACTTGTTGATGTGCTCCATCACACCTTTCTCTTGGGGTTTCCAACAAAGTGCCACGTCGAGCACCATCAAAGACTACCTATACTAGTGCTAAGTTAGCTAAGATTTATATGAACATGATTGTATGTCTGGATGGAGTACCTAAGAGTATTGTGTCTGATAGAGGAACTCAGTTCACTTTGCATTTTTGGCGACAACTACAGGAATCATTGGGAACAAGGCTAGAGTTCAGCATAGCTTTTCACCCCCATACTAATGGACAGACAGAAAGGAGCAATCAGATTTCGGAGGATATGTTGAGGGCTTGTGCACTAGACTATGGTGCTAGTTGGGATGAAAGTCTGCCTTACGCAGAATTCTCTTACAATAACAGCTATCAAGCAAGCATTGAGATGGCACCGTTTGAATTTCTTTATGGAAGGAAGTGTACTAATCCATTGCTATGGAGTGGTGTAGGAGAAAGAAATTTGTTCGGACCAGAACTGATTAAGGAAGCTGAAGAGAAAGTTAAATTGGTAAAGGACAGATTGAAGATAGCCCAGTCCCGACAGAAGAGCTACGCAGATCCAAAGTGTAGAGAAGTCACCTATGAAGTAGGTGATAGAGCTTATCTTAGAGTCTTAGCACTTTGTGGTGTGAAGAGATTTGGAGTCAAAGGAAAATTAGCACCTAGATATGTTGGACCATTCAAGATTTTGAGCCGCAAAGGAGAAGTGTCTTATGAGATTGAATTGCCTGAATCACTGTCAGCAATTCACAATGTGTTTCATGTGATTCAGTTGAAGAAGTGTCGTCCAGAAATGGAAGAAACTTCATTGAAAGACACTATACCATTGGAAGAGGTTCAGTTGGAGAGTGATCTCACTATGAAGAGAAGCCTATCGAGATTCTCGAGACTGCAGAAAGGGTTACTCGTACTAAGACTATCAAATTCTGCAAAGTACAGTGGAATCACCATACCGAGGAAGAAGCAACTTGGGAAAGAGAAGATGACCTTCAGAAAGATCACCCACACCTATTTGCTAGCCAATCTGAATCTCGAGGGCGAGATTCATCTTAAGGGGGTTAGATTTGTAACATCCCAAATTTCATCAAATGAAAAGTCATATCATTGCATCCATATCATCATAGCATGTTTGTCTTGCACCAAAATTTTCAAACCAAAACCCTACTTGAAACCATATTTAAACCCCATTTTATATATTATATATGGGGCATGGTTTTATTTTTAATTTCAAAAGACCAAAGTGTTTTTGAGTGAACAGGTGTGTTTGACACACTTTTGAATGCAAGGTTCACAATACAAAAACCTGGAAAAGGTTAGAATTCAAACAGATTTGAATTAGGATTTTAAAACCATTCCTGAAAATCAAATTAGAAAAGAAAAAGGAGAAGAGAAAAAAATAAAACCCGCGCTACCCTTTCAGCCCAGTAACATATCTGGCCCAACAAGCCCACCCGGGCCACCCCCCCCCCTCTCTCCTCTCCGACCCGCGTGAACCTTACCCCACACTTGCTGCCACTGGGCCCAACGCGAGCTCACCCCTTCGTCCCCAAATCCCGCTTCCGCAGACGACGTCGTCCTCGCCCGTTTCTCCCCATCGCTGCGGCGAATGAATTCACTTAAATACCATGGATTCATCGCGTGACTGCTGCCCCCGCTCTGGCTACTTAAGAACCACCTCACCGTGGCCATTTCGCCCCAAACTCCGATGCCCAAGCGCCCCCAGGCTTCCAGTATTCGAGCTTGCACCACCGCGGACCCGAGCACCTCCAGCAAGTAATTCTGGTGAGCACCGTCCACCCTGTGCCCTCTGGTTCACCCTGTCGTGATCACCATCCTCTTGCGCATCTAACCATGCCTCTGGTTCATCCTATATTGCCCCAGGTTATCGTCCCCGTCAACCTCCGCGAACACCCGAAGCTCCGTCCAACTCCGACGAGAGATTCCGGTAAGAATCGAGCGCCCCTTGCCTTCTAGTTCAAACCATTATGTGCACCGTGTCCTTGCGTAGCCACTGATGCCATTCGTTTGCCCTATGGTGACCTAGGTCGTCGCCGTAGTCTCCGCCAACTCGTGCCCGATGCCAGTGAGGTCTCCGACGAGCTCCCACAACCGCTACAACACGCCCCTGCCCAAGCCAGCTGCACCTTGAGCTTCCTCACATCCACGTGATGCTGGTAAGCCACAGGATCACCCCCATCCCCCTCTAGGTTCCCCGGAACATCGCCGACAGTAGCGCTTCCGCCGCCAGCGCCATCGACGCTGCTCACTTTTGGTCGCTTGATCCAGAGCCGTAGGATTTAGATTTGACGACGTAGATAGATCACTTAAACGAATTGGTATCGTTAGATCTGGACCACAGGATCTGACTTTGATCTAACGTTCCATGCGCATGATCCGCGTGAAGCGGTACGGGAAATCAGACACGGCCATGTGTCTGTGTTTTTTATTTGAAATCAGTTTTATTAACTTTTCAAACTTGTAAAATTCATAACTTTAGTTCTGTTTGTCCAAAATTTGCAAATAATATATCATTGGATTTAGAAAATCAAGCCCTACACTTTTGTGGCCCTGTTTTAGTATTTTGCTTCTGGAAAAATAGGATTATTTGCAGAACAGATTATAGGCTTATTTTGACTATATAAAATGTTTAGAAAATTGTTTTAAAGCAAATTTGAGTTTGTTTAGACTTTAGATAGATTACTTTGTGTTCAGTACTGTTTGGTTTAACTTGTTTAGTGTAGAAAAATCATTCCATTGCATTTGCATGCATTCATATATATTTTTGTTTGAATATTTGAATGTGAATTTGGTGCTATGATTTTATGTGTAGATTTTGGTGATAGTGGTGATTGTGATTGTGAGGACTGTTGCTACTCCCCCAACTATCAAGGCAAGTGATGCTCCATATATTTTGTCCTATTATTTTGACTATGCATTAGTGATATTTTGAGTAGGACTTGCATGAAGATTTTTGCTAAGTATATACTATGTTATGCCTTGGGAAATCCTAATAGTTGTAGTCTTAGTAGATTTTCCCCTAAGTTAAGAAAACTTGTTATGTTATCATGCTTAGCCTAGCTAGTATAAAACAAGGGTGGAATATTCATGCTATGAAATTTTGCTAAGTCTATGACTTGTGTTTTGAATAATAAAACAACTATGTGAATGAATCACCTGGGTGTAATGGTATGTTGGTTTATGTAGAGTGGTTACACAAGGCCCATGTCTATGGTTTACCTTGTGTATCACACTTGTGGAAAGCCACCCAGGAACAAAGGGATTTGAGATGTTTAGTGTTCAGAAGCTTCTAGTGCAACCACATGGCATATGGGATCTACCTTTACCACATAGGTTGCAAGAACTTAACCAGATGGACAGTTGGTGGTAGGGTGATAGGATGGAACGCGTCCATGGTGGTCTAAGGGAATGCTTCTGAAAGGTCTCGTCTCGATGCATGTCGAGTCTTGTTGGGAAAGTGCACCACCTCTCGAGAGGGTAAAACCTAAGTACTTAGCCGTGTCCCCGGCAACGGACAATTTGAGCATCAAAGACATTGAAGCAATCAAGGATCTCCTCATCACAATTTCTAAGTTAAAACTTGTGGTTGAACAAGGGTAAAGGTTCACCAATGTCTATTGGTGATTCCTTGGGTGTTTTTGACAAACAAAAACTTAGTGTTATCAACTAATAAGGAAAACCTTATTTTGAGCAAAGCAAGCCTAATCTACACTTAGCCAAATTCATATAGAAGTTAGATACTACTATTCTACTATGGTAGCACTTGCCAATACAATTCCCAATGTATTGACCCACTGTGGCTATAACTTATGATGTTGCAGGTTACTCTGATGGAGATTAGGGTTGTGAGTCTACACTCAACATACTTGCTTGTGGCACATGAAGATGAATACTTATAGTTATTAACTTTATGTTATGAACTCTGTGTATTAGCCTTGAGCTATTGAGTTGTAAAGACTATGTTATCTCTGGAATGACGATGTAATAACGACCTTTGTATCTGTGTACTTCATCCTAAACTGTGGATACTAGCATTTGATCCAGGGACTAGCATTGCAATCACAGAGACCTTTACCTTAAAAGGTGGGGTCTTACAAACCTCCCTAGACCCTAGCTATGCCACTCCTTATATAGGCAATGGCCAGCTAGGTTACATCCTTTTGGGTCCTAGGGTTATTGTTTTGATCTTGGTCCTTACTGTGCGGGTTGGGTCATGGGCTAGCCCTGAGCCCTTGACCTAGTCCACAAATTCATACTGCCAACGGTCTTCACGTACGTAGCCTCCAGCTATTTTGGCATCATGCGGTGACTTTGTATGTCAGCCCTTGCTTTGGGCGTCACCCGGCTCTTTTTATGTCACCCGGCATCGCCCTTGTCTTTTGACCATGCTTTACCTTGGTCCCTCCTGAATCTCACTCGGAAATCTGCCACGCGTCCTCTCTGACTCGGCCTTCCCTCGTGAGACCCGTCTTGTTGCTTCCTGCAAGGTAAACAAATTTGTCTTATGCGGGACGACATAGTTTTATGTCGGCCACGCCTACGCTTGGTACCCGACCATTGATACCCGGCCAGAGGATTCTTTGACTCGGCATAAGCCAAGTTGGGCAATGTTTTACCCCTAATGACCCTACCGGGGGTTATCCCCCCGACATCTATATTGTTAATTGTTACAGTTGCGTCTTCAACTACTCCCATTCGAATTCTAAGATTTTTATTGGCTAACATGATTGTCATATCAGTATTTTCTATTATAGCTGGTGCTATCTCTTCTTTTATTTCTAAAAAAAAATCATAAGAGATAACATTAACTTCAGTGCCAAGATCACATAAAGCATAATGCGAGGTTTCTTTAAATATGCAGGGAAGAATAGGCTTACCCACATCTTTTACCTTAATTTTACCTTCAACCAATATAGAAGTCTCTTCATCAAGTTAAACTATGTTAAAATGTGCATACATAGCCATGATTTCTTCCTTGGTTACCTCCTCATCTTTGGTTCCATCTATATGTTCTTCAATTATTGGCACACTTTTCTCTTCTTTCTCCTCCTGTACTGCCTTGACCTGTTCATACTCGAAAATATGCTTTTGTGCAGTGTTAGGGAAAGGTATCTCATACATTGGTTCTAGGGAGGCCAATGTTGCTTTAACTTCTCTTTTCTTCTTAGGTTCGGGTGGTGGATCATACTTGGTCGAACTCTCTTTTGGAGCTTTGATGTGTTCTGTAAAAGCTTTAACAACTTGCAGCACAAGATCTGAATCTAAATAAAGCTCTTTAGATAATTCATTAACATGGAATTTTTTATTATAGTCATGAATACATTCATGATCCATTTATGTTCCTCCTTCACTTCCTAGACCAAAATTCCATAAAACTCTATGATCGTGAATTCTATTAAGTAAAGCCCAAGCTTTAGCTATAGGTAAATCCATAAAATCTCCTCTCGTGCAAGAGTCTAGTTCAATTTTATTAGGTTCAATTAAACCGCCATAAAAGATATGCAATGAATACCATTCAGTTAAATCATGATGAGGACATTGTCTAAGTAAATCTTTAAATCTTATATAAGATCTTACTAGTCCTTCATTGAGACGGTTCCTCCAAGTCATTATAAGACGCCCGATTCCAAAAGATTTTGATAATGGATAATATTTGGATAGAAATTCGCAAGCTAAATTATCCCAATTAGTAGTGGCTTCTGAGGGTAGAGATCTATACCATGAGAGAGATGTACTTGTCAAAGTTTGATGAAAAAGTTTAACCCTTACCTCATCAGTGGTATACCCCGTTAATTGGAACATTTCACATATATCTTTGAAACATGCAATATGCTCATATGGATCATGATCTTCTTCATCTCCACTAAATTGCTTCTTGTGTAAAATACCAAGTAGTAGAGAATTGTAACATCCTAGCATTTAGGAACCTAACGAAGGGTAGATTTAGGATTATGTATTTGTTGCATGCATCTATTTGTGAAAAAGTGGGTAAAATTTTCGCCAAATAAAAACTTAAGTGATCAATGTTTCTTTATTACTTTAAGATTAGGTTTAGACTTAAAGTAGGATTGTTATAAACTTTGATGTGATCTTAAAAGAATTATGTGGGTTTTGAAAGGGGTTTGAAGTTAAAAACTTAAGTGTTTGAATAATAATTCAAATAATTTAGATATAAGATTTGAATCTTAAATTAATTAAGATATAGGTAGTATAACTTAAATCTCAAAACAATAGAAATTATGAAATTCATTTTCACATTATAAAGACATAAACAAGTTACAATAGAATAAAGAATAAGAATCTTCTTTATTAATAATAACATAATCTTTATTACAATTGAATAAAATAAAGATTACATGAACTATAAAAAAATTACAAAGGATTAAGAAAATTACATCTACTAACTATCCTATATCTGAAACCTAAACGAAATCTTCATCTTTATCTTTGAACCTGCAAAACAAGGATTAAACAGAAATAAAACAGGATTAGTGTTAGTATGTATTTCTCTCAGATATGTCAGTGAGGTGCACTTGACAATCTCATCATTGAGAAATGTTAAAGAGGGGCAAGTTTCACCAATATGAAAGATTTCATCTTCCATAAATTCACAGCCAGAATGCAAAGGACAGCCAAAAGGGATCAGTTCACCAGCCAAGGTAAAAGTAGATTGGTAACCGTAAGATCAAATTTTCTGAACCTATCCATATGTGCATGGCAGGCACACAAGTTGCACACACACAAGCATGCAAGGTGTGCTATCGACTGCACAAGCACAGCCAGATCAAACAAAACCAGAGCACAACCGTGGGGAAGCACCCCAGTGCAACACCACACCACACCACACCACAACACAGCCTGGGAGAACAACAAGTAAACCAAGAACAGCAGCCAAACCAACCACCAGATTAACCCCAAACATCACCAGAATGGTGACATAAGGAGGAGGAAGAACACGGCGGACAGCAAGGCCAAGCCAGGAGCTAGGAGGAGCAGGCTAGCTCCAGATCAAGCACAGAAGTCCAGCAAAACCAGATCAAGATCATCACCAACTTACTCCACAAATATCAGCTTTTGTGGTGAGTCTCATAAAACCTTCACATGATTTAATCATCTTATTTAGAGAAAGGCATGTGTTGTTTTACAAAACAAACCCTCAGAAGACACCCAAGTGGGGTGAATCCATCATGGGGATTTCTGAAAATCTAAAGGCAAACAGCAAAGCACCAGAATCCAACCAGAGCTCAGAGCAACATCCTTGCTCTGGTTGTTAAACCATATTCTACAATTCAATCATATATATATACCTATGATCTATTTCTAGGCACATCTCTAAAGGAAGAGTAGCACCTTAGAAATAAATCTTTGGGATCCATAGATTGATCAAGCTCACTATCATTTTTTCCAAGCCATGATTCAATAAAGAATAGCTGGTACTACTACGAGGACTATCTAGATGAACCAACTAGATAAGATTGAATCCCTAAGCCTCAGACCAACATCATTGGTCATAGGGAATTCAGATATGAGCATCTCTAGTTTTCAAAGCCAAGATTGTCTCAAGCATCAACTAACCAAATCCATGATTTACAATTAAACTTGTGTGCCATACATGATGGTGTCACAAGAACAACTCATTATGAATTAGGAAAAGCAGTAAATCATCCTAGATTCAGAAAATCAACTAACTAATCATTTTCCTGTTACAAATAGGAATCATAACTAAAATATTCTTATAATACACTTCACTGTTTGAGATCATGATGATCTCAACCCACATATTAATTTCCAAGCTTACAACACTAGGACAGTAGCTGTATCTTATCATAATCATAACCATGAATCAAATAAACAGTGGAAAGCTATCAGATCATTAGCTTTACCAAGCATGGTTCCCATACAACCACATCATCTCAATCAGATGCAATCCAAGCATCAAATTATCAATTAAGCCACCAGAAACACCATACGTCAGATCAACCAACAAGCCTCAGGCCAATAAGTATTCAGTATGGGTATGGATCCTTTAAACATGAATCAATTCCTCTAGTACATGAACAAGCACATCACAGAAACCCTAAAGGGATAATCATCCTAATCTGAATCAGACAGTAGCCAGGGAGGACACTGCTAACATCTAGCATCGAATCAACAAGCACAGAGAGCATCAGGAGAGGGGAATCAAACTCACCATAGGTCCTCGCTGAAGGATAGAAGAGGAAGCTGAGGGGCTGACGGCCATGGCGGCACGGGGAGCACCCCAGAGGGGGCGCTGCAACCCGCACGACGCCATGGCAACGACCCTGATCACGCCTGGAGGTGCAGATCATCAACTCGATGCACGACGACCACGACCACACTTGAATCCATGCTAATCCCCAAACCCTAGGGTTCGGGACAACATCGATCCATCACAGAGGAGCCCTAGGCTAGAATCCAATTGGATAGAACAAACGGGCGTCGTCGACAACCCCCTATTACACCACGGCGGCGACCACAACGGCCGACGGCGGCAGGAATCGCCGGTGGCGGCATCGCCGACCACGGGGTCGGGTCAGAGGAGGAGAAGATGAACTCGCGAGAGAGAGAGGCAGTGAGGAATGGGCCGAGCTGGGCTAGACCCTTCGGGGTGGCTCTTTTGTCTAGTATTAGTGGGCCAACAGGGCCCAATAAAAATAACCAGCCCAGAAATTCTTTCAGGCCTGTTTTAATAAAAAGGAAAAGACCAAAATACCCCTAGACTTAATAAAATTCTAGAAAATAGAATAATAGTCCAAAAATTATAAATAAAATATTTTTGGATTCACAATAATCCATTCTATACAAATAAAATAAGATATCAAATTTTGGATATTCAAATTTTTATAAGAATTTTGTAATTTAAATATTCCTTATGGAATTTTACAAAATTATTGAAAGGTGATAAAAATAAATAAAAATCACCTTCAGTATTTATTAATATTATAGTATTTTTGAAAAATACTAAATAAATATTTAGTAATAGAATTAAGGTATAATTAATAATTCCAATAAAAAATCAAATAAAGGAAAAAAATAATTCAAAATATGTTATAAAATAAATAAAAAATAATAAGCCCTTTATTACTCAAAAAGAAACTTTTTAGGATAAATGCATACAAATTCAAATAATGTATTACATTACTTGCATAATCATTTTGCTTCTTTAAATATTGTCCTTACCGGACAATAATGATGTTTTTGTAGAATTAGAAGCTCAAGGTCCAGTGCAAGCATCAGACTTCACTACCTTGCCATCACAAGGCAAGTTCATCACTTGCTCATATCCTTTGAAGAGTCTTTATCAAAGTATTTGCAAATTGTGTGTTATCATATATGCTATGAAAGAAAAAAAATATTTTCTCAAATAAAGAAATTATGGATATCATCCTAAGTGGTGATATGATGGAGCAATCGAACTTAGAGTTATAATTGCAACAATGATGATCAAGTAGGAACTTAATGATTCTAGCGCCATATATTACGCGTTAGCCATGAGATTTGGAATGGGACAGAGAAGTCAGCTGTATCTTCTTCCTCTTGCATGAAGCCGGATGTGCAGGTCGTGGCTGTTATCCTCGTAGCGTGCATATTAATTGGTAATTCGTAGAGGATATGCATCATATGGGTGGGAACCCTCAACGTCCCACGATAGTTCTGGCATCTAACGGTTTGTACAAACCATTGCTGTAATTCATTATGTGGGCATGGTGTACACCAAGGAGGCATGCGGGGTCGCGAAGGGGGCAGTGATTGGCTTGGACCAACTACTAGGCCCCACATCATGGAATTGTGGACGGGAAAGTACGCCCGGTTGTGCAACAAGGAGTTGATCTCTCATGGGTAAAGTAAACGCACCTCTGCAGAGTGTAAGAACTGTAACTTGTTACTCCCTGTTCCGGGAAGGAGCTACGAACGCAGCAGGAAAGGAACTCCATGAAAGTTCTAGTCAACCTGTGAAGGCTGATTGTCATAGTTGTTTTCAAGAATAAAATCAATCTTTGAAGAAAGATTTACGAAAACTACATAGTGCCAAGGATTTATAATCCGAGGTGGTAGATAGAGCATCAAAATTCCCACCTTGCATATAATGAACTTGTTGGGTAACGCTGTTACTCATTCTTTCCTTTGATCCCTTGCTTAGACTCTGAGGATTCCGAAGACGTGCCAATGTATGCAACTGAATGCCAAAAAGACGTGTTCTATTAGGAACCTGATCTATCCAGAGGAGTTGAAGGCGTGGACTACGAGATCCGTTACAGTGTCGATGAAAATGAGTCCAACTAAGTATCTAGTTAGTAGTAACCATCGGAGCCGAGCAGCATGAACTCTATAGAATAAGTTGTTGAGCCCCACTCCTAGTTGGAGTTGTTACTTTTAAATTTCCGCTGAACATCTTATATTTTGGTTTGTAAGTTGGATCTTTTGGAAGTCTTGAACTTCCGGTATTGTAATAATAATAATGTGTGTACTTTTATAATATGGACCCGCAATGTTTCTGTTGTACCACTCTGAGGGATGTGATATTTACGGAACGGTGTTCTGTGGATGTCATGTCAACGACTATAGTGTACTACACATGCAGTGGTATGCTGGGTCACCGCAAGAATTTATTTCAAACCCCCTTGTCTTCTCATTGGAGTTGTCTCTTTTATAAATATCATAGGGATTCCCAAAGTGGTTGAGTGGGTTAGCACTAGTCATATGCTCAAGCTCCATCATGTTGGTGGAACCTATAAATCAAAACAAAACAAAACTTAACAAAACCAAAGTAAATAAGCAAAAATTAAAAGACCTACATCGCTTAGCTCCCCAACAACAGTGCCAAAAAATAGCTTGATGACTGCAAGCGCATAGATCGGTTGTAGCTAGTTTCGAAATAAAGATATTGATCCCACATGGAGCAGGAGTCTAAAGTCTAGGAATTCTTGAAATAAATACTGAAAATAGAATTGCTAAATAAAGTTCTAAGTGACAAGATAAAATGCGAGTAATGTGTAAAAAGGTGTTTTGGGGTTTTTGGTATAAGAGAGAAATGAGTAAAGTAAATAAAATTGAATACAGAAAATAAGTATCGCGTATGTAGAAGAGATTTGAAACTTTAGTGGGAAAAAGCGTTCTCGGAGATTAGAGGATACACCACTACCATTATAAAGGGCTAATGTAAAGATTATTATCATGAACATTCTCAACTATGTATGTGTGGGAGGAACTCCGTATTTGGACAAAGAGGCAGCAAACCACTGCTCAAATGATCCTCATAACCATAGAAGACAACAATCAACATCAATTGTATTACTACGCTATTAAGGAACATAATACCACAGGACATTGATGACCCACAAGTATAGGGGATCGCAACAGTCTTCGTGGGTAGTATTACCCAATTTATTGATTCGACGCAAGGGGAGCCAAAGAATACTTGCATGCCTTAACAACTGAGTTGTTAGTTCAGCTGCACCTGGAAATAGTTCTTGCTCACATAAGTTTATCAGTAGCAACAGTTTGTAGTAGCAACAGCAACAGTAAAACAAGAGTAATAGTAACAGTAATAGTAAACAGTGGGATTCAAGTGTAGTAGGCCTAGGGATGGATGGACGGGCATTGCATGGACGAGTCTAAACATATAACTTCAAGATCTAGGGCATTGCAGATAAATAATAACAAGCATCCAAGTACTAAATAATCCTAGGCATGTGCTCCATATATAGTCATACGTGCTTGCAATGAGAACTTGCACAACATCTTCTGTCCAGCCAGCCTGTGGTAGCGGGGCCTCTAGGGAACTACTGGCAATTAAGGTGCTCCTTTTAATAGAGCACCGGAACAAAGCATTAATACTCCGTGAACACATGTGATCCTCACACCACAAACATCCCCTCCGGTTGTCCCAATTATTGTCACTTTGGGGCCTTTGGATCCGGACAATGATATGTGTACACAACTTGTAGATATGATCACAAACAATACTATCATAATGATTCAATAATAAGTTCAGATCTGAGATTATGGCACTCGGGCCCTAGTGACAAGCATTAAGCGCAACAAGTTGCAACAAAGTCAAATAGCACTAATAGAGATACTAGGCACTATGTCCTAACAATCTTATTTGATTACATGATAGAACTCATCCAATCCCTACCATCCCCAAGCCTACAGCGGGGGATTACTCACTCATGGATGAGGGAAACATCGCTGGTTGATGGAGATGCGTTGGTGATGACGATGGCGATGATCCTCTCCAAATGCCCCGTCCCGGTAGGGTGCCAGAACGGAGTTTCTGGATCCGAAACTTGGTTTCTGGTGGTGGCGGCAGAGCGGAACTCTTTCTGGAAAACTATCGAACCCCCCTCAGTTTTTAGGTCGAGGGGCAACTTATAGGCGCAGAGGGAGGCCGAGGGGGTGCCATGGGTGGCTGCACCCCCTAGGCGCAGCCAGTGGTAGTCACGCGCTTGGCAGCGGTGTAGGCCCCCCAGCCCCCTTCTCCGTCTCGTCTTTTGGCTTCGTGGATCTTCTAGTAAAATAGGATTTTTGGCATATTTTCCGGGATTTTTCCTGATAGTTCATTTTCTGCACGAAAACTAGACACCAAGGTAATTCTGCTAAAAACAGCGTCAGTCCGTGTTAGTTGTATCGAAATCACACAAGTTTAGAGGAGAAACAATTGCAAAAGTGTTCGGAAAAGTAGATACGTTTTGGACGTATCAACTCCCCCAAGCTTAGCTTATTGCTTGTCCTCAAGCAATTCAGTTGAAAACTAAGTGCGATAAAAGAACTTTCACGAACACATTTGCTTCATATGATGTAAATATTCTCAGCATAGGAGTAGATGCTTAGACAATTCATAATAAAGAGTATGGAACTAAGTCTACTCAATAGTCATTGCAAGCCATGAAGAGAAACCAACTAAATAATAATAAGTAGCATGGAACATAAACGTACGCAAAATTGTAATGGTCATAGTAAGGTATGATAGAGTGGTATATTGCTTGCCTTTGTTTGAAGAGCACAATATAAATGCCAATGCACCTCTGAAGTTCACATGAAGACTATAAGTAAAGATATCAGAGATACAAGCATCAAAGTCATGACATAATTAACCAAGTTTTGGAACAAACACAAGAATGACAACTATGCTCTCAAGAAGGTTCTCATAGAATAAGTGGTGACTCAACAAGGTTATGAAAACGGTTTTGAAAGGTTTTAAAGGCTTACAAATGCTGAAAGGAAGGTACTCATTACCTTTGAGCTCTCATTTCCCCTATCATAGGCATCTTCATGTGGTTAAGGTGAAAGTGAGGTCCACTCTGAATCATATGCTTGACAGACCATAGACTGGAAATCCCAAGTCCCTTGAGTACGAGGGTCGCTTCGCATGCTACTCAACTTTGGTTACTTGAAAGTTCTTGTCATTTTAAATACATGCATATCATAGAGAACCGCCAATGGGGTACCCCTTGCACATGATACATGAGCTATCCCGTGATCAAAATGACAAGGCAAAAAGACAATGACCATCTCAGCGATCTTTTTATTTACTATGTGTATAGCTTTTTTATTGAGGATGCTTCATAAATGCTCATTATGGTGATGCTGCAAGTTTACACCATTATTAGGCATGGCTTAGGCTAGCGGCCCAGGTGTTTCTCTAACACAATGTATAAACTCCATGAACTCACAAGCTCCCCTTTTATTTGGCACCATCGACATCCGCAAACAAAGGATTAAGGTATCAACTGGATGGGGCTTATAGCTCCTATGCGACGTCTTTACATGGAATTGGAAGGAAAGCGACATCGTTGAAAAGAATAGCTCGCATGCGACGGTTGTGAGGCAGCTAATATCCCAGGGCCACACGGGCCTTAAAACGGTTGTAAGGACACATTTAACTTTGTTCCAATATTAGGGTTAAGCCAAACCGGTTGGTTGGGACAGCCAGTCAAACCAACCGCTTCCGACCGAGAGCGCGCGTAACACTGACTGTAGCTTCCCCGACAGCGGCGGCGGACCTCACCCATCGTTCTCGGCGCCGCCGGCGGCGGCACGGCAATTAGTTTAGGCGGCGGCGCTTTCGTTCGACGACGAAGGTGGTGAGTGCCATTTGAAAGCTAATTCCTCTCCCATTCTTCTCAATTCGAGATCTGAGCATGCCCATTGATGCTAGATTGTGGAGGCGAGGGTGTGCTGAACGGGGCGAGGGGGAACGATATGGAGCATGGAGAGGGGACTTCTAATCGGTATATCCCGTATCTCTGCACTTAATTTCTCTAAGGTTGAGCTCTTTGTTCGCTTCCGCTAGATCACAGTGCCCGCCAAAAACAGGGGAGACGATGTTGCGCACCAAACCTTCGAATTTCGCATCAATTTCTTTCCCTCTAGGGCTGTTTTAGTTGATGGCAGCACGCAGATCATTGAGAGAGACACGGTTGTTAAATGGGAGGTGGAATTAGAACATGTTGATCCCCAAGAGCTAATAAACATGGGAGAGGAGGCAGTAAGGAAAATGGTGGAAAAAATTGGGGATAGTGTGGTTTGGGGGCCAGAGCAAGAAGTTTCTTTGTTACGATTTGATGATTGCAAATGTGACTATGTTAGGGTTGAGACAGGGGAACATATACTTGATGAAATCGATGAGCGAAACGGTTGGACAAGCAAAACTGTTCTGTTTTTAGCAGAGCTATGTAGGGTTCGCAGCATAGAAAACAAAATTTTTCCTACGATGTGAACTATATACCAAGATCTATATATACTAGATACAAACAACGGGCGGATGTATATCCGTAGAGAACATACCCTTGAAGACCGACAAAGCTTAACGAGTTCAACTCGTGGTTGATGTAGACGATCTCTTGCCGATCTCAAGATCGAGAGGAAGTCCTAGCGCCGCAAATCAGCAGCGCATCCGTGCTCGCACACACGTTCGAGGAACCGAGCAACCTCCGCCTCCTCGCTCCAGCGATGCAGCGGAAGCACAACTCTTTCTTGCCGAATAGCCACCGGGAACATGTATCTCGCTAGTCCGAGACCATGGGGGATAAATTCTAGAGGGGGAGAGAGATCCTTCACGAGGAGGTGTGAGAGACAAGTGAGGAGGAGGGGCTCCTTTTATAGGAGGAGGGGGGAACCCCAAGGGGGTGGCCGGCGCATGGGGGCTGCCCCCTTGCCCTCCCCTCTTCATGTGGGTGGACACTCCACTCACAAAACTCCTCTAAATTCCCTCCACTCAAAAGTCCACTCAAAAAACCCATTAAATTTCCACCAAATTTAATGCAAACTCTCATTAAATAAAACTCTTTTATTTTATTCAGAATTTTGTCAATTACTTTAATGACAAACATTCACAAATAACCCCTTGCTAGAATTCTATTTCACATGCATAACCACTTTATGCAATTTCACCCGAAAACCTGTTTCGGTATCTAGTAAATAAATTCCTGCGCTTGTACATTCTTTCGGCATGAAACATTTGCTCCAATTGGATGTCGGTGTCTCTTAAGTGTGTCACCCTACGGTTCGTGAATAATGCGGACATGATCGAGACCCCTCTCAGATCAATAATCAGAAGCGGGATCTGGAGACCCATACTGACTCCCACACATTCAACGATGACTTTCTTGTGATCGTCGGAACCTTTTACGCTAGTATCTTAATCCCTTTGTTTCACGATATATTACATGTCCGAGATTCGATCATTGGTATCTCCATACCTAGTTTGATCTCGTTACCGACATGCACTCTTTTCTCGTTCCTGTGATATAACATTCTAGTGATCAAATCACTTGCTTGCAAGCTAATCAATGTGATATCACCGAGAGGGCCCAGAGTATATCTATCCGTCATCGGGATGAACAAATTCCACTCTTGATCCATGAGCCTCAACATAACACTTTATTAGTTCTGAATCCATCTTTATAATCACCCTGTTACGGTGTGACGTTTGATGTTATCAAGAAACTCTTCCGGTGTTAGTGATTGACATGATCTCATGGTCTAAGGATTAGGATCACTTCGTAAGTTGTTATAGCAATATAAACTCAATGACTTTGATCGTAATGCTATACTTCGGATGAGTGTTCATCACATCATTACACTAATGTTGTGATCCCGTTATTAACAACATCCAATGTCCATGATCAGGAAACCTTGATCATCTTGTTAATCAACGAGCTAGTTTATGAGAGAGGCATAACTAGGAACTTTCTGTTTGTTTATTAAACACACATGTATTAAAGTTTCCGTATTAATACAATTATAGCATGCAAAATAAACATCTATCATATACTTGGAATACACATAATAAACACTTTATTATTGCCTCTCAGGGCATATTCCCTTCAGTCTCCCACTTGCACTAGAGACAATAATCTAGTTACATAGTGATAAATCTAACACCCATTGAGTTCTGGTGTTGATCATGTTTTGCTCTAGGGAGAGTTTTAGTCAACGGATCTGCTACATTGAGATCCGTATGTACTTTACAAATCTTTATATCTCCATCCTTGACATGCTCGCGGATGGAGTGAAACCGGCGCTTAATATGCTTGGAATGCTTGTGAGACCTTGGCTCTTTGGCATTGGCAATGGCACCATTGTTGTCACAATAGATCACCATTGGGTCCAACGCGTTTGCCACAACTCCTAGTTCGGATATGAACTCCTTCATCCAAACTGCTTCCTGAGCTGCTTCTGAAGCAGCAACATATTCGGCCTCCGTTGTTGATCCTGCTACCACAGGTTGTTTGGAACTCCTCCAACTAACCGCTCCGCCATTCATGAGAAATACGTATCCGGATTGAGACTTAGAGTCATCCGGATCGGTGTCAAAGCTAGCATCGACATAACACTTAGCGACGAGCTCTTCTTCACCTCCGTATACAAGAAACATATCCTTAGTTCTTCGTAAGTACTTAAGGATATTCTTGACCGCTATCCAGTGTTCCGAACCTGGATCCGATTGGTACCTACTAGTCAAACTAATAGCGTGTGCCACATCCGGTCTTGTACATAGCATGGCGTACATTATAGAGCCTATGGCTGAAGCATAGGGGACTTTGTCCATTATCTCTCTTTCTTCCGCCGAAGCCGGACTTTGAGTCTTACTCAATGTCTTGCCTTGCAACATAGGTAAGAACCCCTTCTTACTTCCGTCCATTTTAAACTTCTTTAAAATCTTATCAAGGTATGTACTTTGCGATAACCCTATTAGGCGCCTAGATCTATCTCTATAGATCTTTATGCCTAATATGTATGACGCTTCACCTAGGTCCTTCATTGAAAATTTGCTGTTTAGATAACTTTTAACATTGTTTAAAAGTTCTATATCATTTCCGATCAATAATATGTCATCCACATATAATATCAGAAATGCCACATTGCTCCCACTCACTTTCTTGTAAATACAAGCTTCTCCATAAGTTTGGACAAATCCAAACTCTTTGATCACCTCATCAAAGCGGAGATTCCAACTTCGCGATGCTTGCTTCAATCCATAGATGGATCGCTAAAGCTTGCACACCTTGTTAGCATCCTTAGGATCGACAAAACCCTTTGGTTGTATCATATACAACTCTTCTTCAATATTACCATTGAGAAACGCGGTTTTGACATCCATCTGCCATATTTCATAATCGAAATATGCAGCAATTGCTAACATAATCCTAACTGACTTTAGCATCGCTACGGGAGAGAAAGTCTCATCGTAGTCAACTCCTTGAATTTGTCGAAACCCCTTTGCGACAAGTCGAGCTTTATAGATGGTCACATTACCATCAGCATCAGTTTTCCTTTTGAAAATCCATTTGTTCTCCACGGCCTTTCGGTCGTGAGGTAATTCCACCAAGTTCCAAACTTGATTTTCATACATGGATTCCATCTCGGATTTCATGGCTTCTAACCATTTGTTGGAATCCGGGCTCATCATCGCTTCTTCATACGTCGCAGGGTCATTATTTTCATCAACCATGAAATTTATGACAGGATTTCCGTACAGCTCGGGAGCTGCACGCGTCCTGTTTGACCTGCGAGGTTCGGTAGTACTCTCTTTCGGAGTTTCATGATCATTATCATTAGTTCCCTCTTCAACAGGTGGAGCCAACTCCGGAACAACTTCCGGCGCTGCGCTACTCGCCATACTTTGAAGAGAAGGTTCCACAACCTCTTCGAGTTCTACCTTCCGACTATTCACACCTTCCGCGAGAAACTCTTTCTCTAGAAAGGATCCATTCTTGGCAACAAAAACCTTGCCCTCGGATCTGTGATAGAAGGAATACCCAATAGTTTCTTTAGGGTATCCTATGAAGACGCATTTTTCCGTTTTGGGTTCGAGTTTATCCGGTTGAAGTTTCTTCACATAAACATCGCAACCCCAAACTTTAAGAAATGACAGCTTAGGTTTGTTTCCAAACCACAATTCATACGGTGTCTTTTCAACGGATTTAGATGGTGCCCGATTTAAAGTGAATGCAGCAGTTTCTAGTGCATAACCCCAAAATGACAACGGCAAGTCTGTCAGAGACATCATAGATCGAACCATATCTAATAAAGTACGATTACGACGTTCCGACACACCATTTCGCTGTGGTGTTCCGGCAGGTGTGAGTTGTGAAACAATTCCACACTCTTTCATGTGAGTGCTAAACTCGTAACTTAGATACTCACCTCCACGGTCGGACCGTAGAAATTTGATCTTTCTATTACGATGATTTTCCACTTCATTCTGAAATTCCTTGAACTTTTCAAAGGTTTCAGACTTGTGTTTCATCAAGTAGATATAACCGTATCTACTCAAATCATCTGTGAAAGTAACAAAATAACGATATCCACCTCGCGCCGACACACTCATTGGACCACATACATCAGAATGTATGATTTCCAATAAATCTGTCGCCCGTTCCATTGAACCGGAAAACGGCGTTCTAGTCATCTTGCCCATAAGGCATGGCTCACATGTATCAAATGATTCATAATCAAGTGATTCCAAAAGTCCATCCGAATGGAGCTTCTTCATGCGTTTAATGCCAATATGACCTAGACGGCAGTGCCACATATATGCGGATATATCATCATTAAGTTTAATCCTTTTAGCATCAACATTATGAATATGTGTAACATTATCATTGAGATCTAACAGAAATAAACCATTCATCATTGGTGCATGACCATAAAAGATTTCATTCATATAAATGGAACAACCATTGTTCTCAGATTTAAATGAATAACCACTTTGCATCAAACATGATCCAGATACAATGTTCATGCTCAGTGCAGGCACCAGATAACATTTATTCAAGTTTATGACTAATCCCGACGGTAAGTGGAGAGGCAGCGTTCCGACGGCGATTACATCAACGTTTGATCCATTGCCGACACGCATCTTGACCTCACCCCTTGCTAGCGGTCGCTTGTTCCGCAGCCCTGATTCGAGTTACAAGTATTAGCAACTGAACCGGTATCAAATACCCAGGTGCTACTGCGAGCACTAGTCAAGTACACATCAATAACATGTATATCATATATACCTTTGTTTGCCTTGCCGGCCTTCTTGTCTGCCAGATACTTGGGGCAGTTGCGCTTCCAGTGGCCAGTCCCCTTACAATAGTAGCACTCGGTATCAGACTTAGGTCCAACTCGGGGTTTCTTTTCAGGCGCGGCAACAGGCTTGCCGCCCTTACTTCCCTTCCGTTTTCCCTTCTTGTCTTTCTTGAAACCAGTGTTCCTATTGATCATCAACACTTGATGTTCCTTTTTGATCTCCACTTCTGCAGTTTTAAGCATTGACAGAAGCTCGGGGAGAGACTTCTTCATGCCTTGCATATTATAGTTCATCACGAAGCTCTTATGGCTAGGTGGCAGAGACTGCAGAACACGATGGATGCCTAAGTCAATGGGAATCGATATTCCCAAGGACACAAGCTTATCGGCGTAACCCGACATCTTGAGTACATGCTCACTAACGGAGCTGTGCTCTTCCATCATGCAGCTAAAGAACTTTTCTGAAGCATTGTAGCTCTCTACAGCAGCATGTGTGTCGAAAATCATTTTCAACTCACCCATTGTATCAAATGCATTGCCGTTTTCGAAACGCTTTCGAAGTTCCGGCTCTAGCCCATACAATATGCCGCAATGAACTAAGTTGTGGTCCTCCTGACGAGTCTGATAGACATTCTTCTCCTCGTCAGGGGCATCATCAAAAGGTGGGGGGCCTAACGGCGCTTCTAGCACATATTGCTTTTGTGCAGCAGAGAGGAGAATCCTCAAATTCATGGCCCATTCAGTAAATTTGCTACCGTTCGTTGCTAGTTTCTCTTTCTCCATGAACGCATTGAAATTAAAAGCAGGTGGTGCCATCTACAACAGAATTTGTAAAGTTTAGACTAAGTGTATGATAGATCGAGTTCAACTAATCTATATTACGAATGAACTCCCACTCAAAAGCGACATCCCTCATGTCCTTTTGGTGATTACATGAACCAAATCCACTACACCAAGTCCGATCATCACGTGAGTCGGTATAGCTTCAAAGGCGAGCATCAAATGGGCATCATATCAACTATATGACTCATGCTTAACCTTTCAGTCTGTGTTCCGAGGCCATGTCTGTACATGCTAGGCTCGCCAAGTTAGAACCTTAGTATTTGCGTGTGTAACTGTTTTACACCCGAAATATGGTCGTGGATCCAAGAACACCCGATCATCACGTGATGTCTTGGAGCGACGAAAACATAATCGGTGCATACTAAAGGAAGAACACATTCTTATCTTGATATTCAAATGAGGGATCATCTTATTATGCTTAACAAAGCGCTAAAAAAGCAATATAAGATGTAATCAAACATCATATGTTTATTAGTGAAATTATATGGTTCCCGCAGATGATCTCTATCATGTGCATCGTGGTATGATCACTATCATACCTATATGTGTAAATCCAAGGTCTATGGATTTTACACGCTATGTGTGTTGTAAGAGTATCATCTCATACTTCTACTTACAACACTACCATATCATAACACTAGCCCAGCAACAATCTAAACTAGACGCCTCTAATTTATCCATTGCAAGTTTTACGTGGCTTAGGGCTTTCGAGATAGAACCGTTCTTACCTACGAACATGAACCACAACGAGGATAATCAAATTGTTGACAACTCGCTTGCAAAATAGATATTGACTATAGTAGGAGAGACAGACACCCGCTAGCCACTTATGCAAACTAGTTGCATGTCAAGCGTGGAACAAGTCTCATGTGCGAGGACATGTAAAGTTTGTCCGGGCCGCTTCATCCCACTATGCCACCAATATCCAAAATCACAACAAAGGAGCAACAACATGATCATCATCGCCCACATACTCATATGTGTACTACCCGTGTAAAGTATCTACGCATAGATCCGGCTCTGATACCACTGTAGGGTTCGCAGCATAGAAAACAAAAATTTTCCTACGATGTGAACTATATACCAAGATCTATATATACTAGATACAAACAACGGGCGGATGTATATCCGTAGAGAACATACCCTTGAAGACCGACAAAGCTTAACGAGTTCAACTCGTGGTTGATGTAGACGATCTCTTGCCGATCTCAAGATCGAGAGGAAGTCCTAGCGCCGCAAATCAGCAGCGCATCCGTGCTCGCACACACGTTCGAGGCACCGAGCAACCTCCGCCTCCTCGCTCCAGCGATGCAGCGGAAGCACAACTCTTTCTTGCCGAATAGCCACCGGGAACATGTATCTCGCTAGTCCGAGACCATGGGGGATAAATTCTAGAGGGGGAGAGAGATCCTTCACGAGGAGGTGTGAGAGACAAGTGAGGAGGAGGGGCTCCTTTTATAGGAGGAGGGGGGAACCCCAAGGGGGTGGCCGGCGCATGGGGGCTGCCCCCTTGCCCTCCCCTCTTCATGTGGGTGGACACTCCACTCACAAAACTCCTCTAAATTCCCTCCACTCAAAAGTCCACTCAAAAAACCCATTAAATTTCCACCAAATTTAATGCAAACTCTCATTAAATAAAACTCTTTTATTTTATTCAGAATTTTGTCAATTACTTTAATGACAAACATTCACGAATAACCCCTTGCTAGAATTCTATTTCACATGCATAACCACTTTATGCAATTTCACCCGAAAACCTGTTTCGGTATCTAGTGAAATAAATTCCTGCGCTTGTACATTCTTTCGGCATGAAACATTTGCTCCAATTGGATGTCGGTGTCTCTTAAGTGTGTCACCCTACGGTTCGTGAATAATGCGGACATGATCGAGACCCCTCTCAGATCAATAATCAGAAGCGGGATCTGGAGACCCATACTGACTCCCACACATTCAACGATGACTTTCTTGTGATCGTCGGAACCTTTTACGCTAGTATCTTAATCCCTTTGTTTCACGATATATTACATGTCCGAGATTCGATCATTGGTATCTCCATACCTAGTTTGATCTCGTTACCGACATGCACTCTTTTCTCATTCCTGTGATATAACATTCTAGTGATCAAATCACTTGCTTGCAAGCTAATCAATGTGATATCACCGAGAGGGCCCAGAGTATATCTATCCGTCATCGGGATGAACAAATTCCACTCTTGATCCATGAGCCTCAACATAACACTTTATTAGTTCTGAATCCATCTTTATAATCACCCTGTTACGGTGTGACGTTTGATGTTATCAAGAAACTCTTCCGGTGTTAGTGATTGACATGATCTCATGGTCTAAGGATTAGGATCACTTCGTAAGTTGTTATAGCAATATAAACTCAATGACTTTGATCGTAATGCTATACTTCGGATGAGTGTTCATCACATCATTACACTAATGTTGTGATCCCGTTATTAACAACATCCAATGTCCATGATCAGGAAACCTTGATCATCTTGTTAATCAACGAGCTAGTTTATGAGAGAGGCATAACTAGGAACTTTCTGTTTGTTTATTAAACACACATGTATTAACGTTTCCGTATTAATACAATTATAGCATGCAAAATAAACATCTATCATATACTTGGAATACACATAATAAACACTTTATTATTGCCTCTCAGGGCATATTCCCTTCAAGCTCATTGATCTGAAACCTGATTCGAGGGTTGGATATGTGGCCTCGAAGCTGGCTGCTCAGATGGTCGAGGATGATTGGGCTGCACAAAGGCAAGTAATGCCTATACTTACTGAGTTGGAAGTGTTAACAGTGGAGGATGATGATGCTAATGCACAAGGGGAGGCTGCAGATGGTAATGCACAAAGGATTGTAACTGTTGATTGGAATTCAGTTGAGATACATGACCGCACTGATTTGGTCATTGCACCAATAGATGACATTGAAATGGCAAAGCTTTTTGGCATTCCTATAGATGACAGAGACAAGGAGAAGAAGAGGGATGAAGCTGCAAATGATGGTGACAACCATTTAAGAGAGGAAGAGGCAGATATAGATCTAGAGTTGTTGGAAAATGCTGCAGTTCATGTAGATGATGCACATGATGATGAGCTAGTAACAGTTTATGACAAAGAGGACCCAGTTATTGAAGTTGGGAGATTGTTTCCAAGCATGGATGAATTCAGGATGTGTTTCAGGACATATGCAGTCAAACGTGAGTTTGCTACCAAGACTATGTGGACTGATAAAAAGAAGTTCTATGCAAAATGCATAGGTTATGATGGTGGTGCCAAGCCTTGCAAGTGGTATATATCTGCTGGACGCCAACCTGATGGAAGGACAATAAGAGTGAATCAAATTCCAAAACCTCATACTTGCATTACAAGTTCTCAAACAGTTACAAAGATGACATCACAATTATGGGTTGCAGAAAAGATCTAGCCCATTTTAGCCACAACACCAAACAACACTGCAAAGAGACTGAAAATAGACTTGGAAAAGCAGTACCCCATTAAGCTGAATTATACTACAGTGTGGAAGGAAAAGCAAAGGGCAATGAAAGAGCTATATGGTGATTGGGCAAATACCTTTCGAATGCTTTATAACTTCAAAGCAGAAGTAGAGAAGAGGTCACCTGGCAGTGTTGTGGAGATAGATACTGAGGTAACAGCTGATGGGAAAGTCTTCTTCTCTAAATTCTTCATGGCTTTAAAGCCTTGCATCGATGGCTTCAAAGCAGGTTGCCGTCCATATTTGAGTATAGACTCATCTTTCTTGACTGGAAAGTGGAATGGTCAACTAGCAGCATGCAATGCTTTAGATGGACACAATTGGATGTTCCCTGTAGCTATTGGCATGTTTCAGTCTGAGACAGAGGCATCATGGACATGGTTCATGATGCAGTTGAAAAGATGCATAGGGCCAGTCTCTCCATTGGCAGTGCACACAGATGCATGTAAAGGTTTAGAAAATGCAGTGAAGATTGTTTTCCCTCATGCTGAGCAGAGGGAGTGCTTCGGCCATATGTGGATGAATTTGATCAAAAAATTCAGAGGAGATGATTTTGGACGCATGTGGCCAGCAGCAAGATCTTACACCAGGCAGACACATTCATATCACCTTGAGAAGATTAAGGCGGCATGCTCTGAGGAGGATAGGGTCAAATTTTGTACATGGTTGGAAACCTACCATTCTCTTTTATGGTACACGTCTGGTTTTAACACTGCCATCAAATGTGATCATATCAATAATAATTTGGCAGAAAGTTTCAACAACAAAGTGAAGGAGTTAAAAGACTTGCCTGTCCATGACATGGTTGACCAGATCAGGATCATGATCATGAGGTTGTGGGAATTGAGAAGAAGGCTTGGTGATGTTCTTCAAGGAGATAAGCTTCCTGATGTTGTGCAGCAGGTGGTCAACAGGAGCAGAAATCTTGCACATTTGCGTGTTGAGAAATCCTCATTGTGGGGTGCTGAAGTCAGAGATACAAAGACTGGAAGGAGGCATGTTGTTGACACTCAATTGCATGAATGCACATGCCTTGAGTGGCAACACACTGGGAAGCCTTGTGAGCATGCCATACTTTTCTTGGCCTCCAAACACAAGCTAAATATGCACCCATATTTGCATGAGTATTATTCTGTAGCAAAATTCAAGGCTGCATATGGAACACCAATTCCAGCACTTACAGATCAGTCTCAGTGGCCTGAAGTGGACATTCAGTTCTCCTTGTGTCCTCCTTCGATGAAAAGAAAGGCTGGCAGGCCCAAGCAGAGTAGATTCAAGGCTTGGTTTGAGAAAGGTGGGAGCAGCAAGAAGGGAAAGAAAGATGCCAAGCCAAAAAGGGCCCAAAAAGGTAACAAGAATAGATGCAAACTCTGTGAAGAACTTGGACACCGAGCTGGCTCTACCAAGTGCAGATACACTGCTGAAAAGCCAAAGTATGTTCATCCAAAATCTATCCCATTTCTTGTTGATGATTTTTCTCCCTCAGCTAACTTGCTTGTTTTCAGGAGGAAGCATGGAGAAAAAGGCCCACCTCTTGTTGTTGACGAATGCTGGCCAGTGAAAAGGGCAAGAATCAATGGCCAAAGAAAGAAGAGAACTAACCAGATCATGTTTGGTGCTGCTGAGGTGCAATCTGAACTTGCTTTGGAGGATGATGTGCAAACTGTTGAGGCTTTAGGGCACACCGTTTTTGATTTGGAAGCTCTGGTGCAAAATGAGGGGCAAAATGAGCCTGTTGTTGAGGCTCTGGTGCAAAATGAGCCTGTTGTTGAGGCTCTGGTGCAAACTTACCAAGTTGTTGAGGCTCTGGTGCAAACTGACCATGTTGTTGAGGCTCTGGTGCAAAGTGACCATGTTGATGAGGCTCTGGATCATGATCATGAGGTTGTTGAGGAGGTGCAGGAGGTGAAGGAGACTCTTGGACGTGCTGTGGGGAGGCCAGATGGTAATGGTAAGAAAAAGAAGAGCATAAACCTATTGTGTGGTGTGAAACTTGTGAAGGAGAAGAAAACGAGGGGTAAGAAGAGGCAAAAGAAATAGACATTTGTTATTGTAAACATTTGTTATTGTTGTAAACATTTGACACTTGTTGTTGTAATAATTTGGCACTTGTTGTTGTAAACATTTGTTATTATAATAATTTGTCACTTGTTGATAATTTGGACAAAATTCAAATATGATGG
This sequence comes from Avena sativa, assembly GCA_916181665.1. NCBI lineage: Eukaryota > Viridiplantae > Streptophyta > Magnoliopsida > Poales > Poaceae > Avena > Avena sativa. Next base: position 451,832,137 of record OV702283.1, read on the forward strand.
TAAATTTGAATTTCAACATATGTAGCTATGTCACTTTTCTATGTTTGTATGAGCTTCCAACGTTTTTCTCATATGTACAATACAACTCATCCTCACCCTGATCCCTTTTGTGAATTACAACTCACCCTCACCCAAAATGGGGTAGAAATGGGCTCCAAAGCTAGGGTAAACCACCCCATTTCTAAGCAAGTTTTTTTTCGACCATTTCTAAAACCAAGTTAGATATTTTTCCTCAGAACTATGTCACATAACATGACACCATGCGAAGGTTTTGTATTTTTTTGATTTTTTTTGAATTAGTTATGCACATTTGAATGTCTGGTCAAACTTGAAGGGTTTTCATACATATTCTTAGCTAGGGGCTGAGGCTCGCAAAACTAGCCTTGGATCTCTGATAAAATAGCATGTTGTGAACCTAAAAATTATTTTTACAAAAAATCATCAGCATGGAATCATGTACCTGTAGTTCATATCTTACCCACTTCCAGCCGATTCGGCAGGATTTGTCTTTTTCACCAGGGATGGAATAAAAGGTTTGAGATACTCAAGTTGGGAAATTGTACATTCTAGGTGGTCTAGTATTTTTGAAAAATAGGATGTTACCATTTTGAAACTTCAATTTGGTGTTTGCTTCACAAATCCCCCCCTCTTTCGGCACTCAGAAAATAGAAAATGATTTTTCTGTGCGTCGAAAAGGAAAACTTTGTGCTACAACATTGTTAGTCATCCCATTATAGACATGCATGCCAAATATGGGCACATTATCACAAACTATGCCTTGATTCTAGCCATATCATTGGTCATTTGACCCGAAAGCCAGAAAACCTCGGAGGAGATAGGTCATTTTGTGAAGGGTTTTTTGAAATATGATCAATAGACCAAGTTTGATATTTTTCCTCACAACTATGTCACATAACATGACACCATGCGAAGGTTTTGTATTTTTTTGATTTTTTTTGAATTAGTTATGCACATTTGAATGTCTGGTCAAACTTTTTGAAGGGTTTTCATAAATATTCTTAGCTAGGGGCTGAGGCTCACAAAACTAGCATTGGATCTCTGATGAAATAGCATGTTGTGAACCTAAAAATTATTTTTACAAAAAATCATCGGCATGGAATCATGTACCTGTAGTTCATATCTTACCAACTTCCAGCCGATTCGGCAGGATTTGTCTTTTTCACCAGGGATGGAATAAAAGGTTTGAGATACTTAAGTTGGGAAATTTTACATTCTAGGTGGTCTAGTATTTTTGAAAAATAGGATGTTACCATTTTGAAACTTCAATTTGGTGGTTGCTTCACAAATCCCCCCCTCTTTCGGCACTCAGAAAATAGAAAATGATTTTTCTGTGCGTCGAAAAGGAAAACTTTGTGCTACAACATTGTTAGTCATCCCATTATAGACATGCATGCCAAATATGGGCACATTATCACAAACTATGCCTTGATTCTAGCCATATCATTGGTCATTTGACCCGAAAGCCAGAAAACCTCGGACGAGATAGGTCATTTTGTGAAGGGTTTTTTGAAATATGATCAATAGACCAAGTTTGATATTTTTCCTCACAACTATGTCACATAACATGACACCATGCGGAGGTTTTGTATTTTTTTGATTTTTTTTGAATTAGTTATGCACATTTGAATGTTTGGTCAAACTTGTGAAACCCCGTTGACTGCATCCTAAACCCCGCTAACCCTAAGGCCAAATGAGGACCGTAGATCTAACCCTAGCGCGACACTGTGGCCGTCCGATCGCGTCTTCTAGAAGGATTCCGCGGGTGGCTCTGGGCGATCCGTGGAAGGGCTTGTTCTGCAACCTGATTGGTTGGCGTCTCTTAGAAGGATTTCGTGGCTAGCTCTTGGCGATCCGTGGGATGGATGATTCTGGAATCTGATTGGCTTCATCGTTTTACGTGCAACAGCATGGCATGCGAGCGTGGCAGATGGTTGGACCGAGCGTGGCATGCGAGGGCGCTGGGCGGGGCGGGCTGCACCATGCATGCAGCTGCCCCTAGCGTCGCAGTCTAGCTATTTTACGTGCAACAGCGCTGCAGCGTATTTACTCCCTCCGTCGCATTAAATAAGTATACGTGTAACAACTTTCTTCAGTCAAACTTACTCCCCTCAGGTTCATTGTAATCAATGAGACTTTGCATGATACCACATCTATGTTATTTTGCACTATGTAGTAGTAACTTAGACTAGTAACATATGCATGATACCACATCACCTATGTATAAGGTGGAACCTTTGCTATAAGATGGGACCCACACGGAAATGGCTATAAGGTCAAGTTCACCATAAGCTGGGACCCACATGTCTGTTAAAAGTACACACACGCAAGAGAGAGAGGAGAGAGTAAAATAATTGTTTATTGCTTGTGGGCAACCCATAAGCTTGTAGGTCACCCTTAAGGAAAATCTTCTAAAGTAAACCTCCACTATGTATATGGATAGCCATATGGACTACTTTTTGGCTTGTGGATAGCCTTATGGACTACATAGTGGATGCCCAAGTGCATTGGAAAGGTAGAAGTACATTTTTTGTGGACAAATTTTGAAGCCAAACGTACACTTATTTGTGTACAGAGGAAGTATGCATGTCACTATGACCAGCAGAAAAAATATCAAAATCTAAAATATGTAATAAATATAACGTACAGCGTTGGCACACTCCATTGACCGTTGGACCGAGCGTGCCATGCGAGGGCGCTGGACGGGGCGGGCTGCACCATGCATGCAGCATGCAGGGTCGGGGCGGCGGTGCAGGGGTTACATTACGTCGCATCCTAGCTATTTTTTCTCTCTCTTTCGCATTGATCACGCCCGCTTCCCACACGCAACGCAGCGCACGCGTCTCGTCTCGGCGTCTGGGCGGGCTACACCATGCATGCAGCAGCTGTCCCTAGCGTCGCAGTCTAGCTATTTTGCGTGCAACAGCGCTGCCCCATTAAATAAGTGTACGTCGAACAACTTTCTTCAGTCAAACTTACTTCCATCTGGTTCATGCGCCATACAAAAAGTCAATATTACTCCCACCGATTTTTCTTGCGTGTGTAAAAACGAACGAGTACCTTGGTACTAGATTCCTGCATTTATTACCGAAGTAAATCAAGGCCAAATTATATTTTCCCTTTTATTTTTCACTGCCAATGAACAACTACCTTGGACGTTTTTTTCTCTCTTTCACATTAATGCATGCATGCATGCAGGGACGGGGGCGTCGCATCCTAGCTATTTTCTCTCTCTTTCGCATTGATCACGCCCGCTGCCCACACGCAACGCAGCGCACGCGTCTGTGCCAACGCGACGCTGGATTCCCACGCCGCCCTTCACGCCCCGCCCTCAATAAATAGGCAAAACGCCTTTGCCTCCTCATCTCGTCTTGCCCCTCATCTCTTCAACCTCGAGCCCGTCCATTTGCCTCCTCCCAGCCCCCAAACACTCCGACCATGGCGACCTCCCCCTTCCGCCTCCCTTCCGACACCGAATTAAGCGACGAGGACAACCACCCGGACCACAAGCAGTGGTGGGAGTAGGGGGCGCCCACGCGCCCCAAGCGTGGCAAGAAGAAGAAGTCCCCGCCCTGCCCCTGGGGGGATCAGGGCCCCATCGTCACCAACCCGGGAGTCTCCAACCTCCTCGGCGGCGGCGACCTCCCCTCCGAAGCCTACTGGGCTAAGGCGGCGAAGGAGGAGGAAAAGCAGGAGGCTGCTATCGCCAGGTGGGAGGAGAAGGAGGCCCAGCGCACCTTGAAGAAAAGGCGCAGACGGCAGGAGGAGGAGCAACGGGAGGCCAATGGCCGGGCCTTCCGGGAGGAGCAGCGGAAGCGGGACCAGCGGGAGAGGCTGGCGGCGTGGAATGCGGCTGCACCGGCACCGCCTCCACCGCCGATGGAGTAGGGGGTTAGGGTTTAGGGGCTAGCCCAGGGTTTAGGCGGGGCGCCTATTCCCTTCTATATTATTGTACTTTTTTCTTTTTATTGTAATGTTATCGATCCCCCTATCTAATATAAGTAATGTTATCCCAATATTATCTATCCCCTTGTTTCATTGTAATTTGTGTTTTATTGTATTGTCATTTGTCAAAACACCCAAAACAACAAGTGTATAAAACAAAAGACACAAAAACAAGTTCATATAATACTCGTGCAATATTTATATATTTACAAGTGTATAAAATAAAAGACACAAAAACAAGTTCATACAACACATGGTTCATTTTCAAATAAGACATTTACATATTTACATAAGTTAAAGGAGCGCCCAAGTTATGTTAGTTAAATGGATGTCCTTGGACTTCATTTATATATTTACTTTTGCAAAAAAAAAAAGATTGCAACCTGAGCACGAGTATCTGCAGATCCACACGTCCCTATTTAGATTGTAACGTGAGTACCATTTTTTTTGCCCAATCAACATATAGTTACTATTGGGCCTGGATACGTCCATTTTGGCATGGCTAAGTTATATTTGGGCCTGGCCTTTTTCAATCCTCGTCAATTGTTTTTTTACTTTTCAACCCCTCCCCCTCCCCTGCACACGGGCGCCCCCTGCACACTGATAAAAGGAACACTGACGAAACTGAAGAAACACTGATTTCGAAAACAGAGCAGCTCAAAATTAGCCCGAATTTGTGTTGCATTTTATTCAAACCAAAGACATAGACCATTACATCCATTACAAAGCATCACTCGAACACTGACTGCGCTGTCTAATGACTAACGATGAGGAGATAAACTAATCCGAGAGAAATTACACAAAAATAAAAAAAAACGGCCATCAGATTGTCCTGCTTCTTCAATTCGATGATTTGCCTTAGCTGCTTGTTCATATTCTTTAGCTCGGCCTTCACTTCCGCATCCACCGTAGTACCAGCGGAAATGGGGTTGCCACATCCCAATTGCTCCACCACGGACGGGTTTTCGAGCTCCCGGGATGCTACCTCCACCCCAATTCGCTCGATGTACTCATCAAGCCACTCAAAATGCCCACATTTTGGCAGTTCCTGAAATCGCAGAGATGAACCCTAAATCCCAAATTCGATGAAATGCATGAAATTTCGAAAGAAAAGCGAGAAATTGGCGCTCGGAACACTTAGATCTCACCTTTCCCGGCTCGGGCTTGCTCTCACACTTCACAAATTCCCGACCAATGTTGCCGTTCTTGTCGGTGGATGTGACAAGCCGCTTCAGGGGCGCGGTACGGGGGCAATTGGGGCACCTCCTCATCGGCACCGCACCATACCGAGGCCATGAGCGGTGGGAGGAAGCAGAGCTCGACATCCCTCGCCGGCGTTGCCGCACTTGCTCGCCGGAGAAGAAAACAGAAGGGGATGAGATGCTGGAACGGTGACAGGATTGCTCAGGTACGGGGACGGATCAGGGCCAACGGCTCTCTTCGACCACCGGGTGGGTCCCACGATATGAGGTGGACATCAGGTGAGTTCCGCCGTGACGTGGAGAGGCTGTGGGTCCTACTGTGCTCAGCTGATTCGAATTCGTTGACGGTCTCGTGGGGTTAAGTAGAAGTGTCGCACGGGAGCTATTTTCCGCCTCACAACCGTTGCATGCCAGCTATTGTTTGCAACGATGGCGCTTTCCTTCCAATTCCTTGTAAAGACGTCGCATAGGAGCTATAAGCCCCAACTGGATGAGATATCCAAAAAGTGTTGAAAGCGTTCCCCGTGACAGCACGGTTCTGCTGACTCCCAGCATATAACTTCTATGGATAGGTCACAATGGTTCAAGATTAAGGAATAAAGTGTGCCATCAAGTTCGTGAGATCTTTACTAACTAACTTTCTCAAAATAGACAAACATTTTATTTGGAAGAAAACACAACATATGGAATATGCACTGAAGTAGCAAATGATGCTAATAGGTAGGTATGGTGGACACTGTTGGCAATATTGGTTTTGGGAGTTGGAAGCACAGGTAGAGCTCATACTCAGTGCAAGTGAAAGATAGCAATAGAGAGGGAGCAACAAAAGAGAGAGCAATAATTGTCATAACTATGCTTGCAACAAAACAGGACTAACTATGGCATGAAAGTGATACAAGAACTCTGAGGCAAAATAAATCATCGAGGCGTACTGACTATTGATTAGTCATATGCATGCGTGAGCATGTGCCAAGTTGATTCACATGAAACTTCCACAGGAGGATACCACAATATCACACCAAAATATGAATAAATCAATGCAAGCAAACATTCATATGACATGTTACAAACTATTAGCAAGCTGGAGCTGATCACAAGCAAGCAAGAACTACTAAGCATCCATAATGACATACACCTTACACGAACATACTAAGCATTCTCACAATGATGAGTATATGTATAAAAATGAAACAAATAGAGTTCGTTACCAGCCTCTTACCACACCTCAAGTTGTCTTAATCTTCATTATTGCCCTTCACTTGTGTGACTTGAATAATAACATGAAACCAAAATCCACTGAGGACGGCTGAATCCTGCAAAGAACTCAAAAAACCAAAGAAGAAGAACAAATATTTTTGGTGTTTTCGATTTTTTAAATAAAGCAAACAAAGCAAAAGCAAACAAAGAAAAGGCAAACCAAACAAGAAGCAAACAAAGCAAAATCTTTTTTGATTTTTATTTTAAGGCTAACCAAAACCAAAAGAAAAGAAACAAACCAAGGGAAACAATGAAAATATTTTTGGTATTTTTGTGTTTTTGAGAAAGAAGCAAAAAGAACCAAAAAGAAAGCGAAACAATGGATATACAAAGAACCGAAGAAACATGATATATATATATATATATATGAGTGTGATGTCGGTATACCTCCCCCCAATCTTAGGCTTTTGGCCTAAGTGGGGCTCAATAGCGTGGGTAGTAACTCCAAGCTGGTGGGTCATCGTAGGAATGATCATAGTCAGGCGCTTGCGATGAAGAAGAAGACGCGCCCTAATCAAAGGGCTGCTGGTATGAAGGCTCTCCCAAGTTGGAGGGCTCAACCGAATCGTCTTCGGCATCCTCTTCAACATTCTCCTCTTGCTGGGAGAGATCCGCCACGTAAGTGTGAAACTCTTCCTCCGTGAGCGACCATCCTTGCATGTTATCAAAATTAAACAAAGCAGGTGCAGGCAAATAAACTATTTTCTCAGTCCTACCCTTTCTCCGTCCTTGCTAGGAAAAAGACAATTCATATGGTAAACTTCTCACATTAGCCCCCAAGGAAACAAAACCATGCTGAATCATGGACTCAAGATCAATCCTCTCTATGGGGAACCGATAATCTGAATAGTGAGGCTCTAAACCATGGAAAGCTAGCAACCAAGAAGCAATGAGACCTCCACAAATTCCACCCTTCTCGCGGTTGGTGGTGAGACGGTGAGTTATCAAAGCACCCAGGCTATAATATCTATTCCTATTCAAATCAGCTACGATAAAATCTAGATCAAAAGAAGATAACTTTCTAGCAATCTTTCTAGCAAGAACACACTTGGTAATGAAATAGATAAAATATCTAATGGCTGGGAACTGAATATTCCGAATTTTACCACTTTACTTTGAGAAGTCAAAACCTTGGAAAATCTCAGCATACAAATCCATAAGTGACTTGGGACTCTCCTTGATCTTATCACAATATCCCCACTAAGGTACTTTAATTGTTGCACAGAAATCAGCAAAAGGCAGGTCGGCAGATATATATATATATATATTTTGTAATGGACCATGGGGTTATACGTAGACCAAGTGAACCGAAAGTCCTGCACAAAATCCATGGTTAGCTTAACATATTGAAATGGTTCACCTTCAGCAAAGTGTTCCAACCCCGCATTGGTAATCATAGTTTGGAAATCCTGGAGGATTCCCGCAGTTCTCATAAATTCCTGGCATGGATATATGGAAGGGAAAACTCCTTCCTCACGATGAACTTTCATTGGCTCAGGTACCATCAAGTCATATTGATTCAGTCGATAAGCACTCATATTCCTTGCTGAAATTTTTAGACAAACATCAAACCAAGTGATTTCCAAGTTGATAAATGATGAGCAACTACTATAGGAACTTGCTAGAGGGCTACACATGCATCAAAATAAAGTTTCTAAGCATAGAACAAGCATGCAAGCTCAAACAACCTGATACCTATAGCAGCAAAATACTCAAGATACAATCTACCAATCATAAATCTAATTGGACAAGTGGAGGAGGCACATACCAAGGAGCAATCCCTCCAAAAAATCAGCACTTAAGATGGGCTGAACAAGGAGATCGAAAATCTCGAGCAAGAACAGCAAGAACTCGAGCTTGAGCAAGTTTTCCGGTGTTTTTCGGGAGAGAGAAAGAAGATGGCTTTGAGGAGGCAGCTTGGAGGGGCCCAGATGGGCCAAACCTCCCCTAGGCGCCACCCACAGGTAGGCCGTGCCTACCATGGGTGTGGTGGCCCCCTGGGTCACTCCAGGTGTCCCTCTGCCCTTTTTTCGAGGAAAAAATTATTTTGAATTTTCTGGGATTTTTCGGGAAACTTTATTTTTGGCCAATTTTCAGGGTATGAAAATTGATTTTCTCGCAGAAACAGTTTTTCAGAAGAAGCAAAAGCAAACAAAAACCAAACCACACCAGTTCTAAGACGCTCTAACAAGCAAACAACTAACTAACAAGAGCAAAAGCAAAGACTAGGAAGGAGAAAAGTAAAAGAAAGCAAGAATAACCAAAGTGGAAACATTATTTTGTTCATTAAAATCCTTTTTTTAACAAGGTTGATCAAGTCTTGTTACCAAAACAATCTTATATGAGAAAAAACTTTGTATTCCACCAAGTGATTATGTTACCTCATACTTGATAGCAATGGTCCCAATCATAATAGTTTCAAAATTTTCTTGTGGAATGGGAAAATATATTTCTCCAACCTTGATGCTCTCAATATTTTCAATGGAATTCAGGCAATAGCTCTTAGCAACTTTCTTGGGGAAATAGAAGGTATGCTCTTTGTCATTAATATTGAATGTTACTTTTCCTTGATTACAATTGATGACAGCACCTGCAGGTCTTCCAAGAATAATAGACATATTATCATCTTCAGGCATTTCAAGCACAACAAAATCAGTTAGAACCAAGCAATTATGAGCTACTTGCACAGGAACATCCTCACATATACCAAAAGGAATAGTAGTTGACTTATCAGCCATTTGCAAAGATATATCAGTTGGTATCAACTTTTCTAACTGGAGTCTCTTGTAGAGAGAAAAAGGCATAACACTAACTCCAGCTCCCAAATCACATAAAGCAGTTATAACATAATTATTCTTAATAGAGCAAGGAATAGTTGGTATACCTGGATCACCAAGTTTCTTTGGAACCTTACCATTGAAGGAGTAATTAGAAAGCAAAGTAGAAATCTACTCATTAGGAATCTTCCTTTTATTAGAGACAATATCCTTCATATACTTTGAATAAGGAGGCAACTTAATAGCATCAGTCAAAGGAATTTGAAAACATAAATGTTTCATCCACTCACAAAACTTGTTGTAGTGTTCTTCCTCCTTTGACTTGTGTTTCTTACCTGGAAAAGGCATAGGTTTCTGCACCCAAGGTTCTCTCTTTACCATGTTTATTAGCAATAAAATCTTCCTTTGTGTACCTAGTGTTCTTAGTGGGCTTCTCAGGTTCTTCCTCAACTTCTTCATTATCAGGAGCATCATCTTTATCATTACCACTCTTAGTTTTAGCATCTGACATGGTTATACCCTACGGGTACGTAACTTCAGCATACCTAGTCCAGCCCAAAGAAGGCCCACGGCAGACATACGCTGGCCCATGAAGATTTTCGGGTGGCCAAGGCCCATGACGTCTTCGGATCCTTGGAGAGCAAGACTAGAGGAGATAGGAAATTCAAAGGGGTAAAACCCTAGAACTTGTAACCGACTAGGACTACGCCCGGGACCTGCCTAAGTCTATATAAAGGCCATGAGGGCACGTCCTAGGGCAACTCGACTCATACTTTTGCACACGCATCCACGCCAGATCGAATCTACGCACCCTGTAACCTTCGGTTCCGCCGTAATCAAAGAGCAGACAAGCAGGAGTAGGGTTTTCCCTCTGGAGGCCTGAACCTGGGTAAATCTCGTGTCCCCTGGTTGCTTGTCTGTTAACCGTGCCACGATCTCCAGCATCCCCATCTTCTCCAAAACCCAAGTCCATAACAATGGGCATTGACGAGATTAAACCTCGTCAATTGGCGCCGTCTGTGGGAATTGGGGCTGCTGATTGTGCGGTCGTGACGGTTCCGACCCGATCGATCTACAACTCCGCGGCGACGGAGAATCACCTCCTCTTCGGCGCTTTCGACTTCACCGCCCACTCGCCGGATACCATGAAGGATTTCGAGCCCGTAGGCGACGGACTCGAAATCTTGTTCGGGAGCTTCTGCTTCCAGGTAGGACAAACTGGCACCCTCCGCCTCCCTGAGCAGGTGCCCGTGCCGTCAATCAGGCCCGCTTCATGGGCTCCACACCCCGTGCTACGCACGTCACCATCAACAGATGAGTTCTATAGCAGCAGCAGCTGCAACTCCGATCTGTGCGATCCACCTTCGGATGAAGGGACCTACGGTTCCGGATCCGAAAGCTGCGGCAGCAGCCAACCAATCTGCATGCGCTATCTGTGCGCCGCAGTCATCCAAACCGACGAGGAAACGCCTAACCCGCCGCCCAACCCCAACCCGCAGGACAGAAACGGCAAAAACGGTGGAAACGGCGAAAACGGGGAAAACAGTGGCCACCTCATCCAACTTAGCAAAGAAGGATGGTCGAAGCACGCCGCGCCGTCGCAGGCGAAATAGTCCTACCTCTGGAATCCCCACGTGATCTGCTCAGGGCATACCACTACCTCCTCATCGAGGAGCACAAGAAGCAAGTCAAGATGCAGGAGATGCTCGACAAACGCAAGCAAGCAGCCTCTGAGTCCAGTGCGCAACGAGCTGCGCTCTCCGCCATGGAACCTGGCTCTAGCACAAACAGAAATCAGGGAAACAAGCATCGCTCTCAGGTGGAAAACATGGACCCCAAGGAGCGGCGTGACGTGACCCGAACTCTCCATACATCGTTCATGGATATGGACGCTGACGGCAACATCATCCCGAAGACACCACAAGCTGCGATCATGGCAGCCACTGCGTATCTCGCGGCTCACCCACCTCCGGAGGGGGACCCGAAAAGGGCCATGCATAGGTCCGCACTCACCGGACTAGGACTAATTGGAGCTGCGCTCCACGAAGACGCTCCTGCGGAACCGAAGAAGAAAGCTCCGGCCAGGCGCGACCGGAGTCCCACCCCCTCATCCGAAGAGGAAGAGGAGCATGATCTTCCTCGAAGGAAGAAGAGCTCGCACCGCCATAAAAGCGACTACGACGCCAGAGACAAGCTTACACAGCGCAAGATCGATAAAGCACGCGCTAAACGCGCATGCTCGTCTAAATCTAAGATGGATGAAGACGAAGGAGAACTCTGCGGGGCTCGATGCTTCAGTAGATCCGTCCGGCGAACACAGATGCCACGCAACTTCAAGCTTCCTTCGGATACTCCAAAGTTCAACGGCACACAAGATACAAAGTCCTGGCTCAGTGACCATCTGTCATCCGTCAAGCTTCACGGAGGCAACAAAGAAACCGCCATGCAATGCCTTCAGCTGCAGCTAACAGGCGCAGCGCGGGTCTGGCTTAGCAGCCTATCATCAGGATCCATCCGAAGCTAGGAGGAGCTCACTTACAGCTTCATCCGAAACTTCAAAGGCACCAGCAAGAGGCCCGCCTCAATTGAAGAATTGCGAGCCTGCACTCAGAGAACGGGTGAATCTATTCGCTCGTACATACTACGCTGGTCTACAACCAAGAACTCCGTAGCACACATCTCCGAAGAGCGGGCCATCGACACCTTCAGGGATGGCGTCAAACGCCCAGACTTCAAGGAGAAACTTGGACATGTAAAGCCCAAGACACTCGACCAGCTCATGGAAATCGCCAACAGTTGGGCAGACGGCGAAGATTGCATCCAGCGGGCGCAATCAGATGAAGAGGACGACTACGACCGAAGACGCGAACCCCGCAGCAAGAGGAGATCGCGCGTCTACGAGGACCGCGACGGACCCGACATGGTCGCAGCCGGCTACGCCGACCGCCGAAATGACAACAGCCGCAACAGCGGAGGATACCGCAGCGGAAACTTCCGCGACAACGGACGACCAAGGCAGTCGTGGCAACGCCGCGACCGCGACAACGGACCCTCAGCATTCGACAAACTTTCGGGTCCATGCACCATCCACTTCTACATCGACAAACAAGATGGCAAAAAGAAAGCTAGCCACATGCTCAAGGACTGCCGCGAGTTCCAGAAACTCAGCGAAGGCATGGTGCAGATGAGGCAACAAGCTCCAATCCCTGCGTTCGGAAACGCACCCGCGCCAGGTGAAATAGCACACGGAGCTCCTCCACCGCCGCCTATTGGAGGCCCAAATCAACCAGTCGCACCAGCGCAAAACAACGCCGGGGTCGCATACCCCCCACCAAAAGGAGCACTCAATATAATACAGAAGGGACGCCCCACAAATAGGGTGCAGAAGAAAATCACCCGACAAATCAACGGCCGTGGAAACTCCGCCTGCAATCCTTGAGTACCTCAGCGGATCGGAGTCCTGTATCACATTCACTCGCGCGGATCACCCTTGCCAGATCCCTCGCCCAGGTCATGCTGCCCTGGTGCTGGAGGCGCAGATCGGAGGCTTCGAGATGAGTAGCGTCTTCATGGACGGCGTCAGCGGCATCAACCTAATGTTCGCGAGCACTCTAGCAGCTATGCGGATCCCGCAATACAGCCTGGAACAATCAGACACAACGTTCCACGGCATTGTCCCAGGGAAGGACATCTTCCCCCTGGGCAAAATAGGGCTCGACGTCATCTTCGGGAAGCCGGACAACTTTCGGCAGGAGCGCCTAGAATTCGAAGTGGTGGACTGGCCGTCGCAATACCATGCCATCCTGGGACGTGTAGCATTCGCAAGGTTCCTGGCCGTCCCACACTACGCATACCTACTACTCAAGATGCCAGGACCAAGGGGCGTCATCACAGTCCACGGGAGCTTCACCCGATCGGACCAATGCGACAGGGATTTCAACAAAATCTCCCAGTCCTTCGGCATGCAAGACGAGCTCGTAAGGCTCCGCGAGGTGACAGACAATGGGCTACCCCTAGTCACAAGGCAGAACACACCCGACATGTCCTTCGATTCCACCGTCAACACCAAGAAAGTGCAGGTCCATCCGACAGACGCCTCTAAGACGGCGCTGATCGCCAACGACCTCAGCACTACATAGGAAGGCGCGCTCGTCGAATTCCTCCGTGAGCGCTGGGAAATCTTCGCCTGGTGTCCTGCGGACATGCCAGGAGTTCCCAGGGAATTCGCCGAGCACGCACTCAATGTCTTCCCAAACACCAAGCCAGTCAAGCAGTCTATCCGAAGACTGTCGGAGCCACGAGCCGAAGCTATCGGCAAGGAGATCAACAGATTACTCGCAGCAAACTTCATTCGGGAAATCAAGGAAAGCGAGTGGATGGCAAATACGGTGATGGTCCCGAAGAAGGACACGGACATCCTGCGGATGTGCGTGGACTTCACGTCACTAAATAAACACTGCCCAAAGGACCACTTCCCTCTACCTCGGATCGACCAGATCATCGATTCGACTGCAGGTTGTGAGAAGCTCTCCTTCCTCGACGCCTACTCAGGCTATAACCAGATTCGACTCAAGGTCGAAGATCAAGAGAAAACGGCGTTCATCACACCGTTCGGAGTATTCTGCTACAACACAATGCCCTTCGGGCTAAAGAACGCGGGTGCCACATACCAGCGATGCATGCAGGCCTGCCTCAAGGACCAGATCGATCGCAACGTCCAAGTCTATGTCGACGACATAGTCATAAAAACCAAGGAGGCAAGAACACTTATCGACGATCTCCGCGAGACGTTCGACAACCTTGATCGCTACAGGATCAAACTCAATCCAGAAAAGTGCGCCTTCGGCGTCCCCTCGTGTCAGCTGCTCGGGTACTTCATCTCTCAACGAGGGATCGAAGCGAACCCGAAGAAAATCAAAGCTATCATGACAATGGATAAGCCGAAAAACCTCAAGGGCGTTCAGCAGCTCGCAGGGCGAGTAGCGGCACTAAGCAGGTTCATCAGCCGCATGGGCGAGAAGGCCCTACCATTTTACCAGCTGCTGCGCAAGGCAGACAAGTTCGAGTGGACACCAGAAGCCAACGACGCATTCGAAAGCCTCAAGCGGCTCCTCTCCACCTCGCCCGTTTTGTTCACGCCAAAAGAGCGCGAGCCCCTGTTGCTGTACATAGCAGCCACACACCAGGTGGTCAGCACAGTACTCGTGGTCGAACGACCCGAAGAAGGCAAGACCCACGGGGTACAACGCCCAATTTACTACCTCGGCGAGGTTCTCACTCCAAGAAAACAGCGGTACCCGCACTACCAGAAGCTGGCCTGCGGCGTGTTCATGATGGCTCGGTGATTGAGCCACTACTTCCAGGAGCATCAGGTGATGGTCGTCAATGAGGCACCCCTGAACAGCATCCTGAATAACCCAGAGGCCACAGGACGCGTGGCCCTGTGGGGCATTGAACTATCACCCCTGGACATCATCTACGAGAAGCGACACGCAATCAAATCTCAAGTCCTTCCAGACTTCCTGGTACACTGGATGGAGCTGCAGCTGCCTGACGCCCCAGATATGTCACAGTCCTGGACAATGCATTTCGACGGCTCCAAGCGCGAAGCAGGAGCAGGGGCAGGAGTCATACTGACCTCCCCGCAAGGTGACAAGATGAAGTACATTATTCGGATGAAATTCAGAGCCTCCAACAACGAGGCCGAATACGAATCCCTCATCCATGGCATGAAGATGGCAAAAAATGTGGCGCAACGCGCCTGGTCATCTACGGTGACTCCAACCTTGTCGTACAGCAGACGATGAATGAGTGCGACGCACATGCCGAAAACATGATCGCGTACCGCGCGCTATACAACGCACTCGAAGGAGAATTCGACGGCTGCGAACTTCGGCACGTTGGAAGAGAGAGCAACGAGGAGGCCGATAGACTCGCCAACATCGGCTCCACTTGTGCAAAGGTGCCACCAGGTGTGTTCCTCGAACAGATCTGCATGCCATCCATCAAGCGAAAATTCCCCAAAGGATCACCCGAAGAACCAGAACACTCGGGGGCTACGCTACCCGAAGGTCATGAAGGACCCGAAAAGTTGGATACCGAAGTTGCCATGGTCAACCTGATGCAGGTCATGGCAGTTGAAGAAACTTGGACACGCCCATACCTCCAGTTCCTGACAAACGGAGAATTGCCTGACAGCCCGACAGATGCCCGGCGCATATCTCGTCGATCGAAAGCCTTCACCATCATCAACGGCGAGCTGTACAAACGCAGCATTACGAGTGTATTGCAACGGTGCGTCACCATCAACGACGGCAAGGCCATACTCCAAGATATCCATGAAGGCATCTGCGGCCACCACGCAGGCAGTCGCTCCCTCGTCGCCAAAGCTCTGCGAGCAGGATTCTATTGGCCAACGGGCATGAGCGACGCGAAGAACATCGTCCGAAGATGCAACGGGTGCCAACGGTTCGCCGAAAAACCGCACACACCTGGGTCCGAACTTCGACCCATACCCATAGCCTGGCCTTTTGCCCAATGGGGCCTCGACATGATCGGCAAACTGCCAAAATCTTCGAAAGGAGGACACGTCTTCCTCCTGGTCGCAGTCGACAAATTCACCAAGTGGATCGAGGCCATGCCAGTCACCAACCAGAAGGGCAAAACCGCCGTCAAGTTCTTCGAATCCATTGTCTACAGGTTTGGCGTACCGCACAGCATCATCACCGACAACGGATCAAACTTCATCTCCGAAGAATTCCAGGACTTCTGCGAAGGCCTCGGGATCAATATCACGTATGCCTCAGTGGCACACCCGCAAACAAACGGGCAAGTGGAAAAGGCCAACGGCCTAATCGGCGCTGGCATCAAGAAGCGCCTCATGAGCTCACTCGAGCACAAAGCTGGAAACTGGACGAAAGAGCTACCGTCTGTCCTGTGGAGCTTACGTACTACGCCAAACAGCTCCACCGGCTACACACCGTTCTTCATGGTGCACGGAGCTGAGGCCGTGCTACCAGCCGAAGTACGCCACCAGGCTCCACGAGTCGTCGCTTACAGCGAAGCCGAGTCCACGACTGCACTCGAAGACGCCGTCGACACACTCGACGAAGCACGGGATATAGCAGCAGCTCGATCAGCGGTGTACCAGCAGAGTCTCCGCAACTATCACAGCCGCCGGCTGCGCCCAAGGTCCTTCGTCGAAGGAGACCTCGTCTTGTGACTCAAGCAAAAGCGACCGAACAAACTCGATTCACCATGGGAAGGACCCTATGTCATCACCGAAGTCATCCCAGGTGGCGCCTATCGCCTCAAGCACGTGGAGTCTGGAGTCGCATACTCCAACCCATGGAACATCTCGCACCTGCGACGATTCTACCCGTAGCAACCTACCCCCCTTTTTTACTTTCAATAAGGCTTTCAGCCAAGGCTACTCGGCCGAACCATGTACCTCCTCATTACGATATAAATAAAGCTAAGTGTCTCGCCCCCAACCTTAGGTTGACCATTTTCTGCAACTTTACTACATGCTACATACGCACTTGGGGGCTCCCCCCACCTCACGGTTTCATCGACTGAGGACCAAACGTGTACACCTGAGTAGCTGACTACGTCAGGCAAACGAAAAGGGCACGTACTCAATCAAAGCACTGCGTGCTCACAAACAAGCAAACCTTTACAACAAAGGGCACATAAACGCCCAGCCGCAATATACAAATTTTACATCTATCTGTTTATTTTCAGGTCCTACCTATTCTGAAGAATAACCTGAGCACGCTGCTCAAACAAATCTACAATTTGTTCGGCATACTGCCTTACAGCCGCGTAATGCGGACGCATGTTCCACTCGCCACCATCTGGTCGAGGAGGTGGCCCAGTCGCCAGAGCAGCCAAATCTACGTCAGGGCGGTGCACCCTCACAAGAGACAAGGCAGCCTTCACCCCTGCGACGAGCTGCTGCCGCACCAGCTCCTTGACATTGCTGGCACTCTGAAACTTCGTCAGAAGACCTGCAAGGGTCGTTGGCACGGCATCCAACGGAAACATGACGTGCAGCACCGAGGAAAGTGATGTCTACACCTGGCGGAGCACCCGCGAAACCTGGTAGACACGATCCTGCACCGTCGCTAGAACCATGGCGCGATCACGATCCATCCAGAAGAAGCCGCCGGCCTCCATGTCCTGTTGAGTCAAGCAATTGACTCGAACAGCGATACGCTCCTTTTCTTCCCTCGGAGCAAGATTGGCACCTGCGACAACCGCACAAAACAAGAATAAGGCCAGCAGGCTCACCCGAAGAACTAAGCTACAGCCCGAAAGAAGGATCAACTTACATTGCAGCTGCTCGGACAGCCGACCCAGCTCCGCCATCAAATACTCCTCTCTGGCTGCACCACGGTCTGCCTTGGATTTCCAAACGTCGGCGCGACCGCGTAACCCAAGAAAATCTCTCTCCAAGCTGCGCACGCGATCTCGAAGAAAAGCGAGCTGCAAGGAATCATCCAATGATGGTCGCAAGGGCCTTCCGGATGAAGTGTCAACTGGATCAGCACCCGAAGGATCCTATAGCAGCAGAAAAAAAAGAAGGCACACCGACATTTAGCCAAGGATAGAGCACAACTTGGAGGAATTCATTAAAATATATAAGGCCACTACGTGGCATAAGGATGGTACTACAACAGATATTTACAACAAAAGTAGACTACAAACTACCCTACGTCTACTATGCCTAAGGCGGAGGACACTGAGTCGCCTCAGAACCAGACTGCCTAGCTTTGGCCTCGCTCTGCTGCCGCAATGCATACTCAGACAGCAAGTCAATGAGCTTGGGCCCATATCGTCTGCAGCGAGCGGAGTAGGCGGCGCAAGCTACCTCGGATCCATCCGCAGCCTTAGGCATCCGAGAAGTAATCTGGGGCAGGTCCAGCTCCGCCCCAGCCGCCATGGCCATCGCCAGCCCGACGGACACGCCGATGCCCTTCTGCTTGCGCTTATACGCTGCAGGCGCTTCGGCTGACAGAGCCTCTGCCAGGGCATCCACATCTTCAAGGGATGCGCCCTTCGGGAAGAGCTCCTGGTAGAAGCGACCAAGGACCTCTTTCGCCTTGGCAAGGGAGTTGACGACGGTGCTGCAGCGGTCTTCGACCGCTACAGTGGCATCATCTAGAGCACTCCCGTGCTCCAGAGCACCGCGGTCGAACTCGATGCCTGCGGCATCTGAGACAAAAAAAGAAGAAAACATGAAGAAAGGCAACATAAAAGAAGATCCGTAGAAAAAGAAGCAAGTACAAAAGCTAACGCTCACCCGAAATAGCCTTGGCAGCAGCCATGAGCTTCTCCGCCACCCCTTTTTCACGAGCAGCCGCAACGGTGGCCAGCTGCTCCTCACGATCTGCGGCCTCCTGCTGCAGACGCTCTTTCGCTTCGGCTGCCTTCGTCAGCTCCAGCTCAAGGCGCTCTCTCGCACCAGCGGCAGCTTCGGCCTTCTGCTCCGATTGGCCAAGGCTCTTCTTCAGAGCGTCGACCTCACGGAGAGAGTCGTTATGCTCCTCTGCATTTACAACAATCAAGTGTCAAAGAACAGGACCAGGATAAGCAAGAGAAGTACTACAAGGCAGACGAATACCTTGAAGCTGCCGCAGTTTCGCCTCCAGCGTCAGGCATTCCTCCACCAGCCGCTTGGCCTCTTGGACAAAAGGCTGCAGCAAAAGGCAATAGTAGTAAGAACAGGACATGGGGGATACGCCCAACACAAAGAAGCATAAACAATATCAGCATACGAAGACACTCGGGGGCTCCCCCCGTAACATCAAGCAGAAAAACTTACGTGCTCCGAAGGCGAACCCGCAGGCCCGCCTGCGAAATTCTGAGGCGCAACCACCAGCCTCTCCTGCACAGGAGGAACTGGCGCAACGTCACCAGAAGTCGCCACCGTTTGAGGAGGAGGCGACGCAATGTTCGACTCCCCCATCATCTCGCGTGCACCATCACTAGAGCCGTTGGTGGATTGCCTGCATACGAACCAATCAACACAGGTGCAAAAATAACAAGGGAACAAAGGACAACAGTGGCAACAAGAAAACTTACGAGCCCAACGCGCTCAGATCGAAGATAGGATAAGCCCTTCGGGCCCTCTTCTCCTCCTTGTTTTCTTCCTTCTTCTCCTCCTTCTTTTCTTCCTTCTTCCGCTTTGCTGGCGGGTGCGGAGCAACAGCCCGCACAGGAATGGCAGGAAGGGGAGAGGAAGAACCCCCATGAACATCATCATGACGCTCAAGGCCCAGAGGATTTCTGGGAGTCGGAGGAGTCGAGGCATCTGACGACTCGCTAATGGTCCTCACTCGATTCGTCGGCATCCTCCGCTGGGGATCGCGCTGACGGTAGCTCGGACACGGAATCCACCACTTCATTATCCGGGGCATTCGGATACCTTTCGGGCAACGGTGGTGCCATGCCCGGCACTTTGAAGCTCTGCAAAAGGAAAAGGAACTTTGTTAGCAAACAAAGGAAAAAGTACACAGCTGACAAAAACAAAAGGGGAGCACTCCGTGCGCAAATCTACACTTTCGGTACGACGAACGTCGAAGAAAAGGGAGAAGTCAGCGACTTCCCCGGGATTTCTTTGTCGGCCTTGAACTTCAACAGCGTGCGAAGAGCCTTGTCAAGTTCCACCTCGGAGATTTTCTCACTCGAAACCCTCGTCGGATCATGGCGCCCAGAGTAAAGAAACATCAGATGCGCCCTCGCTTGGAGAGGCTGCACCCGACGCTCAAGAAACGTCAGGATGATGTCGACACCGTTCACCTCCTTCTCAGGAATCAGTTGGAGATCCTCCACCCGACGGTACAGGGCCTCTATCTCCGCCACCTCACCGTCTAAGATTTGGTTTTTCCAGGATCTTTTCTTCTCAATCAATTGGGAGGGGTCAAAAGGAACGAGACCAAAATCTTGCCCAGGCAGTACGGAGTCACGGATGTAAAACCATTTCCTCCGCCAGTACTGGACAGATTCGGACATGGAAAAGGAAAAGAATTGCACATTGGGACCGAGGGAGATGATGAAACCCCCAATGGGATACACACCATCCGAACCAGACTGTCTCTTCACGGAATAAAGCTTCCGGAAGAGGCCAAAGTGCGGCTCAATGCCAAGCCAACACTCGCAAAGCGTGATAAAACACACAATGTGGAGAAGGGCGTTGGGAGACAGATGATGGAGTTGAACCCCATAGAAAAAGAGCTGTCCACGAAGGAAGTCATGGACCGGAAAAGAAAACCCGCGAATCATGAAGGCAACAAACATAACCCGATACCCAGATGGGGGACGAGGGATTACCTCATTGCCGGGGAGTCTCACGGCCGTCGTGTCTTGCGGGATCAGGCTCCGCTCGCGCAGTTTGCGGAGATCGCTCTCCCGCGTTTCTGATCGCCGCCAGCCACAGTCGGTGACGCGAGCAGTGGTGGTGCCCTTCTTGCCTCCGGCGGCGCTGGTCCCAACCGCAGATGAGGATTTCTTTGTTTTCCCCATGGCGCTAAGGCGGTGGTGGCGTTGCCAACAAAGAAAGACAAAGGAAATGTGGAGGAAACTCTCAGCGCGCGGCCAGAATAGCTCAAGAACGAGGAGGCAGTGAATAGATGAATTGCTGCGGTGAAAAACAAACCATGATTTCACCAGGAATTATAATAGCGAAGACGACACACGCTGGCCATCCATCGAGAAGACCTAACGCCAACGGTAGATCTGGCCGTACACGTGTCAGCACCAAAACGAGTCGTCGTTACCACGCCGTCCACTACGTGCGGAAATCGAGGAGACGCCGTAATCATCTCCACGCCGCGCGTGATCGGTCAATTCAAAGTCAGCAAGTGGGACCCATGCTTCGTCCAGTCAAGTCATCTCTGGCGTAGCAGACGCTTGAGGTCATCGAAGCACTAACGTCATCAAAATCTATACTAGCACCACTTCGGCTCCACAGTTAAAAGTACTCACTCGAATCTATGATTTGACTAAATACTTGGGGGCTACTCCTATCAGGAGCGCTAGCCGCGCACCCGACAGACAAATGAGGACAAAATTACTTATCTGAGTCCTACGTCGAGTCTACGACTCCACTACGGACTCGGGGGCTACTCCCATAGGGAGGATGGATTTAAGCATCCGGAAATTTTCGAGTCCTGCGGACCTAATGATTGAAACAATGCTTGAACTGAAAGTCTCCGTTCGAGTCTACGACTCGAACAGACACTTGGGGGCTACTCCCATAGGGAGCGCTGGTCGCGCACCCTATGAAATCTTCGACTGCGATCTTCCGGATCCGCATGCAAAAACTTTTTTGACAACTCTGCCCCAACAAAACGCTAAGTGAGCAACAATCTCCTTGGCCACCCGAAGCACCTCCGAGGTGATAAATGTTAGGATGCTGCGTCTGCGACGCAAAGATAAGACCTACAGATATCATCTGATGGCCTAGCAACGCACCTAACCGCGCTCTGCTAGTATGAATCCGTACCAGCAGGTACGATGAAAAATCCTGACGGACGCGTTGGGTACACCAATTAAAATCACTGGAATTCCACTCCTATAAGTCCTCCGCGGCCTGAGTTGAATTACGCCAGCATATGTTCCAGGCCCGGGTTAAGGGACCCGAACCTGAAGAAGATCGTGTTGTTTCGTCCTAAGACAGTTAACTGAACCTGATCCGTCAGGTGAGTCAGGCACACGCATCAAAATCCCTACACACATATACTATTAACATATAGCTGCTCCCGAAGGATGGAAGAGTCCTCAGTCGAATCTACGATTCGACTGATCACTCGGGGGCTACTGACATGGTTATACCCTACGGGTACGTAACTTCAGCATACCTAGTCCAGCCCAAAGAAGGCCCACAGTAGACATACGCTGGCCCATGAAGATTTTCGGGTGGCCAAGGCCCATGACGTCTTCGGATCCTTGGAGAGCAAGACTAGAGGAGATAGGAAATTCAAAGGGGTAAAACCCTAGAACTTGTAACCGACTAGGACTACGCCCGGGACCTGCCTAAGTCTATATAAAGGCCAGGAGGGCACGTCCTAGGGCAACTCGACTCATACTTTCGCACACGCATCCATGCCAGATCGAATCTGCGCACCCTGTAACCTTCGGTTCCGCCGTAATCAAAGAGCAGACAAGCAGGAGTAGGGTTTTCCCTCCGGGGGCCTGAACCTGGGTAAATCTCGTGTCCCCTGGTTGCTTGTCTGTTAACCATGCCACGATCTCCAGCATCCCTATCTTATCCAAAACCCAAGTCCATAACAATGGGCATTGACGAGATTAAACCTCGTCAGCATCAGAGATAGATATACTATTAGGATCTACAGCAGGTTCAAGCGGTTCTTCAACTATTCTATGTTTCTTTTTCTTTCTCTTACGGGGGCTACCACTATCTTCAACTTTCTAAGAGTCCTGCTCAATTCTTTTAGGGTGTCCTTTAGGATATAAAGGATCTTGAGTAGCTATACCACTCCTAGTTCTAATTCCATAAGCATGTTTATCTCCTGAGGCATTAACTAGCATATCCTTTCGTACCTTAGCAAGTTGATCAAGTTGGGTTTGAACCATTTGAAAGTGTTTACAAAGCATTTTAATATCATTAGAAGTTCTTTCCTTAATATCTTTCAACTCTTTAATCGCTCTAGAGTTTTCTAATAAATGATTCTGAACTTGTTTATTGAAATTACCTTGTTTAACAATAAAAATGTCAAGTTCCTCTAAGCATTGATCGGGAGTCTTACCATAGGGAATATCTCCTTCATTAAAGTGTTGGAGAGAGTGTACCTCAATAGTAGATGAGTGGGGAATTGGCTTACATAATTCTTCTATAGGAGGTAGATTCTTCACATCTTCAGCTCTAATACCTTTCTCCTTTAGACACTTCTTAGCTTCCTTCATCACTTCATCATTTAATGCAATAACTCCCCTCTTCTTTGGTGTTGGTATTGGAACTGGTTCAGGAACATCTAGTTCAGGAATAATAGGCTCAGTTGTATTAGCTCAGTTGAAGTCCAATCATCAAAATTCTTGCTTATCTTAGCCATTAATTCTTCAACATCTGTAGTAGTTCTTTTCCTGAAAACACAATCAGCAAAGCTATCTAGGTAGGTCCTAGAATCATCAGTTAGTCCATTATAATAAATATCAAGAAGTTCGTTCTTAGGTAATGGACATCCAGGATGTGCATGAATCAAGGCACAGAACCTTGTCCATGACTCAGGCAATTTATCTTCTTCTCCCTGTTTAAAATAAAAAAGTCTCTGCAAAGCAGCGTGTCTAGCATTGGGAGGAAAATATTTCTGGAAGAAAGAAGAAATCAAACAATCAGGGCTATCAATGGAACCAGGAGGTAATCTATTAAACCAAACCCTAGCTTCTCCTTTTAGTAAAAAAGGGAAGATCTTAGTAACAAAGTACTTGCACATCTTAAAATCATCAAAGAATAAAGCACTCATAGTAGAAAGCTCATTCATATGAGCCACACCGCTCTCATTTTCAGTCCCACAGAAAGTTTATTTCTCAACAATATCTAAATAGGATAAATCAAGAGAGAAATCATAATCTTTATTTTTAATATCTATGGGAGAAGTGGCAAACTTAGGATCAGAGGACAACTTAGGAATAATGGTGCGTCTAGCAAGGAGACTCTTAATATCACTAGTACCATGTGTGTTTTGGCACTCTTCAACAAATTCATCAGTGAACTCAATGTAACCATCATTAATATCATAACTCTCACTAGACTCAGGTGAGCTAACAGGTGTAACCGTGTCTTCACTAGGAGTTTCGGTATTCCCTAGACTAGCCATAGTAGCATCTAGAAAAGGACCTAATGAACCACTCGCATCAAGCACAGTAGAAGTAACATCATGTGTATCAAAAGAAGTTTCAGATTCAGCAGTAGTAGCAGTGTGTGTAGCATGAGTATTTGGTGGTGGTGTGACAAGCTTACTTATAACAGACGGTGAATCAAGAGCAGCATAGGTGTTTAGGACTGCACCTCTTCTTGTAGTGGATGGTAAAATAGGGAACTTTCCATCACGAGTATTCCCCATGATAAAAGGAGTAGCAGTGAACAATAATAGATCCAAGTGAACTTACAAATAAAGCTATGCTCCCTAGCAACAACGCCAGAAAAGTCTTGATGACCCACAAGTATAGGGGATCGCAACAGTCTTTGCGGGTAGTATTACCCAATTTATTGATTCGACACAAGGGGAGCCAAAGAATACTTGCTATCCTTAACAACTGTGTCAGTTCAGCTGCACCTAGAAATATTTCTTGCTCACAGAAGTTTATTAGTAGCAACAGTTTGTAGTAGCAACATCAACAGTGAAACAAGAGTAATAGTAATAGTAACAGTAAACAGTGGGATTCGAGTGCGGTAGGCATAGGGATGGATGGACGGGCATTGCATGGACGAGTCTAAACATGTAACTTCAAGATCTAGGGCATTGCAGATAAATAATAACAAGCATCCAAGTACTAAACAATCCTAGGCATGTTCTCCATATATAGTCATACGTGCTCGCAATGAGAACTTGCACAACATCTTCTGTCCAGCCAGCCCATAGCAGCGGGGCCTCGAGGGAACTACTGTCAATTAAGGTGCTCCTTTTAATAGAGCACCGGAGCAAAGCATTAATACTCCGTGAACACATGTGATCCTCAAACCACAGCCATCCCCTCCGGTTGTCCCAATTATTGTCACTTTGGGGCCTTTGGATCCGGACAATGATATGTTTACACAACTTGCAGATAGGATCACAAACAATACTATCATAATGATTCAATAATAAGTTCAGATCTGAGATCATGGCACTCGGGCCCTAGTGACAAGCATTAAGCACAACAAGTTGCAACAAAGTCAAATAGCACTAATAGAGATACTAGGCACTATGCCCTAACAATCTTATTCGATTACATGATAGAACCCATCCGATCCCTACCATCCCCAAGCCTACAGCGGGGGATTACTCACTCATGGATGAGGGAAATATCGGTGGTTGATTGAGATGCGTTGGTGATGACGATGGCGATGATCCTCTCCAAATTCCCCGTCCCGGCAAGGTGGCAGAACGAAGTTTCTGGATCCGAATCTTGGTTTCTGGTCGCGGCGGCGGAGCGGAAATCTTTCTGGAAAACTATCGAACCCCCCTCGGTTTTTAGTTCGAGAGGCAACTTATAGGCGCAGAGGGTGGCCGAGGGGGTGGCTGCACCCCCCTAAGCGTGGCCAGTGGTGGGCCCGCGCCTGGCAGGACTGTGGGCCCCCCAGGCCCCTTCTCCGTCTTGTCTTCTGGATCCGTGGATCTTCTGGTGAAATAGGATTTTTGGCATATTTTCCGGGATATTTCCTGATAGTTCATTTTCTGCACAAAAACTAGACACCAAGGTAACTCTGCTGAAAAGAGCGTCAGTCCGTGGTAGTTATATCCAAATCACACAATTTTAGAGGAGAAACAATAGCAAAAGTGTTCGGGGAAATAGATACATTTTGGACGTATCATATGTATCCCATGGCCAAACTCCAAGAGTTTCCTCGTTTTGGATTGTCCAAAGGCCAGCGGAGTTGTTAGTGTTGGAGATATGCCCTAGAGGCAATAATAAATGTAGTTATTATTATATCTTTGTGTTTATGATAAATGTTTACATTCATGATATAATAGTATTAACAAACATTAATACTTGTGTGATTTGTAAACTTAAATTAGAGTCCCTAGTAAAGCCTCTTCACAATACTAGCTTGTTGGTTAATAAATGATTGTGGTTTCCCTATCATGAACATTGAGATGTTATTAACAACAAGATCATATCATTAGGAGAATGGTATGATGGACATACTCCTATAGATAAGCGTAGCATAAAGATCAAGTCATTTTAATAGTTCAATTGCTATATGCTTTCTAATACATAGTAACCTAATTCCTTCGACCATGAGTCATGCTTATCACCATCACCGGAAGGATGCTTTGATGACATCAAACACCACACCATAACTGGGTGGCTATAAAGGTGGTATTGAGTGTTCGGAAAGTATGGGTTGAGACACATGGATCAAGAATGGGATTTGTCCATCCATATGACGGATAGATATACTCTGGGCCCTCTCGGTGGAATGTCATCCAATTAGCTTGCAAGCATGTGACTGGCTCACAAGGGATCACATATCACGGGAACGATAAAAGAGTACTTATCAGTAACGAGGTTGAACTAGGTATGCAGAGATACCGACGATCAAAACCTCGGATAAGTAAACTATCGTGAGACAAAGGGAAATTGGTATCGTATGTAAGTGGTTCATTCGATTGCAAAGTAATCGTAGAAATGTGTGGGAACCATATGAATTTCCATATTCCTCTATTGGTTATTGTTCGGAGAAGTGTCTCGATCATGTCCGCATAATTCACGAACCGTAGGGAGACACACTTAAGGATTCGATGTTGTTGAGTAGTTATGGATTGATGAGTAAGAGACCGAATGTTGTTCGGAGTCTCGGATGGAATCCAGGATATCACGAGGAGATCCAGAATGGTCTGGAGAATAAGATTCATATAAGGAAAGTCTTGTTTCGAGGTTGGAGAATGGTTCCGGTGTTTTCATCGGGAATGTTCTAGAAGGTTCCGGAAGGTCCGGCACTCCAGAGGGGAAGGGTACATGAATGTGTCATAACAAGTTTGAATGGTTGCATCATGTACTAGGTGTCATCGCTGAGCAAAATAAAGGGATAAATCAAATCCTAGTTTGAAAAGTCAAACGCCAATTTGAAAAGTCAAACGACAAGTTTGCTTGGTGGAGGGAGAGTAGGAAACCTACTTGGGGAGGAGTTCCTCTCCCTCCACCGCCGACCAAGGAGGCTGAGTTTGGGGAGGACTCCCTCCCCCTTGGCCGCGCCCTCCCACCTATAAAAGGAGGGGCAGGGCTGCCCCTCTAGACCTACACCTTGCCCCACTAAAACCCTAGCCCTAGCCGACGGCCCTCTTGCAGTCGCCGCCGCCCTAGGGCAAACCCTAGCCGCCGACTTGGGGCTCTCCCCTTGCCCTAGCCGCTGGCCTAGCCCTCTCTCCTTGGTGCCTCTAAACCCTAGATCACCAAGGCCTCTCTCATAGTCCACCATACTCGCTCCGACTTAAGGCGAAGCAATGCGAGATCTCCCCTCTACTTCCGGTACCACGCCGTCGTGCTGCCGGAATCGCGAGGAGAGTGCTACAACCTTCGCTGCCTGCTGGAACAAGGGAGAGGAAGGTCTTCATCGAGTACCGAACGTGTGACCGACTGCGGGAGCGCTGCCGGAACGCAGCGCAGGAATGATCGTCTACACGATCTTGAGATCGGCAAGAGTACAACTACATCACCCACGAGAATCCGCTCTTGTTAAACACTTTGGAATCTTCGAGGGTGAGTTATTCTATCGACTCGTTGCTACAATCTAGTAGATAGATCTTGGCTTGTTTGTTTGTATGCGGTAGATTTTTTTTGTTTTCCATGCTACGAACCCCTACAGTTAGCATCTCATGTAGTGCGACAGTGGCGCAAGACACACATAAAGCAATATCTCACTTTGATTTCCAAGACAAAATTGTGGCATATGTAATCTCGAAACTTTGAAACATCATTTCTTATTTGACAACTCACTCAGTAAGCATCTATTAAGACCATCATTTCCAACACTATGGGGTCGTGCTACTCCATAACCATTCACTTAAGACAATTCTGAACAGTGACGACTAGCAAGTTTCAAAAACTTATTTATTATATATTTTTCTTCTTCTTTCCAAATGTAGAGAACATGGCAATGTATATTTAGAGGATCGCAATATTTTTCACAAGCTAGATAAAAGTTGGACAAGGTCCATCAAAGCTATGGCTTGTCTCCTATGGGGCCTAACATGAGCAAGTATATCCCTTATATAAATATGAACAAAAACTAACCTAAGCAAGCATTCAAAAACAGAGGGATACACAATAGCATGAAAACTTAAGATAAAGAACATTGAACAAGACTCTATGCATGCAAAATAACCTCCCCAAGCTAAGAACTTTCCAAATACCGACTTGAGAAGATCATGAAAACAAAAGATAAAATGTGGTTATCAAAAGAGGGTACAAGAAGTGGTTACCTCCCCAAGCTTAAGTTAAATCAAGGGTGACACACTTTATCGTTGAGGTGCTTTTAACCTCTACTTTGATGGACAAAGAACCTTTGCTTCAATGAATGCTTCATGATCCGGTGTATGCCTTCCTTAAGAACCTGGTAGGAACAAGACTAGAAAGAAAACAAAATATTTTTGTGTTTTTGAAGACACGGGTTTAGCTCACAAGTGATAAAAATACAAGTCCCACTGAGTCGGTTCATCAACCTAAACATCACGCTTAGGTCAACAAACTAGTTCTAGAAGTGGCCTCTCCTAAATTGTGATGACGTGTAAGTGAGACAAAATATGAAACATGAATGTGCAGCCCCTATGTGCTTATTTAAAAGAGGTTTGAGTTGGAAGGTTTTACCAGACATTAATAGGTAGGCATGTAGAATTTAAGCAACCAAGTGGCTTATGCGAGTGTTTGCACGGTTGGAAATACCATACACGTCATCACACAAGGTTCAAGTCCCTGCAAAAATAACACTCAAAATAAAAGACATCGGTTTGGTGTACGATGAAGTTCGTTCACGCAACTAATGAAAGGAAATGAAAAGAAAACATGAACTACTAAAGATAATTACAACTTAAGGAATTTCTAAGACAGAACTTTATTGTTTACATATGCTCGGCTTCTCTAGAACATGAGAGAAGCTCCCAGGTGGTGTTTTGAGGTTTTTAAAAGAAGAAGGAAGAAGAAAGAATAAAATTTCGGGAATTCTATTCTCAGACTCATAGTAACCCAAACCCAGTTGAACCAAGTGACATCTCAATTTTTAGCCAACACCAGTGAGTTAGATCCAACCATGCAAAGGTTTTTTGGAAACCCAAACCCAATTGTTGCATAAGGTGACAAATCAAATGATCAACATGGGAGACAACTCTTCCCAAGGAGTTTATGACAACAAGGATGACAATGATGATATTCTAGAAGGAACCCAAGCTTGCAATATTTGTGGAGACAAGGATCACACTTCCAAAGAGCATGGATATCAATGCCCCAATTGTGAAGAGAAACATCCAGCTAATCAATGCCTCACATCCCAAGCTACTTGTTTCCTATGTGAAGGAAATAATCATGTCCCTATCCAATGCCCCATCTATACCATAGTTCAACAAAGGAAACAAGGTGGAGTGCAACAACAGTTTGTAAACCCTCATGAAGGAACAACTTCTACCAAGAAGGATGAAGGCAAAGTCAAAACTATGCATCATAAGGCCAAATCTAAAGTGACCACAAAGTGTTGCTACTCTTGTCGAGAAGAAGGTCATATCTCTAGTAACTGCCCCAAGAAGAGAGAAAGATTTCCCACCTTTGTGGTGAAGTATGAAGAGCATGAACTAGAAGAATTCCTAGCTTTGGAGAGACCCAAAAAGAAGAAGAAGGACATAAGCTAGTTGCCATGTTACAATAGTAAGGAAATGGGACACTATGCTAGTGATTGCCCAGAAAAGAAGAAGAACCAAGGAAACAAACAAGAGGCAATGATACCAAAGGAAAAGAAAGATATCAGCCAAGTGATGTGTTTCAAATGCAAAGAGCTAGGACATTATGTAGACAAGTGTCCAGAGAAATTTCAACAAGATCCCAAGCAAGCCAAGAAGTAATCTAGTTGAAAAAAATTTAAGGGTGGTAGTACCCTAGTTGCTTTGAGCCAACTTGTAACCCCTATCTTCCCCAAATCTCGGGACGATATTTATTTTATGGGTGGTAGCCTGTCACATCCCAAGATTTTCCAAATCTTGTAATGTGAAAAATAATTAAACAAAATAATTAATTTTTGAAATTTTGGGTGAAAAGAAACTTTTGTTTCTAAATGGAAACTTTAAATCCCATCTTGAACAAACTTTGGTTAACATTTGAATCCAACTAAATTCAAATCAAGTGGAATGCATTCTTCATAAATGCATCTGGAAATTTAAACACTTGAGAAATAAACCAAAACCCTAAAACCCTAATGGAAGAAAATCATTTTCAAGTTATCTCTAAGACTATGAATTTGATCCATATAAAAATTGGTCAAACAAACATTTCAAATTGATCAAGAATGACTATTAGAAATATTATAAAACCATATAAATTGGATTCACTTACATTGGAGCCATAGATAAAATCTTATGAATTTAATAAGATAAGGAAATTGAATTTCCAAAAGCTAATGAAGCAACCATCTAGAAATCCAAAGCCCAATGGTGAGCAAATAATACTAAAAAGATTTAAAAGGATAAACAAATATTAAATAAGATTTTACAAATTGGAAACACCAAGTTTGGATCTACAAATAAAAAGAGATGGATATTAGAAGTTAAAAATAGAAATATTAAATAATAAATATTTAAAGACCAAATTAAATCTTGGCTTAATCCATGAGCAAATGGAATAAATATAATCCAAAATCCAAATAAAATAAAGGGATAAAGAATTTTCCAAAATAAAATAAAATGGCATTAATCAAATTGAATAAAGACAAAATCCCTATTAAGAAATGATTAATTAAATCATGGGAAAATAATATTTGGAATTTACCCAAGTGGATTAAAAGTTGTTTAATTTAACTTAAATAAGATTAAGGAAAACTTCCAAATAAAATTTATGAAATTAAAACTATATTTAATTTCACTGGAATAAGGACAAATACCCACTTTTAAATGATTAACAAATCATATTAAAAACATTCCAAATAATTCAAAGTGAATTGTTTGACACTCTAATAAATAAATAAAACTTATTCAAAAGGTTTTATGGAAAAATGAAATTTAAATAAGGATCAAAAATATATTTGATCTTATTTGAATTAAAGCAAGAACTTGTTTTAAATAATTAAAAGACACTAAAAGAATAAGATATTTATTGTAAAAATGATTTCAGAATCTATTATTAATCAGTATTATAATCTACTCAAAGTTTGAGAGAAGTTTGAATTCAAATGGATGTTTAAATTGATTAATCAAAATCAAAACAGAATAATCTCTCCTTCCTTATCCCCAACCTCCCCAGTACCTCTCAGGTCGAGACCAGGAGCCCCAGGCACCCCACCTTCCTCCCTCCTTCCTCTACCAGATGGCGATAGCCACCACCTCGCTAAAACCCTAGCTACCTCGGCCTTGATCCCGATCTGCGCGACCTGTTGCTCTCCAAGGCCCCCAGGAGCACCGGCGAGTTCCCCTGCAGATTCCAAATCTCATGGTTAATGCGTAATATACGGCGCTAGAATCACTGATGTTGAACTCACTAGACAACTGAATCATTTGGCTCCGAGGCATGTGGCTCCTCTAAGGCGGCGGTGGCCCTCTGGCTCCCGCCGGCGCCTTGCCGGCGCTGGGTCTGCATGGATTCCTCTGGAGGTTGCTGGAAGATCACCTACTCTGGTGTGACCACGGGTGGTAAGTTTCTTGAAGGATCGCTCGTCGTCTCGGCCGATTCTTGGCTCGTTCTTCTCAATGCAAAAGGCTCTCCTCTTGAGGGTCGATGTTTGGAAAATGGGGATAAGATCTCTGTTGGATCTGTCTTGAGGTTCCCCTCTCATCTTTCTCGTGTTAATGATTTTTTGGATCCTTCTTCTGGTTTTCTCGGTAGATCTCCTACCATTTCTGGATCGGATGAAGATACTGGTTTGAAATGGCAGGCCCTTTGTTACTCCTTGCCTGCTGATGATCTTGAGCCTTCCAAGGGTTTTCTCATGCTTTTTCCTAGTTCTAAACGGATTGTTCTCCTCAATCATAATGAGGTTGTGATTGATGCTCGATATTTGGTTCATGGTGAGGTGGTGGCCGCGGGTATCTCCATTGATTTACAGGTGAAGAGGGTTGTGGTCGGTTCTCAAATTTTACCAAGCCCATTGGTTAAAAAGTTTTCCTCCAAGGTTGAAAGTTTGGCGCCCAGGTCTCTGGATTTCTCGGATAAGCTTCCCTCAGGTTCCAATGTGGTTGCTCCCAAAGAGGTGGCTTCATGTCGACCGGCCCTTGATTTTTCTTTCGGGCGTGTTTTTGAGAAGAGGATCTATGATAAATTCAGGCATCAAGTTAACTTCATTGGTGGATTCAGGAAGAGGCCTTTTTATTTGGTGTGTTCTTTTGGGAGGGCAAATTTCAAGTTGGATTTTCATACTGTCAGTCTTGCTCTTCAAGCCTGTTTTGGTGGTAATGCTTCTAAATTCCAGGTGAAGCTTTTGCAAGATAGAACTTTTCGTTTCTCGGTTGCTTCTCGGGCAGTGGGTTTTGAGATTTACAATATCTCCAAGTTTTCATGCCTCTCTTTTGTGATTCATGTAAATCTTTGGGGAAATGGAGGTCCGAATTGGATTTATGAAGAAAAGGAATATTACAAAGAAACTGCTCAGGAATGGAAAGTTGTCACGTACAAAAAAGAAAGTGCAAAAAAATCTCCCGCTTTGAAGCCTCCCGGTAAGGGTGATTCGGTTTTTCAAAGGCTCAATTTTCCTTCATCACCCCAGGATCCTTCGCCTGTGATTAAGCATAATTTTAATGCGGGTTTCAATTCTGGCCATAAAGGCAGATCCTATGCCCAGGTGCTTACTGATGGGGGTTTTAAGTCAAAAGTAACGCCGGTCAGGGCTGGGGGGGGCGCTAATAGCGCTGCTTTTAATTTGCCTGGGCTCCTTCCTTTTCTGAAATTTCCCTCTTTCCCTATTTGTACTTGGCCCGATAAATCTTATGAGGGTTGGTTCAAGGCCCAGGTGGTTTCTCAGTCCAGGCCCGTCATCTACGGCAGTTTTCACGAGTTCACTTCCTCGTTGAAAAAAACAACTTCCTCTTCCCCTGTCTCCTCAACTCCCCCGCCCGCTGAAACCCCATTCCCCTCCTGTTCGTCGCCGGCGAAGAGCTTCGAAATGGCGAATATCCCGATCGACCCTGAGCCATTCCTGCCGAATGGCTTCTAGATTTTGCAGGTGGCAGGGCGGAATCGCGTTAAAAGGGTGGTGGTGCCTCGGAGGTCTCGAGCCATGAACAGTATGCTATTGCTAACATTTTTCCCCTCCCTCCTGGTCCAGTTCCGTTCGTAAATATTCATGGTGTCTTGGTTGATTTCCTCAACAATGAGGCTGGAGTGCACTTTAGAGATATACAGGATTGTCCCTTTGGGTCTGCGTATGTGCAGTTCAACCATGTCAGTGACCGTGATAGACTCATTGCGGCGAGTCCGATTCCGTTTCAAGATGTGCATGTATCTTTCGTTAAGCACAATGAGGGTGATAATTGGCGTAGAATGCAGTTTAACAATGAGTGCTGGGTGATGTTGGTTGGGCCTCCTCTTGATCACTGGCATACGGAGGATCTGAATGCTATCTTTGCTGACATTGGGAAGGTTCTCCTGTGGGAAAGGGACAATGATCATAAGGGTAGGATTGTTGCTAAAATTCGTGTGACTGATTTGGCTGATATCCCTAAGAGTGTGCGGTTTACCATTGGTGACCTGGTGGAGACTGAGTCATGGACTTTCTCTGTGGAAATTCTTCAGAGTCACTTGCTTGGTGGGGGCCCACCTGAAGAGGACCCACTGCCAGATGATAATGTGGACCCTCACCCTGTTCCTGCACATGGGCCAGTCTTTGGACCTCAGGTGCCACCTCCCCCCCTCCCCCCCTGCTCATGGGGGTGATTGGGGTCAGTGGATGGGTCCTGTTCAGAACCCTGCTCCTGATGCTGGGAATGCTGAAGGTTGGGGTCCATGGGAAGCTGCTGCTGCTCCTGTTCAAGGGCCTGTCATAGCTCCTGGAGAGGACATGCCTGTTGACAATCTGCATCTTCCACCTCAGGATGTGAATAGTGGTGTTACTGGTGTCATTGTTTAGGACTGGGAGTCTGATGATGAGGAATCTGTTAATGAGCCTGAGGATGTGGAGGAGCATGGTGTTGCAGTTGCACCTCAGGGGGTTGGCATTGGGGAAGGCCTGCAAAATATCTTCCAAAACTATCTGGCTGATGAGGAGGAGCCTAATGATGCTGCTGGGGAAGAGACTGGTAGTCCTATGGATTCTGGTGCTGTTGCCCCTGAGAATGAGGATTGGATGATGGAGGATCAGCACCTTCTTTCCCCAAATGAAGCACACCTTCAGGTTGGGATGGTGAGAACTTTCATTACCATTCCTGATGTGCATATTGCCAAACAGGGTTTCTCTCAGCAAGGCCTGGAGCTCTGGGAGAATTTTTTTGCTCCCCATATCCAGAAAGAAGCTTCTTCAAAGGGCTCTCTTAAGTGTGATATCCCTGTAAGTTGGTTTAATTTCATCACTCTCATGCTTGCTACTCCTGAGAAATTTAATTGGGTAAAAGGATTTCTTACTTCTCCTTTATGGGAAATTATTAAAGAACCTATTGCTGAGGAAAGTTCTATATCTTTCATCATTCCTAATGAGAATTTTTCCCAGATGGCCCCTTCTTGCCTGGGTATTGAAGTTAAAACATCTTCAGGTTCTCCCTCTACCCCTGCTAGAAAGAGAAAAGGCAAGGAACCTCTTGTGGAATCAGAGGTGAGGAGAAGTCCTAGGATTGTTGAATTAAATGGGGGTTTTAAAAGTCACTTACATTGTCAAATTGTTGATTGCCTGGTTTGTAATGCTGCTCCTCCCTGCCTGAATGCCAAAGTGGTTAAAAATCTTGCTGCTTCATTCTGCAAGGTTAAAGATGGGGACCTGGAGAAGAGGTTAACCAAGAAAGGGAAGATCAATGAGGTGGCTATTAAGGCTCCTGCAAAAGGCAGCATTAAAGGTGGTTCCTCTTCCAGCTTGGGGATTGGTGGCAAGAAGAAGCCTGGGGCTGCTGGTACCTGTGGACAGCAAGCCAAGAAGAAAACCTCATCTTAAGTGTGCTAATGTGTCAAGCTATATCTTTTGCTGGGGTCTTGTTGACCTCATGTTATGTGTTCTGTGTTAGTGATGTTGCAATATGGTTGGTACTTATTGTGGATCATATTTGTGGTACTCTATTATGGCTGAACTTTGGTCTATGTACCTGCTATTCTCTCTTTTGGGTGATTATATTATTTACATCACCCCACATCTATAATTGCCCCTGGTTTCTTAATGAGTAACAACAGAACTTGGAAGATCCTGAATTGGAATATCAGGGGAATTAATTCTGATAAAAAATGGTTTGCTCTTAGAAACAAAATTGAGGAGTCTGACTGTGACATTATCTGTCTTCAAGAAACTAAGCGTGAGGGTTTTGATAAATCCTTCATTAAAAAATTCCGCCCCTCCAGATTTTCCAACTTTGAGTTCCTTCCCTCCAGAGGTGCATCTGGTGGTTTAATCATTATTTGGAATGGCTCCTTGTTCTCTGGTCAACTCTCTTTCCTTAATGAGTTCTCTATCTCCATTACCTTGACATCTTGCCTGTCCAATAAATCTTGGATTCTCTCTAACATTTATGGGCCATGTTTACCTGAAAAAAAGTCTGAATTTCTAGACTGGTTTGGTAGTATTGATATGCCAGATGATGTGGATTGGCTTATTGTGGGAGATTTCAACTTCTGTAGACAGCCCTCTGATAGAAACAAATTGGGAGGGGATGTGAATGGTATGCTTCTCTTTAATGAAGCTATTAATAATTTAGGTCTCATTGAGTTACCTCTTAAGGGTAGAAAATTCACTTGGAGTAATATGCAGAAGGATCCTCTATTGGAAAGACTGGATTGGTTTTTCACTTCTGCT
Source organism: Avena sativa (assembly GCA_916181665.1). Lineage (NCBI taxonomy): Eukaryota > Viridiplantae > Streptophyta > Magnoliopsida > Poales > Poaceae > Avena > Avena sativa. The sequence goes on from OV702283.1 coordinate 451,868,175, forward strand.
GTCTGGACTCAAAGTTTTCCCTCTACTTTTGTTGCTCCTCTTGCTAAGCCTACTTCTGATCACCTTCCCTGTGTCATTACCATTGGCACAATGATTCCAAAAGCTCAGGTGTTTAGATTTGAAAACCATTGGTTACAACATAAAGAGTTTAAAGCTATTGTTCAAAATGCCTGGAATATTCCTGTGGGTTTCCTTGATCCTGCAAAAAAAATAAATGCCAAATTCAAAAATGTGAGAAGAGGGCTGAAGCTTTGGGCCAAACAGCTTCCTTGTCTGAAGACACAAATCTGTAATGTTAATGCCACTCTTGATTTGCTTGATATCATGGAGGAAATGAGAACTCTTACTGTTCATGAGTGGAATCTTAGAGATATCTTGAAGGATCTTATTATTTCTCTTCTACAAAACCAGAATACTTACTGGAAGCAGAGAGGGAAAATCAAATGGGTTAAACTGGGGGATGAGAACACCAAATTCTTTCACTCCAAAGCTACCATTAGTTTTCGACATAATTACATTTCCATGCTCAAAGGTGATTCTGATCTTGAGATCTATGATCATGATGGCAAAGCAAATCTTCTTTGGACTTCCTTTAAAGATAGAATGGGTACTTCTGATAAGCCTGAAATGCATTTTAATCTTGATGACTTGGCTGGTGATTGCTTAAGCCAGGAGGGTAAGGAAGCTTTGGAAAAGCCTTTCTCTGATGAAGAAATTGAAGAAGTCATCACAAATTTGCCTAATGATAAGTCTCCTGGCCCTGATGGTTTTAATAATGAATTCATGAAGCTTTGCTGGCCTATTATCAAGGATGATGTGAAACACCTTCTTCTTGAGTTCCATGCAGGGAATGTCTCTTTAGAGAGCATTAATTCCTCTTTCATCACCCTCATTCCAAAAATTGCTGCTCCTTTGACTCCTGCTGACTTTAGGCCTATTTCCTTGCTAAATAGTGTCCTCAAGATTATCACTAAGATTCTGGCCAATAGACTGCAAAAAGTCATTCTTAAACTTGTTCACAAGAATCAATATGGTTTCCTCAAGCAAAGATCAATTCAAGACTGTTTAGGTTGGGCTTTTGAATTTCTTGATCAGTGTCACAAGTCAAAGGAGGAAATTTTAATTCTCAAGTTGGATTTTGAGAAGGCTTTTGACAGAATTGAGCATTCTGCAATCATTGATATCCTTAAAGCCAAAGGTTTTGGAGTTAAATGGATTTCTTGGATTCAGTTGCTTTTTGGGTCTGCTTCTTCCTCTGTGCTTTTAAATGGTGTGCCTGGGAAAAAAAATTACTATAGAAGGGGTGTCAGGCAAGGTGACCCTTTGTCCCCTCTGTTGTTTGTACTGGCTGCTTATCTTCTTCAGAGCATCCTCAATAAAGCAATGTACATGGGTCTGCTTTCTCTGCCCTCTGAGAATGTTTTTTGCCCTGATTTCCCTGTGGTCCAGTATGCAGATGACACTTTAGTAATCCTGAAGGCTGATTCTGAGCAACTATTATGTCTTAAAGCAATCCTGCACACTTTTGCTATTTCCACTGGGCTTAAAGTCAATTATTCCAAGTCCAGCATGATGCCTATTAATATGGATTCTGAAAGGCTTGAGCACTTTGCTAATACACTTTCTTGCCTCACTGGGTCCTTGCCTTTTACCTACCTTGGTCTGCCTCTGAGCTTGAATAAACCTGTTGTGGAACACTTCTTGCCTATTGTTCAGAGAATTGAAAGAAGATTGTGTGGAATTGTTGACTTTCTGAATTATGGGGGGAAATTACAGTTAGTTAAATCTGTGTTATCTTCCCTCCCCATATATTACATGAGCTGCTTTGATCTCCCTGTCTCTATCAAAGAGCAGTTGGTTAAATATATGAGGCAATGCTTGTGGAGAAAGAAAACTACTGATGTTCAAGCTAGAGGTACTGCTCTTGTAGCATGGAAGAAAGTTTGTAGACCCAAGAGTCAAGGTGGATTGGGAGTTCTGGACCTTAATGTTCAAAACTCTGCTCTTCTCTTGAAGAATTTGGATAAATTCTATAATCATAGGGATATTCCATGGGTGCATTTGGTGTGGAACACCTACTATTGTAATGATAAGCTCCCTGGAAGAAGAGTTGAGGGATCTTTTTGGTGGAAAGCTCATCTGAAGCTAATTGACACTTTTAAAGGACTTGCAAAGTGCTTGGTTGGAAATGGGGAATCTACTCTATTCTGGACTGATATGTGGAATAATAATTGCCTCCAACATAAGCTCCCTCACCTTCTTACATTTGCAAAAAATCCATACATTTCTGTCAGTGAGTTCATGCATACTGCAAATACTCAGGATCTCTTTTATCTGCCTTTGTCTCAACAAGCATATCAGGAATATCAAAGTCTTGAACAAATTCTTGATTATAGCAGGGAAGGGGAATCGGATTGTTGGTCTTATATTTGGGGTAGTAATTTTTCAGTAAAAAAGGCTTACTACTCTTTAGTTGGCTACCAACCAGTTCAGCCACATTTTTCTTGGATCTGGAAATCTTCTTGCCAACAGAAGCACAAATTTTTCTTCTGGCTTCTTCTGCTTGATAGACTCAACACAAGGAATCTTCTGAAGAGAAAATGTTTTCCTCTAGCATCTTATGATTGTGTCTTCCAGAACTGCCACAGTGAAGAAACTAGTTTACATTTGTTTTGGGAATGCCCTTTTGCTAGAGCATGCTGGGCTGAAATCTCACAGGTTAATATGGCTGATCAAAGCATCTTTGAAGTTCTAGCCAGTATTAAAAAAGATCTCAAGGTCCCTTTTGCAATGGAAATTCTGATACTTGGAACTTGGAGCATCTGGATTTGCAGAAATAATGAAATTTTCAACAATCAGCATTCGTCGGTGGAGACCTGGAAGGCTATTATAGCCCAGGAATTAAGATGGGTCCTTTATAGAATTAAGAAAAAGTATTATCAGGGCCTTAAGAACTGGATTGAAACCAATTTAGACATGAGATAGCTGCTTTAAATGTTATCCCTCTTTTTTGAGGTGGAATATGCTTGTAAATAATCTTTTGTAACTCTACCTGATATATAAAAAGAAAAATTGCAGTGGGGTTTTATACCCTACTGTTTTACCCTAAAAAAACAGAATAATAAGAATAAGAAAAAGAAAAACAAAGCAGTACAAAAAAAATGATCTAAGCGGCCAGCCCAACAAGGCCCAACTAGCCCATCTAACTCAAATAACCCGAAGCGTTTTCTTTTACTCGACATCGAACCCACTCAGTCACTGACCGCCTGGACCCACCCTTCCTCTCTCCCTCTCGCTGACAACGCAGCCCACGCCACGTCACCGTCTTCCTCACCCTCCTGCTGACCTCGCCGGCCGTTGCTGCCAAATGAATGCCGGCGTAATATGCAGTAACGCCGCGATTAAACAGCCCCGCTATCACGCATACTAAATCACCTGTGCCCCCTCTCTCTTTCCCCTCACTCGCCAGATCCTCTACGCCCCCAGGCTACCCTGATTTCGGCTTAGACCACCGCTGCCTCCGACGAGTCCCCTGTCAAATTCCGGCGACCCCGACCCTCTCCTACCTCCTAGCTCACACCAGCTTGATCCCCATCATCTCACGCACCTGCCCGTGGTTTTCGTTCGCCCACGCATGCCCCACAGCCTCGCCTCCGTCTTCGTTTGAGCGCCACCAACGGCGAGATCAACTCCGATGAGCTCTCCTGGTAATCCCTGACCGCCCCTCCTCTCTAGTTGACACTAGCATACTCTCCTCTCTCGCGCGTGTCTAACGCACCCTTTGTTTTACATTGGCATGCCTTGTAGCCTTGTCCCCGACAACGACCGAGCGAACCCGACGCCAGGCAGAACTCCGGCGAGCGATTGCCGTCACCACCGTGCGCCCCTCGACGAGCTACCACCACCTTGAGCATCACCACGACCCCGCGATTCTGGTGAGCATATCCCTTCGCTCTGTCACTTCCTGTAACATCGACACCGTCACCGTCTGATCGTGCGCCGCCACACACCGCCGCCAACGCCGCTGCTTCTTGGTCAAAGCATTGAGGTCCGTAGGATCTTGATCTGACGATTGAGATTAGAACTAACCTGAAGGGGTAAGTAGTGCCCTGAGCCGCACGATTATACTTAGATCCAACGCACCAGAGTAAGCGATCCGCACGAACCGGTATGGGCGAATAGAATCACGACGCGTGGCCAGTGTGTTATTTTAAAAACAGAATTTGATCTATTGTATTAGTAAACTTGCAAAATTCATAACTTTCAAACCACACGTCCAAATTTTGCAAATTTTATATCAATGGATTCAGCAAGACAAGTACTTTCCAACCATGCACTTTATTTAGTAAAATGCTTCTGTTAAATTGATTGTTTTTGCAGAAACTTGTGTAGGCATATTTAGAATATAAAATTTGTTCTAAAATGATTTTTGAGATAAAATATTTGGCAAATGGTTTGTTTTGAACCTACTGACCTTAGAAACCAACTCATGGATTTGAAAATGTATTTGGTGAAGCAAAAGAATAAATCTTTGATTTAAACCATTTCTAGTCAAATAAAAATATTGTTTATTTGTAAAAATGCTTTTTGGAGAAAACCTTTGGGAAATGTTTTGATTTAAACTCTCTGACCCTAAACACAAGGTTTTATGATTTGAAAGCATATTTTGTGAACCCTATAGATTGTTGCCTTATTAAAAGCATTTCTCCACCACATAAAATAAGGCTTTGGTTTAAAAATGGTTTATAGGTAGAATCTTTTGCAAATAGTTTTGCCACTTTATAAAATGACCAATAAGTGTTTTAGAATGTTTATAACCTATTATAAAACCACTTTTGTATATAAAACAATGTTTGGCATGCTTGCATGCATTGTTTTGTTTCTATTATTTTATGTGATGTTTTGCTTGAATGGTAGATTGAAATATTGCTTGCTTGATTGAATTGTAGTGGAATTTGAAGAGTGTGATTGTTGCAAGATCAAGGAGTGAACTTATACTCTCTACCAAAAAGGCAAGTGATGCTTCATACTTTGTCTCGTTATTTTCACTATGCATTAGTGATATTTCTAAAGTAGGACTTGCATGGAATTTTGCTAAGTGAAAACCAAACCATGGGAAATCCTAGTAGATGAAACCTTAGTAGAATTTTCCTAAGTTAAGATTCCTACTATTATCATGCTTAGCTTAGCTAGTAGAAAACAAGGGTGGATTATATCTCATGCTATGGAATATTTCTAAGTCAAGGACTTGTGTTTTGTTTAATAAAACAACTAAGTGAATGAATCACCTGGGTGGAATGGAAGGAATGGTTTGTGTTGAGTGGTTCACAAGGCCCATTTCTATGGTTTACCTTGTGTATCTCACTTGTGGATGGCCACCCAGGAACAAAGAGATTTGAGATGTCAAATGTTGAGATGCTTCAAGTGCATCCACTTGGGATTATGGGCTCTGCCTAGATCATATAGGTTGCAATAACTTAGCCAAATGGACAGTTGGTGGTAGGGGATGATAGGTTGGAACGCGTCCATTCTGGTCTAAGGGAAGGCTTCTGAAAGATCTTGTCTTGGGTGTGGGAGAGCTAGGGCTTGTTTGTTTGGGGGCAGACCTCCCCCTCTATTTATGAGAGGGGGGCAGCCTTGGGAGGGGTGGGTTTGAATCCAAACCCAAACCCAAGTTGGATTGAGAGAAGGACTCTTTCCTTCTTCCACTAGGAAACCATTGTTCCAGTTTGACTTTTCAAACTTCCCGTTTGACTTTCAATTTAGAGCTTTAATTCTCTCTTGCAAATGCCCAAACCAAGTGACCTAGGATATGATCCAATCATTTCACTTACCCATGACACATTCATGGACCATTCCCCTTCCGGTCTGGTGAACCTTCTAGACCCTTCTAGAACCTCTCTGATGAAAACATCGGAATCTTTCCCGAACTCCAAAATCGGACTTTCCTTTTATGAATCTTATTCTCCGGACCATTTCGGATCTCCTCGTGATATCCTGGATCCCATCGGAGACTCCGAACAACATTCAGTATCCCTACTAACATTCCATATCTACTAAACAACATCGAATCCTTAAGTGTGTCTCCCAACGGTTCGTGAATTATGCGGACATGACCGAGACACTTCTCTGATCAATAACCAATAGAGGAATCTGGAAATTCATATGGCTCCCACATATTTCTACGATTACTTTGCGATCGAATGAACCACTTACATACGATACCAATTTCCCTTTGTCTCACGATAGTTTACTCATCCGCGGTTTTGATCGTCGGTATCTCTGCATACCTAGTTCAACCTCCTTACCGATAAGTACTCTTTTCTTGTTCCCGTGATATGTGATCCCTTGTGAGCCAGTCACATTCTTGCAAGCCAATTGGATGACATTCCACCGAGAGGGCCCAGAGTATATCTATCTGTCATATGGATGGACAAATCCCACTCTTGATCCATGTGTCTCAACCCATACTTTCCGAACACTCAATGCCACCTTTATAGCCACCCAGTTACGGTGTGGCGTTTGATGTCATCAAAGTATCCTTCCAGTGATGGTGATTAGCATGATCTCATGGTCGAAGGAATTAGGTTACTATGTATCGGAAAGCTTATAGCAAATGAACTATTGAAATTACTTGATCTTTATGCTACGCTTATCTATATGAGTAGGTCCATCATACCATTCTCTTAATGATATGATCTCATTGTTAACAACATCTCAATGTTCATGATCGGGAAACCACGATCATCTATTAACCAACAAGCTAGTATTACAAAGAGGCTTTACTAGGGACTCTAATTTAGTTTACAAATCACACAAGTATTAATGTTTCCGGTTAATACTGTTATAGCATGAATGTAAACATTTATCGTAAACACAAAGATATAATAATAACCACTTTTATTATCGCCTCTAGGGCATATCTCCAATAGTCTCCCACTTGCACTAGAGTCAACTAATCTAGATTACATGGTAATATACCGAACACCCATGGCGGTTTGGTGCTGGTCATGTTTTGCCCTCGGGAGAGGTTTAGTCAGCGGATCCGCCACATTCAGATCTGTGTGTACTTTGCAAATCTTTATGTCACCATCTTGGACATGCTCTCGAATGGCGTGAAAACATAGCTTAATGTGCTTCAGCTTCTTGTGTGACCTTGGTTCTTGCGCATTGGCTATGGTGCCCATGTTATCACAGTAGATAGACATTGGGTCCAGCGCACTTGGAACTACTCCGAGCTCTGTAATGAACTCCTTCATCCATATCGCCTCTTGTGAAGCCTCCGAAGCAGCTATGTATTCTGATTCAGTTGAAGATCTTGCCACAACGCTTTGCTTTGCACTCCTCCACCTAACTGCTGCACAATTCAAAGTAAATATGTATCCAGATTGAGATTTAGAATCATCCGGATCGGTGTTCCAACTAGCATAGGTGTAACCATTAACAACGAGCTGTTCATCACCTCCATAAGAAATAACCATATCCTTAGTTCTTCTTCAGTACTTAAGGATGTTTTTGACCGCTGTACAATGATCCACTCCTGGATCACTTTGATATCTGCTAGTCAAACTAACATCAGATGCAATGTCGGGTCTAGTACATAGCATGGCATACATGAGAGATCCTATGGCTGAGGCATAGGGAGTCTTACTCATCCTTTCTCTATCTTTTGCCGTTGCAGGACTTTGAGTTTTACTCAAGGTCGTATTGGGAAACATGGGCAAGAACCCTTTCTTGTTATCTTCCATTCCAAACCTCTTTAGAACTTTTTCCAAATATGTACTCTTCGACAATGATATTAGGCGGCTCGATCTATCTCTATAAATCTTTATGCCTAATATGTAAGCTGCTTCGCCAAGATCTTTCATTGAAAAACTATTGTTCAAATAATCCTTGACACTATTAAGAAGGTCTACATCATTCCCAATCAACAATATGTCATCTACATATAGTATTAAGAATGCTACAGAGCTCCCACTCACTTTCTTGTAAATACAAGCTTCTCCATAAGTTTGTATAAAACCAAAGCTATTGATTACCTTATCAAAACGTTGATTCCAACTTCGGGATGCTTGCTTCAATCCATATATGGACCGTTGAAGTTTGCATACCTTGTTAGCATCTTTAGGATCGACAAAACCTTTGGGTTGCATAATATACAACTCTTCATCAATGTGTCCATTGAGGAACGTTGTTTTGACATCCATCTGCCATATCTCATAATTATAATATGCAGCGATTGCTAACATAATCCTCACAGACTTTAGCTTTGCTACTGGTGAGAAAGTCTCATCGTAGTCAACTCCTTGAATTTGTCGAAACCCTTTTGCGACAAGTCGAGCTTTATAGACATTAACATTACCATCATCATATGTTTTCTTCTTGAAAATCCATTTGTTCTCGACAGCCTTCCGGCCATCCGGTAAGTCCACCAAATTCCATACTTGGTTTTCGTACATGGATCCAATCTCGGATTTCATGGCTTCTTGCCATTTATTGGAATCTAGGCTCATCATCGCTTCCTCATATGTCGCAGGGTCATCGTTGTTGTCCACCAACATGACACTCATAACGGGATCATACCAATCAGGAGTGGTACGAGTTCTCGTTGACCTGCGAGGTTCTGTAGTAACTTCAACCGAACAACATCATTATCTTCCTCTCTTATTGGTGTAGGCGCCACAGGAACTACTTCCGGTGTTGCGCTACTCGCAAATTCGAGAGAAGGTTCAACAACCTCGTCGAGTTCTACTTTCCTTCCAGTCACTTCTTTCGAGAGAAACTCCTTCTCTAGAAAGGATCCATTCTTGGCAATGAATATTTTGCCCTCGGATCTATGATAGAAGGTATACCCAATAGTTTCCTTCGGGTATCCTATGAAGACGCATTTTTCGCTTTGGGTTCAAGCTTGTCGGGCTGTAACTTCTTTACATAAGCTTCGCAACCCCAAACTTTAAGGAACGACAATTTAGGTTTCTTCCCAAACCACAATTCATACGGTGTCATTTCAATGGATTTAGATGGTGCCCTATTTAAAGTGAATGTGGCTATTTCTAATGCATAACCCCAAAACGATAGCGTTAAATCTGTAAGTGACATCACAGAAAGAACCATATCTAAGAGAGTTCGATTACGATGTTCGGACACACCATTACGTTGTGGTGTTCCCGGCGGTGTCAATTGTGAAATTATTCCGCATTTCTTCAAATGCTCGCCAAACTCGTAACTTAGATATTCACCTCCACGATCAGATCATAAAAATTTAATCTTCTTGTTACGTTGATTCTCTACCTCACTTTGAAATTCCTTAAACTTCTCGAAAGTTTCGGACTTATGTTTCATGAAATAGATATACCCATATCTACTCAAGTCATCCGTGAAGGTAAGAACATAGCGATAACCACCGCGCGATGCTACACTCATTGGATTGCACACATCGGTATGTATGATTTCTAATAAGTCCGTAGCTCACTCCATCATACCATAAAATGGAGTCTTAGCCATTTTACCCATCAGACATGCTTCGCATATTTCAAGTGATTCAAGAAGTCCATTGGAATGGAGTTTCTTCATACGCTTCACTCCAATATGACCAAGACGATAGTGCCACATATAGGTCAAGTTATCACTCAATTTCAAACGTTTAGCTTCAATGTTATTAATGTGTGTATTACCACAATCGAGATTCAATAAGAATAGACCATCTATCAAAGGTGCATGTGCATAAAACATATTACTCATATAAATCGAACAACCATTATTCTCGGACTTAAACAAGTAACCGTCTCGCAATAAACATGATCCGGATATAATGTTCATGCTCAACGCAGGCACCAAATAACAATTATTTAAGTATAAAACTAATCCCGATGGTAGATGAAGAGGTAGCGTGCCGACCGCGATCACATCAACCTTTGATCCATTTCCAACGCGCATCGTCACCTCGTTCTTCGCTAGCTTCCGCTTATTCTGCAGCACCTGTTTCGAGTTACAAATATGAGCAACCGAACCAGTATCAAATATCCAGGCACTACTACGAGTACTAGTGAGATACACATCAATAACATGTATATCGGATATACCTTTCTTCTTGATGTTGTCGTTCTTCAAATCCGCCAAGTACTTAGGGCAATTCCGATTCCAGTGACATTCTCCCTTGCAGTAAAAGCACTCAGTATCAGGCTTAGGCCCATCCTTGGTCTTCTTCGCCGGCGCGGTAACTTTCTTACCGCCCTTCTTGAAGTTTCCCTTTTTCTTAGACTTGCCTTGCTTCTTGAATTTGGTGGTCTTATTGACCAACAACACTTGATGCTCTTTCTTGATCTCCACTTCTGCAGACTTTAACATGGAGAAGAGTTTGGCCAATGACTTGTCCATGTTTTGCATATTGTAGTTCATCACAAAGTTCTTGTAACTTGGTGGTAGTGATTGGAGGACACGGTGAATCCCCAAAGCATTAGACTATACCTAAGCTTTGAAGCTTGCTTGCGTGCCCAGAAATCTTAAGCACGTGCTCACTGACGGAGCTGCCCTCTTCCATCTTGCAATTAAAGAACTTTTTAGAAGCCTCATAACTCTCAACTGCCGCGTGAGCCTCAAATATCATTTTGAGTTCACGGATAATATCATGTGGGTCATGGTTCTCAAACCTTTTCTGAAGCTCCGATTCCATACCATACAAGATAGCACACTAAACTGTGGAGTACTGATTCTTCCGAGAGAGGAAAACATACTTTATCTCATCGGTAGCATCAGCTGCAGGCGGGTCACCCAGCGGTGCATCCAGCACATAGGTCAAATTACCAGCATTGATGACAATCCTCAAATTGCGGAACCAATCCGCGAAGTTGCTTCCATTGTTTTTCAACTTTTCTTTCTCTAGGAACACATTAAAATTGATGGTAGGGGCCGCCATTTATCTACAACATATTTGCAATAGTTTATACTAAGTTTATGACAAATTGAGTTCTAATTAATAGTTAAATTAATCTAGGTGAACTCCTACTCAAAACAATATCCCTCGCATTGCTTTAGTGATCACACGAACCAAATCCACCACATCAAAACTGATCATCACGAGAGTTGATGTAGCTTCAATGGCGAACAATCAACATGTTCATCATATCTACTATATGACTCATGCTTTACCTTTTGGTGATCCGTGTTTTGAGACCATGTCTGTACATGCTAGGCTTGTCAAGATCAAACCTTAGCTTCCGCATGAGAAAATCTGGCTTGCTCATGTTGTATACACTCGCAGAATCTAACACACCCGATCATCACGTGGTGCTTCGAAAGAACGAGATTTAGCAACGGTGCTTACTAAGGATGAACACTTTATAACTTGAATTTTTTTGTGCTTGAGGGATCATCTTGTAATGCTACCGTCACAAACTAAGCAATACAAAATGCATAAAAGGATTAACATCACATGCAATTCATAATATGTGATATGATATGGCCTTTCTTCTTGTGCTTCTGATCTCCATCTTCAAGAACGAACATGATCTCCATCATCACCGGTATGGCGTCAAGGTCAATGGCGCCGCTTCATGGTTGTCGTCCACTAGCATCAACTATTACAACTACTTTGAATAGACACGCATGTCTTAATGGAATTAAAAGATAACCATATGGCTCCTGCCGGTTGCCGACTTACAATAAAGAATATTGCATACATCATATATAATCACAATCATGGCCATATCACATCACAGCACACCCCTGCAAAACAAAGTTAGACGTCTCTAATTTTCTTTGCATATTTTACGTGGTTTGGGGCTTTCAATAAGTGTCCTTCTAACTAACGAACAAAAGTGCCTGTTGTAAATTGAATCTATACTATGATGGGAGAGACAGACACCAGCAAAGCCACTTATGCAATACAAGTTGCATGTTAAGCGTGGAGCAAGTCTCATGAACGATGTCATGTAAGGTTAGCCCAGGCCGCTTCATCCCATCATACCGCAAGATGCAAAGTACACGAAAAGCAATTGATAATAAAAGCACCACCGCCCATAATGACCACTGTGTTCTACTCGTGCAATAGATCTACATATAGACACGGCTCTGATACCACTGTAGGGGTCCGTAGCATGGAAAACAAAAAAATTCTACCGCATGCAATCAAACAAGCCAAAATCTATCTACTAGATTGTAGCAACGAGTCGATTAGAGTACTCACCCTCGAAGATTCCAAAGTGTTTAACGAGAGCAGATTCTCGTGGGTGATGTAGTCGTACACTTACCGATCTCGATCCTTCCGATGCTTTGTTCCGGCAGCGCTTTCGCAGTCGGTCACACGTTCGGTATCGATGAAGACCTTCCTCTCCCTTGTTCCAGCAGGCAGCGGAGGTTATAGTTCTCCCCTCGTGATTCCGGCAGCACGACGGCGTGGTGTCGGAGGTAGAGGGAAGATCCCGCAGGGTTTCGCCTAAACCGGTGCGAGTTATGGTGGATCTAGGGTTTAGAAGACCGGGAGGAGGAGGAGGTGTCGGCGGCGGCTAGGGCGGCGACGACGGACCGGCGGCGGCGCAGGGCAGCGGCGAGGCGCGGCGGCGGCTTGGGTGTGGGAGGGCTAGGGCTTGTTTGTTTGGGCCAGCCCTCCCCCTCTATTTATGAGAGGGGGCAGCCTTGGGAGGGGTGGGTTTGAATCCAAACCCAAACCCAAGTTGGATTGAGAGAAGGACTCTTTCCTTCTTCCACTAGGAAACCATTGTTCCAGTTTGACTTTTCAAACTTCCCGTTTGACTTTCAATTTAGAGCTTTAATTCTCTCTTGCAAATGCCCAAACCAAGTGACCTAGGATATGATCCAATCATTCCACTTACCCATGACACATTCATGGACCATTCCCCTTCCGGACCGGTGAACCTTCTAGACCCTTCTAGAACCTCTCCGATGAAAACATTGGAATCTTTCCCGAACTCCAAAATCGGACTTTCCTTATATGAATCTTATTCTCCAGATCATTTCGGATCTCCTCGTGATATCCCGGATCCCATCGGAGACTCCGAACAACATTCGGTATCCCTACTAACATTCCATATCTACTAAACAACATTGAATCCTTAAGTGTGTCTCCCTACGGTTCGTGAATTATGCGGACATGATCGAGACACTTCTCCGAACAATAACCAATAGAGGAATCTGGAAATTCATATGGTTCCCACATATTTCTACGATTACTTTGCGATTGAATGAACCACTTACATACGATACCAATTTCCCTTTATCTCATGATAGTTTACTCATCCGAGGTTTTGATTATCGGTATCTCTGCATACCTAGTTCAACCTCGTTACCGATAAGTACTCTTTTCTCGTTCCTGTGATATGTGATCCCTTGTGAGCCAGTCACATGCTTGCAAGCCAATTGGATGACATTCCACCGAGAGGGACCAGAGTATATCTATCCGTCATATGGATGGACAAATCCCACTCTTGATCCATGTGCCTCAACACACACTTTCCGAACACTCAATGCCACCTTTATAGCCACCCAGTTATGGTGTGGCGTTTGATGTCATCAAAGTATCCTTCCGGTGATGGTGATTAGCATGATCTCATGGTCGAAGGAATTAGGTTACTATGTATCAGAAAGCTTATAGCAAATGAACTATTGAAATTACTTGATCTTTATACTACGCTTATCTATAGGAGTATGTCCATCATACCATTCTCCTAATGATATGATCTCATTGTTAACAACATCTCAATGTTCATGATCAGGAAACCACAATCATCTGTTAACCAACAAGCTAGTATTACAAAGAGGCTTTACTAGGGACTCTAATTTAGTTTACAAATCACACAAGTATTAATGTTTCCGGTTAATACTGTTATAGAATGAATGTAAAAATTTATCATAAACACAAAGATATAATAATAACCACTTTTATGTGCCATTTCTTGCGGCAAATGTAGCAAGTTCTTCTCTTGCCATCTTTATTTTTGTATGAAGTAATAACTTGAGGAAGAGCTTGAGTCTTCTTGGAGGAGGCCCATCTCTAACAAGAGGTAGAGCTTGAGGTCGCTTCCCTTGTTGCTTCTTGCCAAGGGGCTTCTTATTTAATGGGCAATGTTTGACATGATGACCTTCTTCCTTGCACTTGAAGCAAACAATGTTGGCCAGATCCTTGACTTGATCTTGGCCATTCTTCTTGTTGCCCTTCTGCTTCAACTTGATAGTGGACTTGTTCTTGATATTGGAGTTGAATCCAAGCCCACACTTGTCACTGGGGGGATTTTTGCACACTCGAGATGTTGTTGAGTGTGGTCTTCCCTTTATTACCCTTTTCAAGTCATTCTTCAAAGAAGTGAGTTGAGCCTTAATCTCTTTAATTTCCTCTACATGGTTAGTGTGAACAATAATACTAGAGGAAGTGGATGCTACATTGTTAGAGCAACAAGGCACAGAATGTAATTCATCATAAGATGTAGCAATGGCATGAGTGGATGAATTACAAGGACTAGCACATGGCAATATGACATTTGGAGTAGAAATAGTGTTAATGTCCACATGAGGCTCGTTAGATGTTAGCTTTGACACATTAGCCTCATGAGCCAACTTTAGCCTACCATGGGAGACTAGAAGATCCTCATGCAATCTAGAAATATTAACATGATTTTCTTCCAACTTCCCATAGTTGATAGTTAGCAAAGCAAGTTGAGCCTTTTGCTCAAAATTCTCCTTCAAAATAGATGCTTCACAAGATATCGCAGTATCTTAAAGAACGGTTTCAATTTGTAGCACAAGCATCATTATTAATTGCAAGAGGTGAGTGCAACTTTGAAAGCTTTTTTGAGTAAGAGGCTTTGAGTTGCTCATGTGACTCAGTGAGTTTGATGAGCTCACTTTGATGACCCTAGAGCCATTTTTGAGGTGCTTAAAATCCTCAAGGAGTTTAGCATAATCAACTTGAAGCTCATCTTTTTTTCCATTTGAGATCACTTGCCACCTCAAGATCTCTATCATGAGATTCCTTCACTCTAGACATCTCTAGAGCAAAGGTGTCTTCAAGATATTCCTTAGTGGTGTGTTCCTCTTCAAGATATTTATTTATAATTGCAATCACATTAGCATACTCACGCTCAAGACTACTCATTTTATCAATGGTGCTCCCATGCTCCTCAATTTGTGTTTCTAACTCAACAATATGTTCTTTTCTCTTAATAGCAAAGTCCAAGATTTCAACGAAGTTAGAGAAAGCAATGTTATTCTTAACTAGAGCATGATACACAATATCATCCTTTTCATATAAATCATCAACATCAAGCTCGTCTTCCCATTATCCACATCCTCATTATCACAAGAGATAATGGGTTCCAAAGGAGGAGTTGCCTTTGAATCCCTAGCCATAAGGCATATGTGGGTACCAGAAGAAGGTGAAGATGAGATTACATTTGTAGCTCCATTCAAAAACTTGTCTTGGCCCATAGAATCTTCGATTTCCTCTACATGGTTAGCAACACAAGCACCAGAGGAAATAGAAGCATTTTTATCATGGCAACAAGACACCACAACCATATCATCATAAGATTTATTCAAGCCATTTCTACATGATATGCAAGGACTATCAACACAAGCATGTAAGGAGTTTGTAGTGCTAGAAGTGTTAAAGTCCAAAGATAGATCATTGCAACTAGATAGAGATGAGGGATTACAAATAGTAAGCACACTATCCATATTTCAATTTCTATCACCACTTACCATATCATTACCTTGTGAAAAATCACATGTTGGTGAAGTGGTAGAATATGATAACTCTTCTCGACCGGAAGTGGAAGCAACACAATCATCCTCAAATATATTGGACACACCATATTTATCTTGAAGTTTTGTCCATAACTCATGAGCGCTCCAAAAAGGTATGATTGAAGATGTACCTACATAGCTTAAAGCATTAACAAGCACATTATAAGCTTGAGCAGCAAGATATAAATTTTTCTCATCCTCACAAGATAGATTTTCGAAATCCATAGGAGGATAAAAACCATATCTACAATATGCTCCAAATTTGGGTCCATGTCCTGAAAATGAATAAGCATACGAGTTTTCCATATCATAATTTGTGCCATTGAATATGAACATTTCATTGTGCACCAATCCCCTAGGAGACATCTTTACTTTCAAGGCGGTGAAGCCTAAAATGAGAGACCAGGCTCTGATACCAATTGAAAGGATACAGATGCCTCCTACAGGGGGGTGAATAGGCAGTTTAAAACTTTTCTGAGAGTGGCTCAACAAAGGCGTAATTAAACTAGCGTTTACTTTGTCAAGTACAAAACCTAGAACAACTAGGGTTCACCTATGTGCACCAACAACTTATGCTAAGCAAGACAAGTAACTATGTGATAGCAAGATATATACTTCAAGCACGAAGGCTATCACAAAGTAAGGTGCATAAGTAAGAGCTCGAGTATAGAGATAACCGAGGCACGCGGAGAGGATGATGTTTTACTGAGTTCCTCCCAACATGGAGTACGTCACGTTTGGAGAGGGGGTGGTACCAAACCACCAACGCCACAAAAGGACTCCCTTATTCTCCGGTGAATCTCACCCCAACGGGATCGATCCACACTTCCACTATTGGTGCACTTGTCGGTGGCAATCCGGAACCTCTCACAAGGTTGGGGCACTTCTCCACAACTAAATTGGAGGCTCCCAACAAACAAGCTCGGGTAAAGCTCCACAACTTAATTGGAACCTGCAAAACAACCAAACCGTCTAGGGTTCCAAGAACCCAAGAGTAAAAAGCTTCTCATCTTTCACCCAATCGAGTCCTCACCGAGAACTCAAACCGATGCACCAAATGCAATGGCAAGAACACAAGAAGTGCTCAAGTCCTTCTCTACCAAATTCCACCAAAGCTACAAAATCTTGTGGCAAAATAAGAGAGGAAGAACAATGGAGGAAATCCACAAAAGACTCCAAGATCTAGATCCCAAGATGTTCTCCTCACTTAGAGGAGAGATTGATTGGTGGGGTTGTAGATCTAGATCTCCTCTTTCAAATCCCCAAAGTATATGCAAGAATCATAGGAGCGATTAAAAGGAAGAAAGCTTAAGAAGGCCAACAATGGAGGGGAAAACTTGCAAGAATGGTTAGGTAACCATTGGGGAAGAAGGGGCCCTTAAATAGGTCCCTAGAAATCCAACCGTTATGCCCAGGAATCGCCCGGTCCGGAGTCTCCGAACTGGGACCGGAGTCTCCGGTGTACCCATGCCAAACGGGGACAATCTGGAGGACGTACTGGACGCGGTCCGGAGCTATACCGAAGATTTAGTCTGGAGTCTCTGGTCTTACAAAAACTGTCAGAAAGACCAATACGAAAACTACCATAATTTTTGCATTTGGACTCCGATTTTGATGATCTTGGGCTTGTAATCTCTACAAGATCATACAGAAAAACATTATAGTACAGCGAAAGTAGGATAGAACCAAATGACTAAAGGTTTAACCTCTCTCAAAAAGACGGACCGATAAAACCTCCAACATCTAAAACATAATAGAGAATGCATATGAAATCCGTTTTTGATAAACTAGAGCTTCTCATGGAGATTAACACAAGCTCTAAATATTCACATGAGTAAGAACCAAATAATGGAAGGTTTTACCTATCTCTAAAAGACAAACCGGTAAAACCTCCAATATCAAAAACACAATAGAGAATGCATATGAAATCCGTTTTCGATGAACTAGAGCTTGTTATGAATATTACGACAAGATCTAGAACCTCACATGGATAAGATCCAAATAATAGCCAAGAATGATGATGCCAAGTATGCAAATGTGTGATCTCTCTTCGAAGGATATGATCAAGCTACTCACTCGAGAGCCCCTCTTGATAGTACAATTACCTATCCTATAAACCAGTCTCCCCAACTAACACCACGAGACCGGTAAGAAAGAAACCCTATCAAGATCATACCTTTGCCTTGCACATATTCCACTTGATCTTGATGTAGACAATCTTGTCCTTTTCAAGATGGAACACCTTTCTTGATTGCTCTTGCACGCACTCTCTTGATGAAGACTTGCAAGTTGCTCCCCCATACAACATGTGAAAACCTTTACTTTGACCTTGTCTTCATCGTTCCATAATCACTGAGGATGGCAAGCTTCAAGCATGATATCTTCTAGATATGGCACATCTTTATCTTGCACAACATTTCTTCTAACTCCATTTGGATGATGTCTTAAAGATACACATGAGGAACTCTATCTTCTTCTTCAAGACACCCTTAATCTCCTTTTCTTTATTCTTCTCCTTCATTTCTTTTTTCTTTATTATGTTGGTGTGTTGAAGGTACACAAGAGGTATCACTCCATATATTCTTCAAGACACACTTGCTATAAGCTCAACTCTCACATGACCAATCTTTGGATCACTCCTTGAACACCTTGGTCATCACTTGATCTTATTCACTTTCTTCTTCTCCCAACCTTGAATCCAACATATGGTTCAAGCATTGCCTATGGACAATTCCTACAAGTACAACTTGATACAAGCATTAGTACATAGAGATTGTCATTAATTACCAAAACCACACATGGGGGCCCACATGCTCTTTCAACATCCCTATAAGGAAGAGAATCATGAAGTTGCTTATGAGAGGTATGTCCTATGTCTCCTACTTTTGAAGTCTGAGTTGTTTATCTTAGTTGATTGATTTGCTAATATTCTATGCATGTGGGAGTAATTTAATTTAGTTAAAGTAAAGTTTTTTTATTAGTATGATGGTTAGTTGTTGAAGCTCTTGCTCTAGTTATTTTAGCTAACCGAGTCTTGCCTTGGAAATAATAATGCCAAACAAGTACAGTAAGAAAAAGTCTTCAAAAGTTATGACTTGTTTGATGAATGATTGTCTTGAGAGTATACCCTTGAAGATACTTAACCCCATAGACATTCTGATAGTCTTGACAACACTCATGAAAAGAGTTGTTTGATTGAAATAAAGTCTAGTGGTAATTGTGATGCATGCCAAAGCTAACCTTGTGGATCAAACCGTGGTACTAGCTCATAAAAAATAAAGAAATAAAAATTATGCTATTTATGTTCCTAGTGCGCACCTTTGGGATGCCAACAACTCCACTAGCTTTTGAACGGTTTATGGTATAACCCCGGATTTTGGCTATGAGTTGATGACATGATTGGCACCAGGGTCAATGTATGGGCAAAAGTATTGGTATTCTCAAAGGTTGTGCAAGCACTTGCAAAATAAACAACCAACAATCCTTGAAAAAGAATGAAAAGAAAAGGATATCTTTGAAGATCCATATAATAATTCCTTGGCATGGTCTCATTACTACTCTACGAATATTTCTTGAAAGACAATATTGTATTAGAAGTGTTTTGATAGACTTGATTTATTGATGTG
Organism: Avena sativa; assembly: GCA_916181665.1. Classification (NCBI taxonomy): domain Eukaryota; kingdom Viridiplantae; phylum Streptophyta; class Magnoliopsida; order Poales; family Poaceae; genus Avena; species Avena sativa. The sequence goes on from OV702283.1 coordinate 451,887,557, forward strand.
GGTGTAAAATAATACACTTCATTGTTATATTACTTAGGACATGCAACTCTCTTTCTCAATCATGCTATTTAAACATCCTAGTGTTCCTTGGCACGCTGAGAGTTAACTAAAAGAATTGGATTGATCGCTACACTTCTAGTTATTCATATTGATATTAAACTGTACTTTGATTATTTTGACTTACCAAAGCTTGTATAGTACTCTTTTCATCTCTATAATTTTGATAAGCCTCGCAAATCAATGAAGTGTTATGCACATATGACTACCAACTATAAGTGAATTCTTATTCTCGTTGTTTCAAGTTTAAACGCTGAATTCCTTATAGTTCTTTTGTTTCTTCTTGCTCGAGGGCAATCAAGATTTGAGCTTTGGGGAAGTTGATGGCTCCAATATTTGCCATATTTCTCCGTGTTTAAACATTGTTTTTAGTTAAGCAATTGACAAGAAACTCTCAATCCTTGCCACTAATGACTAATAATTGCAAAGTTATGCAAAACCTTTCTTTGAATTATGTTGTGCAGGAAATCACGGGTTTTAATGCGAAATCAGGAGTCATAATGAAGGATTTTGAGGAAGTCCACATGACCAAGTAATTGGGAAGCAAATTCCAGGCGACAGTATGTGTAACGACCTACGGTAGTGGCGGAGCCCGCCCATATGGTCCAGCCGTACTGGGTGGCGACAGCTTTGTCTCGTCAAACCCTACAATCTTCGTGAAGACACCTATATGAGGCTCTAGCCGTCGTCTAGAGATCCACCATTCTCAGATTTCATCACAACACCACCAAAGGAGATCCACACCATTGTTCATCCATTCCACCATCCATCCCTCCATTAGCCATAGCCATTGCTTTGTACTTAAGATCTCCTTGTTACTTGTCGACCATTGTAAGAATATTCGATTTCAATCTAAGTATTTTGCACAATGTTTTCTATCCTTGATATATTTGTTATGAGTGAGTAGTCCTCACGGGTTGCGGGTTGGGGAGAAACCTCGCAGCAACTATGTGCATCTAATCATGGGAGTATTGTATTTTGTTTGCAATTGAGATTTGTATCTTTTGTTTCTTTGTCTCTTGTCTCGATCTGTGGACTTGTAGGTACCCAAGATCTCATAGATTGATAAAGGCTTGAGGTGAGATACTTGGCTAGTAGCAATCTCATAGGAACCCAGTGACAGAAATGGTAGTACGGTCTTCTCTCAGCAACCCATTCGGAATCATAATAACATCATCACTTAATGCTTTAATCTATGTTCTACACTTAATAATCGTTTGTAACCCGTAGCTTCGGTGTGCATTATGCTGGATTAAAAGACTATTGCTATGCCCGCTGCATCACGGGGCTCTAGTATATTAGGATGTGTTGCCCACAAGAGATTGTCTCTATTTAAATATTACACATGACTATGCTTATTATTATCTTTTATCTCATATTTATTTTTAATGGTAAAGACCCTGAAGGGTCCAAAATCTATATTAAGGATAAGCGGTAGGATTACAGTTTACAACAAGGACCTTGGCAGAAGCATAAACTGCAATACGACTCTACTGATATACAAAAAGGACCCCGGAGGAAGAAGAGATGGCGCTGGCAGATCTTCAGTTATCCCATATGATGTGCAGCTACAGGTGAATCTTCAATCCTGGCCTATCTCCATCCATTGATTCAACCCACTATAAAAGTAAACTAGACGGATAAGCGCGCTTCGTCGCGCCGTCTACATGGCGTTGCACATAGTGTGATTATTACGACACATTAACCGTTTTTTTAATTTATAACATCGCTAGGTAAAATGTATGTGTTTCTAGTGTCATTGTTTATGGGCACACTCAATCCATATGTGTTTCTAGTGTCATTGTCCATGGGCACACTCAACTCATCTTTAGCAGTTGGGCCTTCTCGATCTCCTCCTGCTTCTTACCGTAGGCAGTTGGGTAGCCATCTGGAGAATAAAGTACGACTTATTTAGCACCGCTCAGTGTTATTAACTGACATATATCAAACTAATAGAGTTCAGTGCATCATAACATACATGATTTTTTGGTACCGGCGGAAACATATCATGTTGTCCCTTACTTCTTTATGCCATCATATCTGATCTTCTTCCCCTTTTCTTTTGCTTGTTTTTTCCGGTGAGTCTTCTTGTTGTTTTTGTAGCCGAGTTTGGAGTAGGCTTCTCTTTCCATCCTCACTTGATACTTCATCTCCATCAATGATTGTTGTCTTCATAGTTGACTTCTTGGCTCTTTTCGCACTTTCAAGACATCATGTTCTTCTATTTCTCTTCATTCTCTAGCTCCTTATAATAATGGGCCAATATGAATAGCCTTTCTTGAACCATCTTGATCTTCTTGGTCCTCTTTGGATACCCGTTGAATAATTTTTGGGAAACGTTGAGCTACATGAACCAAAAGAAGAGATAAAATTAGTCATGGATAATAATAAATTGAACAAAGTAGCTACACAAAAGATAAAAAAATATCATAAAAGAATAAAATGCATCCTATCTCTTTCATTTGTGCCACTTGGGTTCATTCATTCAACATTTTCAATGCCGCTGCCCACCTTTGACAATTTAATGAAATTGCAGACCAACAGAAACCGAAGAGATATATGCATCCGCTCAATTCCACTTTAGTTGTATATACCGAAGTACATCTTTACCCTAACTCAATAGGTGTCTCCTGTTTGCTCCGTGCTCATTGTCGAATCCATTCCTACACTGCACCATGTGTTGCATAGTAAAAATGTCTTACTCCATGATGTCGTTCGCCGCCCGCCCCTTCGGTGCATCAATGAAACCCTCACCCTCACCCTCATTCTACATGTCAACTTCATCACCATGTTGTTGAGTTTCATATTCTTGAGACCAATAATCGTGTGAATGTGATGACCCAACATTCATAGTTGACATAAACGTTTCATCATCCATACTACAATACATGGAACTTAACACACATCAAACTGCATTAAATTTCATCATTTATATCCATCTATAGAATTCAAAACAACAAAAAGGCAATTATGTGCCTTGCCATCATTGGATTAAACACGTTGGGTGCAATAGACGGGGCTACCTCCTCCGCAGTCGCAGGAGGTTGGGGTGGCTGTGGTGGAGGTTGTGGTGGCTGGAATTGGCCAGCTGCAAGCCCTGCCAAAGGTTTGTCGTGCGGACCCGTGCCGATTTTGCCCTTCTTCTGGACAGACTTCACCGTAGATGTTAGCCGCTTGTGTACGACATTCCTTGGCTTCAAGGAGGGTGGTGTACGACAGCATGCGCATTTGCCGGCCATGGTGGCGCAAACATCTAGCTGAAGAAGATGTTGGCGTTAGGGTTGGGTGTGGTGGTAGGGGGTGTTGCGAGCGGCGGCGAAACTGCTCTATCGGCATACATGGAGGCGGAGGAGAAGGGGGTTGGGGGAGTGGCAGAATATAGCCGTCCATGGCCAATATTTTGCCCGTGACGGTCGAGCCGTGATGCAGGAGGTCATGCGTGGAAGTTTCAGTTTGGCGGTTCGGTAGCGCGGGCCGGCACACTAAATTTGCAACATATCATTAGGCTTTTTATGTGCGCGTTCTAATTTTTTTTGTGCGTAACCTATTTTTACGCATCTGCTGGAGCACGATTTTATCTCACCGCGCTCAATAATAGTGGTTTTTTTTTGCACCGATGAAGTTTTGTGCGTTTACCCGCAGATACTTTAACTACGATTCGTTGGTTTTCCTTTGGGCGGGCCTTGGCTGATTCCTCATTTTCTTTGAGTTGGCCTATGTTTGATCATTTTCTTATTGGATCCATAAACAATAGACACATACTCCCACATGATCTTAGAACGCTTTTTTTTATCAAACTTAAGTCTACAGTTAATGACAGGATTTTCTTGCTCTACTATGCTCCATTCATTCTAACCGGCCCCAATTATTAGTGTTTTAGTGTATCATTCTGACGGGGTGATGCATTATGTAGCACGCAAAAAAAAGGTTTAGGCCTAGTTTGGCAATAATGATTTTTCTAAAACTAAAGTATATCAATAACATAGTATTTTAGTGTATTACAAAGTAATACTTTAGTTTTTCTCTTTTCTCAGTTAAAAAAAAAGAGTCTAACCTCTTTCTCAAATACTTCAAAAAAATATAGTTTTAGAGGATACTTTAGTTTTAAAACCATATTATTTGTTGGATCCAAACACCTCAAAGTATTTAATACTTCAATTTTTTCAGAAACCAAAGTATTCTTTTAATACTTTAAAAATACTTTCATACCAAACGGGGCCTTAGGGCAACCATTTTGGCACTTTAGGGCACAAACATGTTTTTAATTTTTCTAGATGATGTATTTTTAGGGCACGTACGAAGACGATGAAAAGAAAGGAATTTCACATTCAAACATTGGCTTCAAATATAGTTCAAATTTCGATTTATTTCACACTATTATCTAGCAACTACTGCTCTCAGTCGTACTCGTCGCTAGACCAGGAGAAATCGAAGCTCGATTCATCCTTCTTCGCCGTTGACAGGCAGGCCTCATCCACGGCGGCCTTCTTCTTACGGCCTTCTTCTTATTATCCTCCTGCACTACAGCCTCCCTCGTGGCATAGAAGGCCTCATTCGCATGCACGTCCTCGGGATGCGCCGAGATATGCCCAAGAGGCAATAATAAAGTGGGTTATTATCATATCTTCATACTTATGATAAATGTTTACATACCATGCTATAATTGTATTAACCGGAAACATTAATACTTGTGTGATTTGTAAACTAAAATAAGAGTCCCTAGTAAAGCCTCTTGTTAAACTAGCTTGTTGGTTAATATATGATCATGGTTTCCTGATCATGAACATAGAGATGTTATTAACAACAGGGTCATATCATTAGGAGAATGATGTGATGGACATACTCCTATAGATAAGCGTAGCATAAAGATCAAGTCATTTCAATAGTTCAATTGCTATATGCTTTCTGATACATAGTAACCTAATTCCTTCGACCATGAGATCATGCATATCACCTTTACCGGATGGATGCTTTGATGACATCAAACACCACACCGTAACTGGGTGGCTATAAAGGTGGCATTGAGTGTTCGGAAAGTTTTGGTTGAGACACATGGATCAAGAGTGGGATTTGTCCATCCATATGACGGATAGATATACTCTGGGCCCTCTCGGTGTAATGTCATCCAATTAGCTTGCAAGCATGTGACTGGCTCACAAGGGATCACATATCACGGGAACGATAAAAGAGTACTTATCGGTAACGAGGTTGAACTAGGTATGCAGAGATACCGACGATCATAACCTCGGATAAGTAAATTATCGTGAGACAAAGGGAAATTGGTATCGTATGTAAGTGGTTCATTCGATCGCAAAGTAATCGTAGAAATATGTGGGAGCCATATGAATTTCCAGATTCCTCTATTGGTTATTGTTCGGAGAAGTGTCTCGATCATGTCCGCATAATTCACGAACCGTAGGGAGACACACTTAAGGATTCGACGTTGTTTGAGTAGTTATGGTATTATGAGAAAGATACCGAATGTTGTTCGGAGTCTCGGATGAGATCCGGGATATCACGAGGTGATCCGGAATGGTCCGGAGAATAAGATTCATATAAGGAAAGTCCCGTTTCGGAGTTGCGGAATGATTCCGGTGTTTTCATCAGGAATGTTCTAGAAGGTTCCGGATTGTCCGGCACTCCGGGGGGGGAGGGGTACATGAATGTGTCATTACATATTGGAATGATTGCATCATGTACTAAGTGTTCTTGCTGTCCCAAATAAAGGATTAAATTGAATCCTAAAACAGAAAAGTCAAATGTCCAGTTTGAAAGTCAAACGACTAAAATAAGAAACCGTGGGAAACAAGCAAGAGGAGTTGGAACCGACTTGGAGGAGGAGTTTCTCTCCTCCAAGCCGGCGGCCAGCCCTAGGCCGAGTTGGGGAGGGACTCCCTCCCTCCCTGGCGCGCCAAGCCCCCTCCCATCTATATAAGGAGGGGCAGGGCTCCCCTCCTAGCACACACAAGTTCCTATCTTCTACCTCCGGTTTAGAGCCGTTTTGGTTTAGAGCTTCTAATTGCTTTAGCCTGCGGTTTAGAGCCTTCTAATTGGTTTAGAGCCTTCTAATTGGTGTGTCTAATTACTAGACCACTAATAGCCTCTCTCATAAGCTCCACCATACTCGCACCGGCTTAAGGCGAAGCCCTGCGGGATCTCCCCTCTACTTCCGGTACCACGCCGTTGTGCTGCCGGAATCGCGAGGAGAGTGCTACAACCTCCGCTGCCTGCTGGAACAAGGGAGAGGAAGGTCTTCGTCGAGTACCGAACGTGTGACCGACTGCGGGAGCGCTGCCAGAATGCAGCGCCGGAAGGATCGTCTACGCGATCTTGAGATCGGAAAGAGTACGACTACATCACCCACGAGAATCTGCTCTCGTTAACCGCTTTGGAATCTTCGAGGGTAAGTTATTCCATCGACTCGTTGCTACAATCTAGTAGATAGATCTTGGCTTGTTTGTTTGTATGCGATAGAAATTTTTTGTTTTCCATGCTACGAACCCCTACAGTGGTATCAGAGCCGTGTCTATATGTAGATCTGTTGCACGAGTAGAACACAATGGTCATTGTGGGCGTTGATGCTTTTATTGTCGATTGCTTCTTGTGTACTTTGCATCTTGCGGTATGTTGGGATGAAGCGGCTCGGGCTAACCTTACATGACATCGTTCATGAGACTTGCTCCACGCTTGACATGCAACTTGTATTGCATAAGTGGCTTTGCGGGTGCCTGTTTCTCCTAGCAGAGTATAGATCCAATTCACAACGGGTGATTAACAATACTTGTGTCAACGTTGTGGTTCATGTTCGTAAGTTAGAACGACACTTATAGAAAGCCCCAAACCACGTAAAACATGCAAAGAAAGTAGAGGCGTCTAACTTTGTTTTGCAGGGGTGTGCAGTGATGTGATATGGCCATGATTGTGATTATATTTGATGTATGCAATGTTCCTTATTGTAAGTCGGCAACCGGCAGGAGCCATATGGTTGTCTTTAATTTATGTTAAGACCCGCGTGTCTATTCAAAGTAGTTGTAATAGTTGAAGCCGGTGGACGACAACCATGGAGAGGCGTCATTGACCTTGATGCAATGCCGGTGATGATGGAGATCATGTTCGTGCTTGAAGATGGAGATCGGAAGCACAAAGAAGAAAGGCCATATCATATCACATATATATATATTGAATTGCATGTGATGTTAATCCTTTATGCATCTTGTATTGCCTAGTAGACGACGGTAGCATTATAAGATGATCCCTCATGCACATGAATTTCAAATCATAAAGTGTTCACCCTTAGTCAGCACCGTTGCTAAAGCTTGTTGTTTCGAAGCACCACGTGATGATCGGGTGTGTTAGATTCCGCAAGTGTATACAACGTGGGCAAGCCAGATTTGCTCATGCGGAAGCTAAGGTTTGATCTTGACGAGCCTAGCATGTACAGACATGGTCTCAGGAACACGGATCACCGAAAGGTAAAGCATGAGTCATATAGGAGATATGATGAACATGTTGATTGTTCGCCATTGAAGCTATGTCAACTCTCGTGATGATCGGTTTTGATGTGGTGGATTTGGTTCGTGTGATCACTAAAACAATGTGAGGGATATTGTTTTGAGTGGGAGTTCACCTAGATTAATTTAATTATTAATTAGAACTCAATTTATCATAAATTAAATCAAAGTGAATTTGCATAGTTGTTGTAGTCATTGGCATCCGTTTACCACCTTACGCTTAGTTATAATTGAGATGATAGAACTATAGAATTCTGGTTAGTTACTTTACGAACTGGTATCGTATTGTTTTGAAGTGTTAATCTAAAGTTTAAAAGTCCTATTGCAAACTTTCAGTAAGTTCCGGTTACTCCATGAAGTTTAATAATTGGTATTAAAACAAGAGTGAAAATTCCAAAGTGTTAGTATATGAGTATCATGTTTGTCTCCATGATTCTTGATATTCAAAGGATTCTCCTAATATCAAGGTTATCTAAGGATCTGAAAGAGTTGTTTCAGAAACCATGATGTATGGAAGATATTGTGATATCTGAAACGAAGTTTTGGTTGCAACATGATAGAGTATAATATGGCAAAGTTCATGTTCTCATATTTTGATGAGAATTTGCAAAGGGTTGTAGACACTTGTTGTCCTAATCCTCCAAAAGGTTTTGGATAGCAACATTATACTCATAATTCATCGTTATAAGCTAAAGGTAGTTTGATCATGGACGATTCCATGATAAGGATGAATATTTGATGTAGGTAAAATGTTTACTACACCAAGAGATTACTAAATAAAGGAATTTGAAAGAACACCAAACATTTGATGATGGTGATCTACTTCAAGGTGCAAGTCCAAAGACATTGGTATTTAACTATACATGTTTTGGACTATGTGTCATATGTATGACTCCACTAATTGATGTTGATAGATTCTTTCAAACAGAAAAGGAAATACTGAAAGAGAATCTCATAAATATATGGCAGAAAAGAAAAGACTAGAATTGTTCAGTTTAAGTATATAGATGATATACATGTTATGGCTATATTCTTTGCTTATTAAACAATGTGGTTCTTAAGTATTTGATACTGAATTTGTTGGTATGAATCGTCATAAAACAACAGAATTCATGAACTACAGTGGCCTAAGTAATTAGGAAAAGAATATGTGATGATGTTCATCGAGAACAAATAAAGGGTTATTGTGTTGCTCGTTAAACATCAAAGCTTGCCTTCAAAGATTTGTTTTATCAGGTATTATGAGAACAAAAGGGTTGTTCAAATAATTGCCGTAATCCATAAAAGATGGATGATTCACAAATCTTGTTGGAAAAATCACATCCATAAAGCTAATGCTAAAGATGTCGAAAGACAAATTGATTGAAAAATCACTTAGGAAGTGACATCGCCGTTTAAATTATATTGGAAAGAAAACATGAAGAAACTCCATATGTATGGAATTTTGGAGTCTTTTGATTTTGATCAAATGACGCTTGTGAAACTTTCCTAGAGATAATTAAAACTTTGTTCATAGGCCAAAAGGGAACAAAAGACTAGCTTATTTTGAACTTGTACATATTGTTGTACGAAGTCCATTATGTGTAGTCAAGAGCGATGGATTTCAACTTCATATGCTTTCTCCGAAAATTTGAGTGAATATATGAATATTTACTTAATAAGGATGAAGTATGAAACATTTGAAAAGTTCAAAGACTTTCAAGATGAAGTGCAAAATCATTGTAACAAGAATATAAACAGTTTATGATAAAGATCATAAAGGAAGATATTTGAGTTACAAAGTTTAGCATAATACCTAAGATTTATGGAATCGTTCCGTGGATTTGCATTTTCCCGAAACACCATAAGAGTATGGAGCGTTCGAGATATGTAATTAAACCTTGTTTGACATGGTAAGATCGAAGGTGTAATTCATAAAACTGCCATTGTATTTTAAAGATTAAAAGCTTTAGAGATTACCGTTTTTCCACTGAAAAGAGCTCCATCATAATCCGTTGAAATGACACCATATAAAGTTATGGTTTGGGATTAAACCCAAGTTGTCCTTTCTTAAACATTGGTTTGCTATGCATAAGAAAGATGTGTGCAACCAAAGACGGATGAACCTGTCTTTGTATAACTGTTGAGTATTCCTCCATAACACCAGAGACAAAAGTGTTTGTCACTTAGAACGTCAAGTTTCTTTGGGAAGGAATTTTTCAAGTTAAGTGGGACGACAATAGAACTTTGATAAGGTTAAAAGAACCTTAGCTATATGATCAAAGTTGCGCAGCGCCGAAAAGTGTTCCGGAGGCAGCAACAATACTCATGGCTCACGTACCTCAAAGGTTGTGGTCATGGAGATCTAAGTTTCTATTGAAACAAGTAGGTCGGATAAACAATCAAATACCAAGATTTGAGGGTTGAATCATTATTTGAGAATAATGAACCGACTACATGCAAAGAAGCGATGATGGGCCCTAACTCCGTCAAATGGCTTGAAGCCATAAAAATCCGTGATAGTTCCATACACGAGAAATCAAGTTTTGAACTTGAAAGACCCTCAATAAAGGTGTAAGACCTTACAGTTGTGTTTGGATCTATAAATAAATAGACATGGATGTTTCACATCTATGAAATAGTCGACATGTTGGGAAAGAGTTCACAACAATGTTCAAAGGTTGACTATGACAAGATTTGATCTTTCATAGTGATATTTAGTCTAGACGGATTAATGTAGCAACCACTACATATAATTTGTTATATGGTAGTTGAATAAACAAAACAAGTTCTTCTAATAGAATCGTTACCTAGGACATGTGCATAACACGGTCCATAGGGTTTTGTTAATTCAAAGGATGCTAAAAGCATATGCAAACTTCAATGGTTGAAGTGAGCATTGCGGAGTTGGAATCTTCACTATGATGAAACTGTTAAAGGAGTTTAAAAGTTCATTAGATACAATGAAGATGCTTGCATTTGCAAGAAATTAAGTGGGAGCGCTAAGACATATTTCTAATACATTATGTAGGAGACATATTGTTGATTGGAAGTGATGTATCTTTTTATTAACAAAAGATAAGATTTCATCTCGATGAAAGACTTAGGCAAAACCCAAATATTTGGCATCAATAGACGCTAATATGGTTGTGCCAGAAGTACATAGATGAGATATTGAATGAGTTCAATATAGAAACTACAAGAAAAGGTTCTTGTCACACAGAAAGGATTGAAAGGGTTCAATGTTGATGATATATTCAAGTGTATTGACATTTGGTAAAGTGAAACAAATAATCAAGTATAGATTGATACTTGATGTATGAAATCACAAAGGGTATTTATATCAATCATACTGTGATATGTACAAATCCAGATATGTCCTATGCTCTAAAAGTTGTGAGCATATACCAGAATGATTCGTAAGATGATCATTGGACAATAGTAAGGATATTCTTATGATCTTTTGGAAGAACTAAGAGTATATTATTTATAGAAGTGACAAATAGATGGTTAGTTCATTGTATAAGTACTACATTGATACTAGCTTTGTCACAAAGTACAAATTATGTGTATCTCAATTTAAACTAAGGGTGGCACAATATAATAGAAAGTGAGTTCCATAATGGTTTTGGATGAGTTCCAAAGTTAAGACATTGTGACAGATACTACAACAAAAGGCTAAGTATATGACTGCTATTATAGCAGCAAAGGAGGGCATTTGTGTCAAGTAGTTTGTTATCAAACTAGGTGTAGTTCACAATGGGATAATACTATGAAGATATATTGTACGACAATATTGTCAACATGTTTTAACCCCAAAGAACTAAAGGTCACACCAAAGGACCAAATTTGTACGAAGCCATCTCATTAGAGAATGAGTGATGCGTAGAGACGCAAATACATGCAATTACACACGGACCTGGAAGTGTCAGATCCGGAGATCAGTTGACCACTAGCAATCGTGTACATACAACACCGGAAAGCCATAGGTGTTGAATACACAAAGGTTTGAAACTAGATTATTGACTCTGGTGCAAGTGGGAGACTGTTGGAGATATGCCCAAGAGGCAATAATAAAGTGGGTTATTATCATATCTTCATACTTATGATAAATGTTTACATACCATGCTATAATTGTATTAACCGGAAACATTAATACTTGTGTGATTTGTAAACTAAAATAAGAGTCCCTAGTAAAGCCTCTTGTTAAACTAGCTTGTTGGTTAATATATGATCATGGTTTCCTGATCATGAACATTGAGATGTTATTAACAACAGGGTCATATCATTAGGAGAATGATGTGATGGACATACTCCTATAGATAAGCGTAGCATAAAGATCAAGTCATTTCAATAGTTCAATTGCTATATGCTTTCTGATACATAGTAACCTAATTCCTTCGACCATGAGATCATGCATATCACCTTTACCGTATGGATGCTTTGATGACATCAAACACCACACCGTAACTGGGTGGCTATAAAGGTGGCATTGAGTGTTCGGAAAGTTTTGGTTGAGACACATGGATCAAGAGTGGGATTTGTCCATCCATATGACGGATAGATATACTCTGGGCCCTCTCGGTGTAATGTCATCCAATTAGCTTGCAAGCATGTGACTGGCTCACAAGGGATCACATATCACGGGAACGAGAAAAGAGTACTTATCGGTAACGAGGTTGAACTAGGTATGCAGAGATACCGACGATCATAACCTCGGATAAGTAAATTATCGTGAGACAAAGGGAAATTGGTATCGTATGTAAGTGGTTCATTCGATCGCAAAGTAATCGTAGAAATATGTGGGAGCCATATGAATTTCCAGATTCCTCTATTGGTTATTGTTCGGAGAAGTGTCTCGATCATGTCCGCATAATTCACGAACCGTAGGGAGACACACTTAAGGATTCCACGTTGTTTGAGTAGTTATGGTATTATGAGAAAGAGACCGAATGTTGTTCGGAGTCTCGGATGAGATCCGGGATATCACGAGGTGATCCGGAATGGTCCGGAGAATAAGATTCATATAAGGAAAGTCCCGTTTCGGAGTTGCGGAATGATTCCGGTGTTTTCATCAGGAATGTTCTAGAAGGTTCCGGATTGTCCGGCACTCCGGGGGGGGAGGGGTACATGAATGTGTCATTACATATTGGAATGATTGCATCATGTACTAAGTGTTCTTGCTGTCCCAAATAAAGGATTAAATTGAATCCTAAAACAGAAAAGTCAAATGTCCAGTTTGAAAGTCAAACGGCTAAAACAAGAAACTGTGGGAAACAAGCAAGAGGAGTTGGAACCGACTTGGAGGAGGAGTTTCTCTCCTCCAAGCCGGCGGCCAGCCCTAGGCCGAGTTGGGGAGGGACTCCCTCCCTCCCTGGCGCGCCAAGCCCCCTCCCATCTATATAAGGAGGGGCAGGGCTCCCCTCCTAGCACACACAAGTTCCTATCTTCTACCTCCGGTTTAGAGCCGTTTTGGTTTAGAGCTTCTAATTGCTTTAGCCTGCGGTTTAGAGCCTTCTAATTGGTTTAGAGCCTTCTAATTGGTGTGTCTAATTACTAGACCACTAATAGCCTCTCTCATAAGCTCCACCATACTCGCACCGGCTTAAGGCGAAGCCCTGCGGGATCTCCCCTCTACTTCCGGTACCACGCCGTTGTGCTGCCGGAATCGCGAGGAGAGTGCTACAACCTCCGCTGTCTGCTGGAACAAGGGAGAGGAAGGTCTTCGTCGAGTACCGAACGTGTGACCGACTGCGGGAGCGCTGCCAGAATGCAGCGCCGGAAGGATCGTCTACGCGATCTTGAGATCGGAAAGAGTACGACTACATCACCCACGAGAATCTGCTCTCGTTAACCGCTTTGGAATCTTCGAGGGTAAGTTATTCCATCGACTCGTTGCTACAATCTAGTAGATAGATCTTGGCTTGTTTGTTTGTATGCGATAGAAATTTTTTGTTTTCCATGCTACGAACCCCTACAGCGCCTTTGTGTACCTCTCCCTCCAGGCGTCGTCGGTCTCGCGCGCGGCGAGATGCCGCTACGCGCGGCGATGTTCCCGCTCGTCAAGGCGACTGAGGATGTGCGTATCCTGTAGGTTGGTGACAAACTCGGCCTCCTGCAGGGTGGCGACGTAGTGGAAGTTGAGGTATGATCTTGGTAGGCTGTGCCACCACACAGTGAGGATGTATGCGCGCGAGGCCGCCTACTTCGTCTGGAATGTGCCGATCCAGTCACGTGGTAGTTGTCGATGTTGACCTTGGCGGCGAAATGGATGAAGGCACGCTGCCGCATGCCACGGAAGCCAATGGAGCTCAGCGGAAGGCCGTGGTGGGGCGACATATTCTTTGCGGGCGGGCAGTGGGCCGGCGGCATGCAGGGCGAATGAGGATGATTCGTTTGGAGGGGGATGGCAGGACGGAGGTCGGAACATGAAGATCTCGTGACGGTGCAGCATCAGAATCGTGATGCGAGCGGCGAAAATGCGGGAGATGAAAGGTGGCTGGTTGACGCTGCACGCGTATGCGAAAGATATGCGACACGCAGTGGCACGTGGGATTGTTCTTTAGACACGCCTCTGAAAAATTATAGAAAAGAGACTGTTTTTGCACTCACGTGTTCTAAAAAGTTACCTATGTTCTAAGGTTAAGTCTTTTTAACCGTTTGCTTTATACGATTGAAAAACTTATACTTTCTCCGATTTAAATTAGTTGACTCAATTTTTTTAAAATACGAATGAATCTAATACTAATTATGTCTAGACACTTCGAATTTAGGCAAATTTAAGTCAACTAATTTGGGTTAAAGGAGTATTATAAAATAAAAATATTTTTTTAAAACAACATGTATTCAAGACAGGCCCAGGTGCGCAGGAGAAATGGGCCAGCATCCTGGCAAACCTGCTCACGGTCGATGCCCTAAGCGTGCGTCCTGATCACCACCCATATAACGAGATTGGTCTGGTAAACTAAGGTAAAACGAAGAAACAGATTTTTATAGACTTGTTCTTATTATTTTATTTTAGCGTTAATTTCCAAGGTTCGATTAAACCTAGGTCTTTTAAGGAAAAAGCTATTATACATCTATGAACCCGGATCGAAGGTATCATGTTGTTTCCCAAGGTTTGATTAAACCTAGGTCTACTAGAAAAAAAATCTATTATACTGCATCCATAAATCTGGATCGAAGGTATCACCATCCTGCAGCATTGTTGCGCGTTGACAGTGGGGCTTCGCCCTCGTGGGTGGTGAGCTGTTGCTCCTGGCGGTCGATGAAGAACTGATCCCAGTAGGCGAGGTTGCCCGGGTCCTCGCCGAGCTCGAGGGTCCTCCATGGCGACAATGACCCCTGGATCTCATCGACCATGTCGGCACCCTCCGGCATCGGCGGCAGGGCACGCCGCCCGCGCCGAGTCTCCAGGTCGCAGACAACGGAAGTATGGTAGCACCGGGTAGCCGACGTCGTGGAGGAGGCGGGCCTTCCCGGGCTGCAGAGAGTGATGGCCAAAACCGTTCGCCGCCACCGGATCACCGAGGTAGCGCTCCACCATTGCAGCCGCCGAGCTCCTCTTCTCGTCGCCGAAACTGAAGTTTGTGGTTGGGAAATGGGGGGGGGGGGTGAGGGTGTGTGCTCTCGAGACGGCGAGAGCGGCCATCATTTATAGACGAAAGAGGAAAAGGATGGCGATGACGGGAGGAATATAGCGGCGAGCCATTATGACGACGCAAGAGCGAGTGGACATGTGGTCGTTGCCCGACGTTTCGTTGCGGAGCCGAGGCAACGGGATAAGAACGACTGGGTTTACTAACATGGCAGGCGGTGCCACCTGGGCTCGTGGGCAGCCTTGCTAGGCTCGGAGATGTGACGTGGGGCGCTTTTCCTTTAGATCAAACCTGTGGAACGGCCCAACACTGCACCGAAAGGAGTTGGGCCATTCCTGCTACTGTTAGTTCCTGGGCCAGTTCGGGCCGGCCCCATGGCCAGGATTAGTACAACCCTAGCTCGGTAGCCGCAATAGGCCTGTGCGATACAAACCCGATACGACAACAACCTGAGTCGCCATTCTCAACCGCCGCCTGACCACTGGCCAGTGCGCCGCCGCCTTCGATCCCCTCCTGAGGTCGCTTAGCCTTGGATCTCTCTAGCCTTTGGCGAGGTAGAGCGAGCAGCAGATTGGACGGCCACACACCTCATTGCCGCCAAGCCGCCCTTCGGGTTTACGCTGTTGGTTCGACGATTTTCTTCACGGATTTAATGGATACCGTTAGTTTCTTCTCCAGTTTGTAGCTATTTATTCTGTCTCGGTTTTCTTAGGTTCTTTACCTCACTTATAAGAGCTTGTTATCTGGTATTCAGGGCGAGCGTTACCCTAAGATTAGCAAAAGTATCGTCAAGATATACATCAACAATTCCTTCTTTCATGGTTATGTTGCTGACTGTGATGCACACGCTGCTTCTGTAATGGCGTGTGCCGTACAATTTCCAAATCCATTGAAGTATTTCGAAGTCACATTGGTTTTCCCCGATGGTAAACAAGTTTGTCCTGAACTGGGTAATATTGAAATAGTTGGTAAGGTTGCTTTAATACGCTGTACTTTTCCTGGAGATGGGATCGATACCAATCTGGTGCAGGCACTTAACTTGTGCCAGCAACCACTTTCAATGTCTGAAGAAATTTACACATATAGTGCATACAGGAATACCTGCGAAGGCGTAATGACCCTAGGATATGTAACGTGAGTTGCCTTATATGTGAAAAGTATTTATTTTTGAAGGCCTGTCCCGTAATAATAACTTTCCTCTTTACAAGCAGTGAACTACATGAGAATCATTTCCTCCACAACTGTTCGGCAACTGAGAACTCACAACTTGGAGCGCTGGTCATTAACAAATCTGGACAACTGGTTGGATTGTGTTATTGCTTTGAGCGTTACCTAACGTCTATCAATGTGCTGACAATCTTAGAAGCATTTCCGGGTACAAACTAGTCAGCCCAAGACTTCTTTGGTAATATTCTTCTCTTTGCAAATAAACATTTTGGTTCACGCAATATTATATGTCAGCATGCTTTAGTTCCTGTTTCCATAATCTCATTGAAATCTCTTTTACAAACACCATGGTCGAACATGAATATTTGCTGGAAAGTGTTACTGCATATTGTCAGCACCTTGGTTGTGCTGCATGGCCTTTGATAATTTCTGGGCGGTTGGGCTAGTATCCTGTTGTACTATTTTCACTATTTAAGATTTCCACATTGATTTGAATAATCAAATGTTCAGAACTCATTTTCTCTGTGAAAAGAGTACTTGCAGTTGATTTGAAGATGTTTAATCTAAACTGCATTTTGTTAAATAATTGTTTAAAGAAACTTTAGTCTAGCCATAGCAAAAGATCTAGCTTGGAGACTTAACTGAGCATATGCTATAACCAATTAACTATAGATAGATCTGTTGTATTTGTTATTTTGTCAAGTTGTTTGGACTAAATTCTTAATTATGCTCCCCTTAGTCTTTTGTGGAGTAAGAGGGGTGATTCAAAAAGGTTGTTCCACTAATAGTTGAGCATAATCTTTCGTGAAACAATAGTATTTGGTGTGTCAATGGACTATTTCATGCACTCTAATTTTCTTTGTTGAAAATATGAACGAAATTCCAGATTTGACAAAAAAATTGTACTGTAACGCAATTATATAATGCTTCAGAATGCACAGCGGTCCGTAGCAGAATTGTGTGGGCTGATAATTTCACAGCTCATTATACAAAAAATGGCATGAGTAAAACAGCTGTTTATTTATTTTATACTTTAGAACTGCGGTTCCATTGCAGGTTATGATAGGAGTTGAATCTAAGTCTGATCATGCTGAACTTATTATAAAATTTCTTAGAGTATGTTGCATTGAGAAAGCTACACAAATTGAAGTTCTTTATTTTCCTTTTTTTTGTAGAAGGAAAGTAAAGCTGAATCTGCTTCACTTTGAATTTACAAATATGGTAGTTTGTACTGTCAAAATAATGAGGATGCTGAATTATGAGAGGCCAGCCAGCCAATACAAGACGAACTCAAGTCGAGCTGTTATATGCAAAATCATTGCAGTTTCAGGAATTTAGTAACTAGCCCTTTTGCTTACCATTACCGGGAGGTTATGCTAGTACTCCCTCCATTTCAAAATATAAGATGTTTTAGCTTTGTGAAACAAATGTATCTAGACTACCTTTAGTATGTAGGTTCACTCAGATTTGGAGTGAATCTAGACACTAAAAGAAGTCTAAACACATTTTCTTCACAAACCTAAAACATCTTATATTTTGAAATGGAGGGAGTACAAGGCAGGAGAACCCCCATTTGAATTATAATGGTTGTTGCCTTGTCCCCACTTTTGGAGGCACATGACGAATAGATGGATGTTCCCGTGTTTACAAGCTCACCGTTGTTTGCGACTCTTGATTAAATTAAATGAAATGCATGATTTTTGGTGAACATCTTGGTTAGTGTATATGTTCTTCAGTAGGAAAGTGTTGGGAAGCCATGTAAATTTTAAACAACAGGCATTTTTAATGGAAATTGCACGAGATAGTGTAGCATGTAAGATGTCTACTATTCAGGGTGGTCCTATAAATGTGTTGAATCAACCAATGGTGCATCTGGTATATACGGTTGAACAGAACATTGAAAAAACATGGGTGGTGCATTTTCATAATTAAATTACAGTACAGTGCACATTACTAAAAGGTGCAAATCTAGAGAGCTGCTTGTGCTCTGAGGCCATCTGCTGAGCATGTAGTCCCCGGTGTGTGCCATTGCCTGTCGGCCAGGGTGGGCGTGTTTGTGCGGCTGCTGCAGCTTGCCCGGCATGCGGTGGCCGTGCGCGCTGGCCCTTCCACTCGTCGGCTACGTGATTGCATCGGTGCGTCTCTTTTTTTCACTCGCCGGTGGGTTCCTTTTTCTGATCCTGGGTTTCTCGGTGGCTTTGTTTGCTGGGGATTAGTTTGGACTGTCGGTTTGTCGCTCTCTTTTTCACCTGCTGGTGGGTTCCTTTTCCTGACCCTAGGTTTCTCCATGGCTTTGACTGCTGGGGATTGGTTTGGACTGGATCTCTCTCGGCTGCGTGTGGTCCCCCCGTTGGTGTCGGTCGCTGCTTTGGTGTCTGGGCTGTCTGTCTCTTCGGTAGGTGTCGCCGCCCGCTGGTCACCTCGCATTTTTCCCACGTCGCTGCCGCTAGTTCCTGACTCCAAGGTCGACGGCTGACTTCCACCCTTCCCTGTGAGCTGCGCCTGATCGCCGCTTGCTGCCTCTCCCTGCGAGATCAATGAGTTGAAGGCCGTCTTCCATCCCTTTATCTCCATGCCAGTGACCACTGTTTTCGTGTGCCTGCCGCACCATCGCTGACCCATGTCGTGTTACCACTCCCATGTCCCATCCGGTGACCCACCCCTCCACTACTCTCCTCCACTCCCAGCTCTCTCGTCTCCTTCAACTTGTGTGAAACAGGCAGGATTTGCAGATGATTTTCTTGCCTTTGCTTTGCTCCTTAGATAGTGTTGTCATTTCCTTCTCCCAACTCTCTTCTTTCTTCTCCCCAATTCCGTGATTCTAATTCTTTGTAGGAATTATGTGCAAATTTTACTACAGATGGACATAGTTGTCCCTCAATTTAGTATCGTCAATCCTTCATGTTTTGATTTATTTGTTATGTCCATGTTTCGTAGGTTGTGGTTATATACCTGAACCATCAATTTCCGCTAGATGACTGATTGAATGAACTGTTTGCATACAGTGTCTGAGCTTCAGCCTAGGCAGCTGCCAGTAGGGGTGGGCATATAACCCGAAAACCGAATCACCGAACCGGTTTAACCTGGACCAAACCCGAACTAACCGAAACTGAATTCTTTGGTACAACACTCGGTTACCATATCTGGAAAACCGAAATAGTTTCGGTGAGTTCGGTCATAGCACTCGGTGAACCGAAGAGACCGAACACCGAAGTGGTCATAGCACTCGGTGAACCGAAGAGACCGAACACCGAAGAAACGGCACACCCACCTATATTCCTCTCCACCAACAAGAGAGGCAGAAACTTGGATATTCACCTCTCCGTAAAATCTGTGACCTCCTCACATATTACCTTCCTAGAAATTGCGGCCTGAGTGATATTTGGCCTCTTAATTAAGCGCAAGTCTCGCTCCCCTGATCTTCTGCCTTCCGAAAGTGATTGATATTTTGCCTCCCCAATTCCCTATATAAATGCGGATCCCATCCAGCCCCGATGCAACAATTTGTCTCTCAATTCACTCCAATACCTAGCCACTGGCGTGGGCGTTGACATTGTTCGACGCAATCCTGGATTGGAAGAACAAGGTCGGCATCTAACGTCCGCATCGAACATTACTGCAAGTTTGCAAGCTGTAGGGTAAGTTCTTGATTTGGCCCAGTTTAAAACTTTCACTGTTTGCAACTAGATCTGTTCTTCGTGCATACATATTGATTTCCGTGTCCCTTTCAATTTAGATTAGATGTCGACTGAGATATGAAAATTATGATTGACGGTGTCTTTTTTTTTGATATGGATTGACGGTGTCCTGCATAAAGGAAGATGCAGCTACTGCACAAAGGACATCCCTACTCATCCCGTTATGAACGGTACATCTGCTTTGCGGAATCACTATCATCTTTGCAAACGTAATCCTCACAAAAATTCAGCGGTAATATGCAAGTCCAGCTCCACTATAAAGCCCAGTACTAAACTTTAGGTGAGCTTAAACTAAACTATCAGAATCAATGTCTAGATCTGTATGTATGACGTATCTTCAATATATTATATTCCTGATGATTGTATTGGTGGTTGTAGTTCTCAAGGGCTGGATGATGAAAATTGAAGACTAATAATAAAGCTTGAAGTTTAGAAGATTGGGGATTAGCGAGCTATTGTGCGCTTCCTGCCGCTTCTATTTTGTTTCTCAAAATTAAGTGTTTTCTCAGACTTCATGTGTGTGTCAAACTGCAGGATATGTATAGGCCGAAGTTTTGTTAGAAGTGGATGCTATTTCTTAAGTCAAATTTGCCATGTTCATGTCCAATTTGTGTGTTAAGTATACTTTCTGTTTTGCTTCTGTTGTCGGTTAAGAAATCTTGATCCTAGCCTGGTTTTTAGTTTCATGGTTTCCCGTCTGTTGTTTGCTGGAGGGTTGTTCATACATCGCCTGACTTGCAGACCTGTTGTTGCTAGCAGCCTAGCACAAACGATCCTAGCCTGACAGCCTAACCGAAAAAACAAAGATAAAGAAAAAAGAGGAGATGTTAGCACTGACAGTACAAAGAGTTGTCATCCGAGTGCACTTTCATACAACTAGTTGAAACTTGGGGTGGATTAGTACAAATAGTTGTTGTGTACCCAGTTTAGTCCGAATTAGCCATCTGGCTGCCACGCAGGCTCCTACGCGTGGTGTCATCCCTACCCTACGAAACGTCGTCAAAAATGGTCCTGGATTTGTCACGTGGACGTGTGTTTAGAGGAGGCACCTGGTGACCATCGGTGATTGGAACATCTAGGATAAAATCTTTAGCTTCACAATGGATAATGCAGAATTTAACACCAAAATGATTAGTCATCTTAGAAGAAACCTTGTTGATCGAGGCCTTATCCATCATGAAGGGATACTCTTACACGTTCGCTGTGCATGTCATGTTCTAAACCTAATAGTGCAAGATGGATTGAAAGTAAAAGAGATGAAGTCTGTTGTGGACAATACTAGAGAGAGCGTAAAATACATTAAGAGTTCCTAGGACTGAAAAGAACAAGTTGCCAAGATGGTTGCACAGGCTGGAATAAAATGCAAACACCAACCTACACCAGATGTCTCTTCAAGATGGAACTCAACATACCTTATGCTCGAGTCCACATTGCCATTTCGGAAAGTATTTGAGACCTTACAAGAACAAGAACCAAGTTATATATTTGGTCCTTCAGCTGATGAGTGGAAGATGGTTGAAGACATTTGTAAGCTTCTTAAAGTATTATGCCATGCCACCAATGTCATTTCAGGATCAAACTACCCCACATCAAACCAGTATTTCTTTGATATTTGGGGTGTGAAACTTATCCTAGATAAACAAGCAAAGAGCAGTAATCCTATAATCAAAATCATGGTGAAAGAAATGAAGAATAAGTTTCACAATTACTTTATGGAGTCATACTTGACAAACTGCATATCGGTGATACTCGATCCAAGATTCAAAATGGAACCGGTTAAGCTTCGATTGTAGACATATTTTGGAGTCGATGCGCCGAAGCATATCCAAGAAGTTCGGACAACTATCAATGCCCTGTTTAGAGAGTATGCTACTGAATTGGAAGTTGATGTCAATTTAGCATCACAAGAAGAAAGGAATGAAGAGGGAGTTTCTTTGGCGAATGACCTTTCAGACTGGGACGATCATGTCAAGCTTAAGAAAGCAAGAAGCCGCAATGAGCTGCAGCGATACCTAGAGGACAACTTCCATCCTCGTACAACAGAATTTGACATTCTTAAGTGGTGGGATGTGAATTCTGCAAGGTACCCAACGCTTGGCAGAATTGCCCGTGATGTGTTGGCTATTCCGGCATCGTCAGTTGCCTCTGAATCTGTATTTAGCACATGTGGTAGAGTTATTACAGACCACAGGAGTAGCCTAGCACCTGAAACGGTTGAGGCTTTGATGTACTATGGAGACTAGATTAAACCTGACAATAAGTACCTATCTGATCTTGTAGTTGTTGCATAAATGTCTCTTGCAGCACATATTAACTTGTAGTTCTCGCAGGTTCTTCCGAGGGAAGCACATCGCATTCTTTTGACAGTTGATGAGTTGGATCACTGAAGACGCTATCTACGGGTATAGTTGGAGTTGCGCTTTTTGACAGTTAATTGGTGTTACTGCTATTGTCATAATATGATGCAAAAACTATGTTAAGCTATTGTTGTTACTGCTGCTCCTTGGTCTTTGTCAGAAGTGTCATCGGTGTCGTCGTGTTGATTTTCAAGAATATTGTTGGAGTAGCTAATAGTTGTTGGATCCCTGATAGTAGCTGATTTTCATCCATTTCTGATGTAAGTATTGCATGCTTTTTTCGTGACATTCTATTGCATCTATATACACTTGTATGTTTGCATCTTGTTCTCTTGTTCATCTATATAACAATGTATTTTGTGATTCTAAACTGAACCAGGTACATGATGTTCTTGAAGTTTCAATAATGGATCTTTCTTTGTTATTTTTCAAGAGCTTTGTACTTGATTAAGGTCTGAATGTTGAACATTTTTGTCAATTATTCAAGGCATCATTTCAGCGTCAGGCGAGGTTATGACCATGCAACTACACAATAAGAAACAACATGCAAGTGATAAATTCATGTACTGTTATTTTGGCATTTCCTCTGTACTAGCTTGATCCATGTATAGTTATTTTGGCCCAATGGTTGTCGTCGCGTGTACTAGTAATAAATTCATGTGTCATCACATTTGAACTACTGTGACGAATCTGGATTATTTTTCAGTGAACTTGTGTGATGAAGCTAGCTGATCTTTTTTGTGTACTGTCATTTAAATTATGTTCATGTATTTTCAAGTTTATACTGTTAGGCATTTTCTGTAATAATATTGTGATGCTTGTACTTATTATAGTACAATCAGTATTGTGGCTTTCCTGTGTAAGAATGCTCCAATTGTGTGATCACGTTGAATTCTATTGTCTGTGATCTTGTGTGAAGTTGGCTGGCTATTTGTGTGAAGGTGAGGAAGCTGGCTAGCTATCTGTGTGAGGGTGAGGAAACTGACAGATTTTAGGCAGACAGACGGACGCCCATTAGCATTAGCAGATTTCAGCGGACATAAACACCAATTCCAAAAAATTATATAGACAAAGGTGGGCAGATGGTGGGTGGCCGTGGGCATGCCCACTTGCAGCCTGCGGTCCTGGTCTACGTACGGATTGACTCGTGGTGGTGTACGTACAGATTGACTCGTGGGCACTGCGGTCGATCAGTTAAGAATAGACCAGCTCTTTTTTGGGCTCAGATTTGGCAAAGCAAGGACAATGGCGCACAACGCGAGGACGACGGCGCACTCCTGGGACGGCGCACACCTGGCGAAATTGGCCATGGCCAATGAGCCGATCTTGCGCTCTCGGTTCAAAGATGCTCCTGACTATGGTAGGTATCTGCCCCGCCGCTAAGCATTGAGTTTGTCTCCGGCCGTGGTCCTCTCGGCCATGCCCACCATGAGTTGCCTCCGGCGGCGGCGGATTTGGTGAGGTTTAGGTAGGGTTGGTGCTCTGTTTGATCTTGTCCTGCTCTGTTCCAGATGGCAGATCATGTGCTCGGTACCGAATCGCTGATGATCGGCTCAGTTACGTATGGCGTGATAGTAGATGATCTGACCTTTTTCAGTGCTCTTTGCCCTCCCTGTATATTTGGTTACTAAGTGGGATGACATTGCAATGTTTCATAATTTAGTAAGTATAGCATTGTATTTGAAAAGATCGTGAGTTGAAAAGATTTGATTTTTTTGTATAATTCTGTCTATACGTTTATAAGAAAGAGTTTTGTGTAGGTTGGAAATTTAGTTTGCTATTCTCAATGTTCATGTCCTCGAGGTACTATACATTCTGACTACAATGATATATTGTACATTCTGAATATCCCTTGAGTCACTGTACGTTCTGAATACAGTGATATATTATAGTATACATCCTGAATGTGTATGTCCTGAATGTTGTGTAGATAGGTGATGACGAGATTCGATCTCGTCAATGCCCATTGTTATGGACTTGGATTTTGAAGAAGATGGAGATACTGGATATCGCGAAACGGTTAACAGACAAGCAACACGGGACACGAGGTTTACCCAGGTTTAGGCCCCCGGAGGGAAAACCTTACTGCTGCTTGTCTGCTCTTGATTACGGCGGAACCGAAGATTACAGGAGTGCGCAGATGCAATCTGGCGTGAAGGTGTGTATGCGAGGGTAGAAAAGATGTGATCTATAGATCTATTGTGGCGTCTATTGTATTATAATCTGTTGTATCGTAGCATGCCCTACTCGTTGGACCCTCCTAACCTTTATATATGGGGAGGCTAGGTCTCAGGTACCGATACGAGTTGGTTACAAGTTGTATTCAAACTCTAGTCTTGATCTTTCCTTGTCTTGTGTGCTTAGGAGTCCGTGTCCATATGGGCTTCATAGCAGCCGAAACGTCATAGGCGTCATGGACCTTGGTAGATCGTCGAGTGGGCCTTCTATCGGGCTGGACTAGGTAGGCTAACATCGGGTACCAGTAGGGCATATCCATGTCAGTAGCCCCCAAATGTCCATCCGAAACATAGATTCGGGTGGAGATTTTAGTAGTTTTAAACCTTGCATTTGGATGTCGGAGTCGAAAGTTGTGTCGAGTGTGAAACACTTCACCCGAAAGTTCGTCGGGTCAGCTGAATTTGTTCGGTTGTTGTAAGGAGTCAGCATTATGGACGTAATCAACACAATGGACTATAGGGTGCGCGACCAGCGCTCCCTATGGAAGTAGCCCCCGATTGTCTGTTCGAGTCGTAGACTCGAGCAGAAACTTATAGTCGTCAGTTGCGTGATACGGTGATCCAGAAGTTCTTCGGATGACCTTGCAGATGCCCTGAATGTCTTCATTTTTTCGAATACGTGACCAGCGCTCCCTATGGGAGTAGCCCCCGAGTCCTCAGTCGAATCGTTGATTTGAGTGAGGATTCGAAGCGTGCCACTCGAAGATCTTCTCTGTGCGCGACCAGCGCTCCAATTTGGAGTAGCCCCCGAGTGTCTGGCGGAGTCGTAGACTCGGGCAGAGACTCAAGTTTTGTGAAGTTGTAGTCGACAATCTCGTGGGCGTATCACTGACCCGGAAGTACATTAGGTGCGCGACCAATGCTCCTGATAGGAGTATCCCCCGAGTGTCTAGTTGAGTCGCAGACTCGAGTGGAGACTCATGCGAGGAGAAACCACTGACCCGGAAGTTCATCGAGTCAGCGTCTCACGCATAAGGAGCCACGAGTCGACGTAGCGGAGTCACGCGACGTTTAGCCAGAAGGACTCGACGTTCCGGGTGAAGTCGACGCCGTTGCTTCTGTCGGGTGTGCGACCAGTGTCGCATCTTGATGCGGCGCTGAGTTGATGTAGGAGCGCTTTGTTGGGAACCCCAAGAGCAAGGTGTGAAGCAGCACATCAACAAGTTTTCCCTCAGTAAGAAACATAGGTTATCGAACCAGTAGGAGGAAAGAAACGTTGCACAGGTGTTGCAAGCAACGTGGATACATGCATAACACAAACTCAAGACTTTGCCCCAACGAATCAGTGAGGTTGTCAAGCTCACCGGTTTGCTGTAACAAAGGATTAAACGTATGGCGTGGAAGGTAATGGTTTGCAGCAAGTAAACAGGTAACGGTGGAAGATATATCAATGGCAAAGATTGGACCGGGGTCCATCATTTACTATAGGTGCTCTCCTTAGATAAACAACATGGCATGAAGGGTAAACAGATTACAGCAGGACAATTGACAGGAACTGAGCTAGGCATAACAATGCAATACCAGACAAAAAGATCCTATGAGATTCGATTGGGCAATACAACAAGATACATAGACCGCCATCCAACTGCATCTATGACTAGAAGTCCACCTTCAGGTTATCATCCGAACCCCCTCTAGTATTAAGTTGCAAGCAACAGACAACTGCTTTAACCAAAGTGTGTAAGGTAAACAATTCACTTGTTCCATGAATAAGAGACCGTTGTTTTCTCCCTAGTGGCAACAGCACATCTACAACCGAAGAGATTTCTGTCACTTCCCTTGGAAACTAGAGACATGAACCCACTATCGAGCATAAATACCCCCTCTTGGAGTCACTAGCAACTACTTGGCTAAGATAGCTACTAACAACGGAGAGCATGCAAGATCATAAACAACATAAACATGATAGAATTATAAAGACAAAACTATTAATCAATCTAACATAGTAATCTCAATATCCATCGGATCCCCGCAAACACAACATGCATGATTACAAATAGATTAGATCTTGATCATGAACAGAGCTCACAAGATCTATACATGAAAGCACAAGGAGGAGATATAACCATCTAGCTACTTCATGGACCCATAGTCCAAGGTGGAACTACTCACGCATCATACCGGAGAAGAAGGCCTCCGGGATGATCTCCCCTCCAGCAGGGTGCCAAGAAGAACTTTAGATCCCCCCGATCTAGGGACGATGGTGGCGGCGGCTACAGACGATTTTGTGGAGTTTTGATCGGGTGCCTAGGATTTCTGCATCGAGGGCTTCTTATAGGAGAAGAGGCGAGGCTGGGAGGCGACCCGGGGGGCCACACCCTGCCCAGGCGCGGGCCCACCCCTGGCCGCGCCTAGGGGGTTTGGCCGCCCTGGTTCGCCTCTTCGTCTCGTCTTTTGGATTCGTGTCGCCCATGGTAAAATATTGACTTTTACTTTTGTCCCGTCCAATTCCGAGAATATTGATTTTCTACGTTTTTGAAACCAAAAACAGAAGAAAACATGCAACTGGCATTGTGGCAACTTGTTAATAGGTTAGTTCCAGAAAAGATATAAAAACACCTCAAAGTGTAGACAAAGCAAAGCAAAGTAGATACTAAACAAGAATGAAACATCAAAAATTATAGATACGTTTTCGACGTATCACATCTATCGGGTGCGTGGCCAGCATCGCGTCTTTGTAGCATAAAGAGATGCAGCCATCCGAGGAGTGACTTGACTTGGGTTTTAGATGTATGACGTAGCCAGTTGTCTTGCCGACTCCCGTTAGAGGATCCGATGGAATAGCTCGACGCAGTCGACGTCCTTGTAAGCTGCAAAAAACGTAAAGAATTGTGAAGTACTTGTATCTTGTAAAGAATAGTTGCCTATCAACTTGTAAAGTCAAACTTCTGGTGCCAATCGAGTCAACACTTTAACACTGTTTGCTAGGCCTTTTTGTTAGCCTGATTACCCTTAGTCTCATTACCTTGTCGAGGCACTTGAAGTTTAAGGATTCGACGATCAGGCAGAATCAGCTACCGGGATGTCGCGTATGAGGTATTCGAGTGTGTGTGTGTGGAGCCGATGGCACATTAGGTTACTCGAAGAGGGCGCAGCCCCCGAGTGTTTCGAGTGCGAGTTAAAAAGGAAATCAGCTCTAAGTAGAGGGAAAACTTAGCTTTATTGGTACTTGTCGTAGACGAAGTTGGTGCGACCGCGGACGTAGTCGACGCGATAGCGGGTCACGCGGAGGACGTAGTCGACATAGCGGACCGCACTCGTAGCAACGACGTGTTCCTAGGGTCGATGGCGGCAGCAAGTTTCCGCATCCGAAGATTGTCGCAATCGAAGATCGCATCGGGTCACCACATCCGAAGGATGCAGCGGGTCACTGCAACCGAAGGCCACATCGGGTTTCGCAGGAGTCGAAGAAGCCCCCAGATCGTCAGAGCCGAAGACTGCCGCGGGTTGATGGAGTCGAGAGAGCCCCCGAGTCGTGGTCGCTGAAGCCGATATGGCCAGTTGCCGCAATCGAAGATCGAATCGGATCGCCGCATCTGAAAGATGCGGCGGGTCACCGCAGCTGAAGAAGCCCCCAAGTGTAGCTCAGAGCGACGCATGGAGCCGACGACTGGCATATAGTTGAGGTCGATGCAGTCATGCGGCGGTCATAGACGACGCGATAGATCGAAGCTGACGCAACTCCTGAGCATAAAAAACAACGCGATCGGGTGGAATTGCATGACAGACGTAATCTAGGTTGATGTGCAGCTGAGAAAATTTCCGCTACCTCTAGATTGAAACCGAATCAATTGATGCCTTAAATCATGCAAGCATGCAGCAGATGTGGAGCTTGAACCATGCGCAAAGTTAGACCAATACGTGACCTGTACTTGATTTAATTAATCCTTGTAGCATGCTCCACGAGGCATGAATAGCTTTTACGACCACGTTTGCTCGTGTCCGTCCTTATGGTAAGTGCTTTGAACACGTGCTTTGAACACCGGTTGCGTATGTATCTTGGACAATTTACCAAAGGGCTGTAGACGGAACTGTTGGAATTTGATGAGTTTTGGGTTGTTTGTCCATTAGACAAATTCTGAAATTCTTTTTGGTCCACTTGTATATGACAGTATATGGTTGTGCTAGTGGTGCTAAAGTTTAATCCCACATTGCTAGTTGAAGGCGAGTTGGACCACTTTATATAGTAGAGTGTTGCACCACTCACTAAGTTGTGACAAGAAGAGTAGCTCTCGCGCACTCCTCCTCCGACGCCGCGGGTTGCGGGTTGCTCGCCGAGCCGAGCTTTATTTTGCTTGTTGGAAAAACTGATTATGAGTCATTAACGAACACGTTAATTACAGCCGTTTCCAGTTTTTATGGACGTGGCTGTTACCGACTCGGACGTACCTGCACTATATAAGCGTCCGGGCTAAACCTAATCGGTACTGTATCAATCCACACACGCGACTACCTCCAGAACCTTGCGCCGCCACTTTCGTCTTTCCCATGCCGGCTTGCGGCGTGCAGCGCCAGATCGGGACAGTAGGCTTCCAGAACCCCGCCTCTCGTGAACCTGTACGGGTGAGGGACGATCAAGTTTTTGGGTAGCGCTCAAGCGCGACTACTGGCAACCACAACGTCGTCCGATGACGAGTTCCCGAACGACGACTTCTTCCTGGACGTCAGCGACCTCTTCTATAACCTCAACATGGGCGACGCTGCTGCGACCGCTGCGGCTGCTATTCAGCCTACGTGATCCTCAATTGTCTTTTTTGGATTATGCTAGAGTTCTTTGTTCTAGCGTTTGGTGTAGATGTGATAGGTTTATCTCCTATAGATGTAATCTGTTCATCTACTTTGTTGATCTGCATAATTGGTTTTAGTACCGTTTGTATGATTATGTTTTATCAATTTATTATTCGGATTAAATCATATGGATTATTGCTTATATTTCCAACAATTCAAAAACCTGATTATAGGCAACTGAATTCCACTGGTGTAGCCGTGGCTACTAGGCCGCCTCCTTTGGATGGCATGCACTATAAGAGATGGCGCAAGAGAGCAGTTCTCTGGTTTGAAAACCTAAACTGCTATAGCGCCACTCTTGGCAAGCTTGAAGGAGATCTTTCTGCTGAGCAGGAAGCGAACTTTAAAAAAGCCGATACCATGTTTATGGCGGCTTTGTTCAGTGTTCTTGGGGACAACATTGTTGACCCTTATATGCCATTTGATAATGGCAAGGACGCGTGGGAAGCGCTCGAGGCCAAGTTTGGGGTCTCGGACGCTGGCACTGAGCTGTATGTCATGGATCAATTCTATGACTACAGGATGGTTGATGAGCGCTCCGTTGTTGAGCAAGCTCATGAGATACAATCAATTGCCAAAGAACTTGAGCAGTTCAAGTGTTCCTTACCAGACAAATTTGTGGCTGGTGGCATTATTGCCAAGCTTCCTCCTTCGTGGAGGAACTTTGCTACTTCTCTGAAACATAAGAGACAAGAGTTTTCCGTTACAGATCTCATTGGGTCTCTTCATGTGGAAGAGAAGGCGAGAGCAAAGGACAAAACTGCTCGAGGACTTGAGGGAGGTTCTACTGCCAATTTAGTGAAAATGAAAAACTTCCAATCCCACAAGTTTAAGAATAAGAACAAAACTGAAGGAAAGGGAAAGTTCGATGGCAAGAACAAGGCCATGCACTCAACCAACTTCAAGAAGAAAAATGATAAGAGGAAAGGCTCTTGCCACGTCTGTGGTGATCCTGATCATTGGGCTCCTAGCTGCCCTAATCGCTTTGACAAGCGTCAACATGGGAACAGCGGCAAGACCGCGAATGTTGTTATTAGCGATACTGAGATGAAGGATGCTGGGTATGGTATTTTACCTACTATCCTTTCAGTATGTCATTCTCCTGATTGGTGGATAGACACGGGTGCTAATACACATGTATGTTTTGATATTTCCATGTTTTCCTCTTATCAGGTCTCAAGGACCTCTTCCGTGTTGATGGGAAACGGCTCACGTGCTTTTGTTCATGGTGTTTGTACGGTAAATCTGAAGTTTACTTCGGGGAAGACCGTACAGCTGAAGAATGTGCAGCACGTTCCCTCCATCAATAAGAATCTCGTCAACGGATCGCTTTTATGTCGAGATGGCTTTAAGTTGGTTTTTGAGTCCAATAAAGTTGTAATTTCTAAGTATGTACAATTTGTTGGAAAGGGTTATGAGTGCAGAGGTCTGTTCCGCTTATCTTTGTCAGACTCATGTACTAAAGTTATTAATCATGTTTGCAATGATAATGAGTCCAATGTTTGTCATTCACGACTCTGTCATATTAACTTTGGTTGCATGACGCGGCTAGCCAATATGAGTTTAATTCCGAAATTTACCACTATCAAAGGTTCTAAGTGCCAAGTTTGTGTGCAAGCAAAGCAACCCCGCAAGTCTCATACGGTCGCGGAACCGAGAAACTTAGCACCGCTAGAACTTATACATTCAGATCTTTGTGAGATGAATGGTGTGTTGACAAAATGTGGAAAAAGATACTTTATGACGTTGATTGATGACTCCACTAGATACTGCTATGTTTATCTTCTGAAATCTAAAGATGAAGCTTTGAACTACTTCAAAATCTATAAAGCTGAGGCAGAAAACCAACTCGATCTTAAAATCAAGCGACTAAGGTCGGATCGTGGTGGAGAGTACTTTTCAAATGAATTTGATTTATTCTGTATGGAATATGGTATTATACATGAGAGGATGCCTCCCTACTCACCTCAGTAAAATGGGGTGGCCAAAAGAAAGAACCGCACTCTAACTGATTTGGTTAACGCCATGTTAGATACATCGGGTCTCTCCAAGGAATGGTGGGGGAGACGCTAATGACTGCGTGTCATGTCCTAAACCGTGTTCCTGTAAAGGATAAAACCATGACTCCATTTGAGGAATGGGAAAAGAAAAAGCTTAAACTCTCTTACTTACGAACTTGGGGTTGTTTGGCGAAAGTCAATATTCCAATATCCAAGAAGCGAAAGCTTGGACCAAAAACCGTTGATTGTGTTTTTCTAGGATATGCTTTTCATAGCATTGGCTATAGATTTTTGATAGTAAAATCTGAGGTATCCGACATGCATGTTGTACAATTATGGAGTCGAATGATGTGACTTTCTTTGAGGACATCTTTCCTATGAAAGGTATGTCCAGCTCATCAAATCAGGAGATGACTAGTTCATCTAGTCAGGAATTTTCTATAATTCATGAACCCACTATGCCGATAGAACACTCTAATGATCCTGTGGAGGATGACAATGAAGCTCCCAAAAGGAGCAAGAGACAAAGGACTGCAAATTCATTTGGTGATATTTTCATTGTGTACCTTGTGGATGATACTCCCACTTCTATTTCAGAAGCCTATGCATCTCAAGATGCTGACTACTGGAAGGAAGCTGTCCGAAGCGAGATGGACTCCATCTTAGCTAATGGTACTTGGGAAATCACTGATCGTCCTTATGGGTGCAAACCTGTAGGATGTAAGTGGGTGTTCAAGAAAAATCTTAGACCTGATGGTACTATTGAAAAGTACAAGGCACGTCTTGTGGACAAGGATTATACCCAAAAGGAAGGTGAAGACTTCTTTGATACCTACTCACCTGTAGCCAGATTGACCACTATTCGAGTACTACTTTCCTTGGCTGCCTCACATGGTCTTCTCGTTCATCAAATGGACGTTAAGACAGCTTTTCTAAATGGAGAGCTAGATGAGGAAATTTATATGGAGCAGCCTGACGGATTTGTAGTAGATGGTCAAGAAGGAAAGGTGTGTAAGTTAGTGAAGTCTTTGTATGGTCTTAAGCAAGCTCCTAAGCAGTGGCATGAGAAGTTTGAAAGAACTTTAACTGCTGAAGGGTTTGTTGTAAATGAAGCTGACAAATGTGTGTACTATCGCCATGGTGGGGGCGAGGGAGTTATTATGTGTCTCTATGTTGATGACATATTGATATTTGGGACCAACCTCGCTGTTATTGAGGAATTCAAAGAGTTCCTATCTCGCTGCTTTGAGATGAAGGACTTGGGAGTGGCTGATGTAATCTTAAACATCAAGCTACTAAAGGATGATAATGGTGGGATTACATTGCTTCAGTCTCACTATGTGGAAAAGATATTGAGTCGCTTCGGGTATAGTGACTACAATTCTTCTCCAACGCCTTATGATCCGAGTGTGCTACTTCGAAAGAATCGAAGGAATGCTTTATCAATTGAGATATTCTCAAATTATTGGCTCGTTCATGTATTTAGCCAGCGCTACTGGACCTGACATCTTCTTTGCTGTAAGCAAACTGAGTCGATTTGTGTCAAATCCTGGAGATGATCATTGGCATGCTCTTGAAAGAGTTTTGCGCTATTTGAAAGGAACCGCGAGTTATGGTATTCACTATACTGGGTATCCACGGGTACTTGAGGGTTATAGTGATTCAAATTGGATATCTGATGCTGATGAGATTAAGGCCACAAGTGGTTATTTGTTTACAATTGGTGGTGGCGCTGTTTCCTGGAAGTCTTGCAAGCAGACCATCTTAACAAGGTCAACAATGGAAGCAGAACTCACAGCATTAGACACAGCCACGGTTGAAGCAGAGTGGCTTCGTGAGCTCTTGATGGACTTATCTATGGTTGAAAAACCAATACCCGCCATCCCGATGAACTGTGATAATCAAACTGTGATCGTCAAAGTAAAACGTTCTAAGGATAATATGAAGTCATCAAGGCATGTGAAGAGGAGATTGAAATCTATTAGGAAACTGAGAAACTCCAGAGTTATTGCGTTGGATTATATCCAAACATCTAAGAACCTGGCAGATCCCTTCACAAAGGGTTTATCACGCAATGTGATAGATAATGCATCGAGGGAGATGGGTTTGAGACCCACGCTATGAGTTGATCCCAGTGGCAACCCACTCTATGTGATCGGAGATCCCGTGAATTAGAGCTGGGAGACAAGCTATTGGTCAGCTGAGAGGAGAGTATCCCCATATTATATTTACATCTCCATAAAGATGCAATAATTTCTTAATGTGCATGGCAGGTTGATATTTATCTTAATGTGTTCCAAGTGGCTTTTATAAGCGGAGATGTTGTCCTGCAGAACATCTCTTGAGGAACACACCTATATGAGTCTGACTGTCAAACGTCGCAGTCTGTGAGAGTTGGGTGCTCTCTAATAAACTCATGAAAGGCCCTGGAGTATGACGCATAAGCTACAAACCGCGGGGAAGCCTAGCCCTGTACCGGTCTAGATTTTGTGTAAAACTAGCGCGCAGAAAACTTGTAGTTCAAGGCATAGTCCACTATTCAAGTTGCTAGCTAGTGTAGCATGAAGTTTAACGTGGAAGTTCAACTTAACAGTCTCCACTACACACCGGTATATAAAACAATGTTCTGGAAGAAAAGTGATGTGATGTGCCAATGAGACTTTGTGGGGGATTGTTGGAATTTGGTGAGTTTTGGGCTATTGGCCCATTAGACAAATTCTGAAATTATCTTTGGCCCACTTGTATATGGCAGCATATGGCTGTACCAGTGGTGCTAAAGTTTAGTCCCACATTGCTAGTTGAAGGGGAGTTGGACCACCTTATATAGTAGAGTGTTGCACCACTCACTAAGGTGTGACAAGAAGAGTAGCCCTCGCGCACTCCTCCTCCGATGCTGCCCGCCT
Source organism: Avena sativa (assembly GCA_916181665.1). NCBI lineage: Eukaryota > Viridiplantae > Streptophyta > Magnoliopsida > Poales > Poaceae > Avena > Avena sativa. The sequence goes on from OV702283.1 coordinate 451,921,852, forward strand.
CGTCATGATGCACGCGCACGCCGCGGGTTGCGGGAATCTCGCCGAGCCGAGCTTTATTTTGCTTGTTGGGAAAACTGATTATGAGTCATTAACGGACGCGTTAATTACAACTGTTTCCAGTTTTTATGGACGTGGCTATTACCGACATCGACGTGGGCTGAGCCGACGATCCTCCTAACCTGCACTATATAAGCGTCCGGGCTAAACCTAATCGGTACCGTATCAATCCACACACGCGACTACCTCTAGAACCTTGCGCGGCCGCTTTCGTCTTCCCCATCCCGGCTTGCGGCGTGCAGCGCCAGATCGGACAGTAGGCCTCCGGAACCCCGCCTCTCGTGAACCTGTACGGGTGAGGGGCGATCAGGTTTTTGGGGAGCGCTCAAGCACGACTACTGGCAACCACAACGTCGCCCGACGACGAGTTCCCGAATAACGACTTGTTCCCGAACGTCAGCGACCTCTTCGACAACCTCAACATGGGCGACGCTGCTGCGACCGCTGCGGCTGCTATTCGGCCTACACTGTACGTGATCCTCAATTGTCTTTTTCGGATTATGCTAGAGTTCTTTGTTCTAGCATTTGGTGTAGATGTGATAGGTTTATATCCTATAGATGTAATCGGTTCATCTACTTTGTTGATCTGCGTAACTGGTTTTAGTATCGTTTGTATGATCATGTTTTATCAATTTATTATTCGGATTAAATCATATGGATTATTGCTTATATTTCCAACATGAACTCTAAAAGTTTCTCAGATCTTGTAGATCCAGCCAGCCACATAATCAGGCGGTAGAAATAAATTTGACCGTCGCAGAGACATCGATGATGAAGCTTCATGTGATGCTATAGATCTGTTTTGTGGAGCCACCAAATCGTAGATCATTGTTGATGGGACCGTCGCGGCCGCACGATCAGCGTCATCAATTCCACGGACGGTGCCTATTGACGAGGTTCGATCTCGTCAATGTCCATTGTTATGGACTTGGGTTTTGGAGAAGATGGGGATGCTGGAGATCGCAGAACGGTTAATAGACAAGCAACACGGGACACGGGGTTTACCCAGGTTCAGGCCCTCGGAGGGAAAACCCTACTCCTGCTTGTCTACTCTTGATTACGGCGGAACCGAATGTTACAGGGACGCGCAGATGCAATTTGGCGTGAAGGTGTGTATGTGAGGGTGGAAGAGATGTGATCTATAGATCTATTGTGGCTTCTATTGTATTGTAATCTATTGTATTGTAGCGTGCTCTACTCGTTAGACCCTCCTAGCCTTTATATATGGGGAGGCTAGGTCTCAGGTACCGATACGAGTTGGTTACAAGTTGTATTCAAACTCTAGTCTTAATCTTTCCTTGTCTTGTACGTTTGGGAGTCCGTGTCCATATGAGCTTCATAGCAGCCGAAACGTCATAGGCGTCATGGACCCTGGTAGATCATCGAGTGGGCCTTCTATCGGGCTGGACTAGGTAGGCTAACATCGGGTACCAGTAGGGCATATCCATGTCAGGTGATGACATTGCAAAGTTTGGTAGTATAGCATGGGTATTCTATGGTAATTTAACTTGTTGTATCTTGAAGTAATCAATATTATGTTAACAAATGCTAATGTTTTAAATGTAGGTGGAAATCATGATTTGTTCATAGTCCAATTAGAGCACAATGGGTTTTTCTGTATCATTCGTAGCAATCTAACATATGCTAGTGGAACTTCTGATTTCTTCAACAACTGTAATGCGTACACATGGTCACTGTTATGGATTGAAGAGTTTGTGAAAAAATTAGGTCACCCTATAGATAAAAGGATCCATGTGTATTGATGTTTGCCTGGCAAGGAAATTACAGATGGGATAAAATGCACTAAAAAAAGATGCTGATATTGTGGAGATGATAAAAGCAAGTGCTGAGCACAAGACCCTTACTTTGTTGGTTGATCACACAAATTTCCTAAAGCATCTTAGAGCTGATGTTATTAATAATGGAGTAGCAAATTCAGTGCAAGAAGGTAGCTCATCTGGAGTTAGAGATGAAGTAGTGGTGGCAGATTCTGATATCAGAAGCAGGGACAAAGATGTGGCAGAGGAAGAGTAGAAGCAGAGGAGGATGGTGATACAGATTCTGATTGTTTGACAGTGACTGGGATGATGAAGATGGAGATGATGATATATTTGACTCTCAAGTTGACAAGGATGTGGAAGACCATAATGAGGTAGTGGTTGTGGCAGATTTAGAGGATGATAGTGCTATAGGGGATGAGGATTTGAAGTTATCAAAGGAGCAAGAGGGCTATCTGAAGTATAGGTTCGGTGAATTTAATCTAGAAGTGGACATGGATGACCCAACTTTTAAAGTTGGAATGGTATTTTCTGATGCCAAAGAGTTAAGGCGTGCTATTTCTGCTTATAGCATCAAAAATAAGATGAGGGTTGGAAAATCAAGAAATTAAGTAGTTAGGATCGATGTGGTCTGTCATCCTGGTTGCACATGGATGCTAAAAGCATCAAAAGATTCCAGAACTAAAGCTCTAGTTGTGAGAGCTTATGAAGGAAATCACACATGTGAGACGGTTTGGGAGCTCAAGGCACCGACTGCTCCATTTCTAACACAGTACTTCATTAATGAATTCAGGGATAATCAGAAAATGGATCTGCACACATTTTCTACAAAAACCCAAAGAGAGATCAACATGTGTCCAAATAGGTGAAAGTTGACCAGGGCTAGAAATCTCGCAATCACACAAATTCATGGTGATGAAGCAATGCAATTCAATTCTCTGTGGGATTATGGGCAGGAGCTTAGAACTAGAAATCCTGGCTCTAAGTTTTTCCTTTGTATGACTTCAAGAAAAGCATCTGCAGATCTGGAGCCAAAGGAACATCTGTCCACTCTATATTGGTCATATGATGCTTGTAAAAGAGGATTTCTCCATGGATGTAGGCCATTCATTTGCATTGATGGTTGTCATATAAAGACCAGATATAAAGGCACATTGCTTACAACTGTTGGAGTGGATCCCAGTGATCGTATCTACCCAATAGCAATGGGTCTAGTTGTGACATCCCAAGGTTCCAATCCCCAACCTTTGTCATGAATTGTGCATTTCTTGTCTTTATCATGCATGCATCATATTTGTTTGTTGGCATTTAATTTGGTCCTTGATATAATTGTATTTAGATTTTATTAAAATTGATATAATGCCCAATTGGAGTTGAGAGCATCTCTCTTTATTTACCTTCCCCCTACTAACATCTTAACAATCTCATTATCTTCTTCTCTTATTGCATCTCTAATATGTGGGCTTCTATTTAAAACTTGTTGGCATTTATTCCCCAGCCCATATATTATATCCATGGTCCATACCTTTCTTAGTATCCTTTTTATTCTATCTTTTGTTCCATGTGTATATATACCCATATACACAAAATAACCCCTTTTATCCTCCTTTAAACTCTACCCCTTTAATCCTTTTTAAAACAGCCCATATGTCTACCCTACATATATTTCTAAACCTTCTCCCTAAAAGCCTAAATAACTAAACTACCTGATCTATTCTACCCCCATCTGCCCAGCCCAGCTGCACACCCTGTTTCTGATCCAAATATTCCATGCTGCCGCACACAACACACTGCAACCTCAACAGCTAGCAAAAGCATCATAGCCGCACGCCCTGAACCCAGCAGCGACCCAGCGCGCCGCACCCTCCCAGTCACGCCCCTCATGTGCCATCGCTCACTTGTCGCTCCCCCCTCTCTCTCTATCTCTCTCTCTCCAATAAAGGGAAGAAGACACAACAGCTACCCTTGTCCCCATCTCTCCCTTCTTCTTCTTCTTCTTCTTCTTCTTCTTCTTCTTCTTCTTCAAAAAAAAAAAAAGACGGCCATGGCCGCCTCGCTGTCATTGTCCCCTTCCCCATCAAACTAGCCACCATCAGCCTCGCTGTCCTCCGCTAGTTGGAGCTCGCCAAGTCGTAGCTCTCCACGGTCGTCGCTGCTCACCGCCGCCGTAGTCACCATCTCGTCACCGTTCTGTCGTCGTCGCCTCACCGTCGAGCCATCCCCGACCTCCTCCCGGTGAGCCACACCGTCACCTCTCTCTTCCCTGGCTCGCATCCTTCCTCTCTGACGTCGGCCGCGCCGCGCTCGCTGACAGACAACAACAACAGCAGCTCAGCGGCACGTACCTCTCTCAGGCTATCTTTCTCGAATTTTTGCCGGCATCTTCTTTGCTCCTTTGCGAAAACTTCCTAAACGAAACTTGTTCTCCTACAACCCAGTTTTTCAATGCAACAAACGGAAATATCATCTTCTGAAGTCGGGAGGGGGTGGGGGGGGGAGGAATCTGTTTTTCTGAAGTATTAACTGAATCCTCTCTGTTCGTCCCTCTTTTCTGGCGCATACGTTGCTCCTTTCGAAAAACTTTTTCATGTAAAGTTGTAGATCTTTGCGAGATTTTAAACTTTGTTTTTGCGACATCTTCAAATTCCTCGCAGATTCATCGACATCTTCATCCAAATTCAGGCCGATTTAGTGTCAAATTTCCAGATCCGGATTTCAGAAATCGAGCGTCCCGTAATACTTTTCTAAACAAACCCCTAAGCAAAAAGAATCCTCGACCGCGGTCTCTGCTCCAGGTGCTGAGTCGGGCCGGCCCAACTTGAACCTCCTCGCACGTGGGCGGCAGTCAAACCGCGCCGCCAGCCCATTTTTCCACGGCGCCCATCTCCCCTTGTCCTTTTTCTTCTCCTTTTACTAACTCAATTAATGCAAAATTCCTTCAAATTCAAATAACTTCCAAACGATTTTGAATTTGCAAATATTTTCAACATGAAAAGTAAATGATTTTCTGAGATATATAAAATGGCTAAAGTGGAATTTTGCAGAAACACCCCCAACTATTACAACTTTGACATTTTTGCCCTTTTGGCCCTAAAAACGCAAATCGATAACTTTTAACTCGTAATTCCAAATTTTACAAATAATATGTCTAAAATGATCAGCTCGAAGACACGAACCTAACCGTGGTATCTGTTTGTTCTTTCGTATCATGCATCATCGAACCTTAATAAAATTTGCACCCGAACACCTAAGTAACATGTGGCCGATTTACCCCTCAGCCACTTAAACTTGAATCATTAAACATATTGCATCATATACTGCCATGATACATTATTGATTGCATCGCATCATTCATATGTTGATTGCGTTATTTCTTTTCTATGTATGTCATTTGGTTCTTATCACTAGAAGGCGAGCCCGATGAGTACCAGCAGGAGTTCGAGCAGTGCGAGTATCCTCTCGAGTTTGTACCGACTCCTTACTTTGATCAGTCAGGCGAGCACCTCACTCCCTTATACCTATTTTGTATTTATAGTCTTTACTTACTTTTGTTGATCTATTGCTATCCTTACTGTCAATGCTTTAGTACCGTACCTTTATTTTACCTGCTCTACTATATTGTCTTGGTTATCCTATTGCCTTGTTTTTTTAGCTAGCTTTGTCCTGGCGAGTCGTAGGCTGGCTTAGCTCTGCTCATATAGCTGGAACTTGAAATATAGATAATGTTGTTGTTATAAATATTAATCTGATGTTGTTGGTAAATGGCTTCACCTAATGATAAGGCCCCGACAGCGACAACCTTTGGGGACATCTTGAGTCGACCTAGGAACCGTTCGTTCTATGATACCAGTTCTGAGTTGATCGCGCTAACCAAACGTGGGGGCCTCTAGGATCCCCCCTCAACTACCGGCGCTATTTGTATATCTAGGGGTTATAAAATTGGTTTTCCATTTCGTGCATACGCATAATATGTCCTCTGACATGGGTTGAGTTTTGATATGATTTTTGTGGATTGCCATGGCTTGCATTGCATAAATTGGGATACCGTGTCGGAGGTGGGATGGAGCTCTACAAGTTATCTTCCGATCATCGACCGACCGTAGACTCAAACGCTCTGCCACCTAGAGAATCACCTGTACCTCTAGTGTGGGTCAAACTCAGTAGGTGATGCCCCTGGATGTGCGCGTAGTTATGGGATAGTTCTTGCTGTGAGACTTGGACGGCACGCCTATTTGTGTTTTAGTGCTTGAAGGGTTGAACATGCGTTTGGATACAGTTGTGCACCCCTGCAGGGTAAATCTTTTTGAGAAGCCGTGTGTCCACGGTTATGGACGCCTCAGGAGTATAGTGTCATGATCATAGATAACGCCACTAATGCCTTGCCCTAATAATATGACTAGTTATTAGTGTTAATAACTAAACAACGGTTAACTAAAATTTCAATGTGTGTATTCCGTGGGACAACTTCCTCGACTGGTTTTCGAGGGGGAAAGCCTCGGATGGGTTATGCTTGGAGTTATCTTAATGTATCATTTACCGCCTTCTTATCTCGCTCTAACATTCGATGTTGTAGCGTGTCTCTATAAGTTAGTTAGTTACAAGCTTTGCCGCTGCTAAGTACACCATATATCCCTTCTAGGCGAGGACCGCTGAATTTTAGTCTCGCCTTGTACTGGCCACAATACTGATGCTCTTGTTTTCTTTATGTTCTTTCGCTATGGGTTTATTCCCGCCGTACAAGTACGTGTGATCAGGTGGATAAGTCTGGATCTTATTACATCGATTACACTGATGAGAGCTACCGCGAGTAGTAGTCGGGATCCTACCAGGAAGTCCTAAGACATGTGGGCATGGAGCTCACTTGCTTATTTCTTGGCATCTTATGCCCATTTGGGTCTTATCCGTACTCGGATGATATATCACGTTTTTCGCTTGATGTATGATGTACTGTTGGGACCTCTGACCTCTGTGTGCCGCCTATCTATAAACACACATATATATTTGGATCTTGTTGCCTATATTTTCTTCTTTGTATATGGCGTGCTATGATATGTGCTCGTATGTTGCCGGCATACATACTCACTTTTGTATGCTGAGGCGCGGTTATCGGTCCGGCGCGTGCTCACCCCGGAAGCTATAACCCTGTAAGTGGGTTATACCAGCTAGAGGTTTAGGCGCGTCAGATGGCTGGGCTCTACACTAGTGGAGGTGGAGTGCACTAGTTCATGGGAATGGTTCTTGACAACAATCAAAGAGGATCTGAACATAACAAATACTTCCCCATTCACTATTATGAGCGACAAAAAGAAGATACATAATTCACAACTTAATTGTAGTACTATATTTTATAATTTTCTACCATTGTATTATTTTTGTACTCTTTTCATAGGGACTCATTAATGCCGTGAAGAAAGTTTTCCCAGATTCCGAACACAAATTTTGTGTTAGGCATCTATACCAAAATTTTCATAACAAGCACAAAGGTGAAACTCTCAAGAATGATTTGTGGGAAATAGCTAGATCAACAAATGTACCAACTTGGGAGAGAAATATGGAAAAAATGAAAGTAGATAGTGAAGCAGCATATGACTGGGTCGAGGAACTGCCACCCAACACATGGGTGAAAGCCTTTTTCAGTGACTTTCCTAAGTGTGATATGCTTCTTAATAACCACTCTGAAGTTTACAAAATGGGCCAGGAGGTTTTACCTTCAAAGTTTCTTCACTTTTAGTATTTATGTCTAAATCTCATTGACTTGCACCGATTTTAATTGAATTCCGTGTAATTTGCAGGCCCATGTTGTCCCAAGAAAATCACATGGACCATTGCCAAGTGAAAGTTCATTTGTGGCTGCTGCAAGAGACTACATTCCGCAAGCTCGGGTGACAACTGCCATGGCTAGAGGAATAGGAGGTTTAAGTACTAGAGGCAGAAAAAACAACATGCCAGAGACACAATCAGGGGGCATAGGGAGAGGAAAAGGGACCAAAAGAACTGCTGAAGCTAGCTCATCTCATACCACTAAAGTTTATGCAAGAGGGAGAGGAATAACTAGAAGAGAAACATACAACACAAGTTCAGGATCTGCTCATCATTTGTTGTTTGGTGATGGCACTCTGACAAATTGAGCTACTTGACCTCAATGAAGCAGTTTCGGAAGAGATTCAGACAACACAAACTACACCTGATGATGCCATTTAGCTTTTCATAGATTTTTCATGTTTAGCCAAATAAATTTAATTCCAACATGTGGAATCATGTACTGGACATGCAGTACAAAGTTTTTTTCATGGGATCTCTATTATTTCAATCAAACATATAGGATATGCAGTACCACTTCTGCCTGCTGGCTTGGTTTGGCTTAGTATTACTTTACAAGATTAAATAACTTTGTGCTTAGAACATGTGTTAAAGAGTACTTTTTTTAGATTATTAAATCATTAGAATTAAACATCATCTTATGCCATTAATTAAATGAAGTCATCTTATTGGACCGAGACATGCATACAAACGCTACTTTCTCTTGTCCAGGGCCGTGTTACTTAACCCCAGTTACCAATTTAATAGATTTGTTACGAGATAATAACACAACCATTCATTCGCATTGCAATACATCAACTACATCACAGAGGTACAAGCATTTGTTATCTAGAACTGGCCTAGAACAAACAACACACACAACATATGCTAGGTACTCGTTTGTATCCATATTCTTCACCTACAGGAACAGGTTTTCTGCCGAGCCTGTTCGGCAACGCTCCAGATCTTGGCTCCACGTCCGAAACGAGCGAAGCGGCCCTGAACGTTGCGCTCCACGGATCGGAAAGAGCGAAGCGCTCCGGTCTGTACACCGATTCTGCAGAGCGAGCCTTTCGTCGATCCACGGAACAGTAATACGAAGAGCGGCTGGATATTACAAGCGATTGCCACCGATAAGTGAACAAACCGAACGAGCTCTGGTCTCTCGTCTCTCTCCGTACGCCCATGGCACCAGAACCCTAGCGTCTCTCAGATTCAACCCGTGCCGCCGATCGACTCACGACCAGTGAACGCGAAACAAGACCGCCTCACCGCCAGGATCCGATTCCACCCGCTTCAAGGAGCTCGTGTCGCCGTCTGCTGTCCGCCTCGCCGTGAACTGCTGCTGCTGCGACAAGTTTCCGGCCGCTGCCTGCAGGTTGTACGCCGCCACTGTACGCAGCCGCAATGACGACCACTCCGTCAAGTACTAACATCCACGGTTAGTATCCTGGTCCTTGGCGTCCCTACTCGACCCCATATCTGACCAATCTTAATTTATGTAGTTCGTTTAGTTTCTTGTACGGAGATAGCCAGGAAGTTTTCTTGGTGTGTGCGTGTGCGGTAATATCATGCTGCCATGCACTTGCGTACGTGATAGCTAGAAAGTTTGCTTGCTGTGTGCGAGTATTCCTGTCTACAGTGTGTGCGTGTGTCTTCCTGTCCATAGTTGTCTGTGTTGCTTGCTATGCGTGTGTTGCCGCATGATAAATTTGTTAAAATCTATATTCATATTATTGACAATTTAGGTAGTACAAACAAGTGACATGGATTTTTATAGACGAGTTTTGATCATGATCGCTGAATGGACCGATGACAACACTCAGATTTTCACCGAGTTGTTTGCCGAGCAATTCAGGATGGGAATAGGCCGAACACTCACTTGACTCCCAATGCATATGAGGAAGTAGCAAAACAATTCACAATGAGAACAGGTTTGGAGTACAAGAGAGACCAATTAAAGAACAAGTGGGACAAACTGAAAATTGATTACAACTTGTTCAAGAAACTAAGGTTGAGGGAAACTGGAGCTGGATGGGATTACGAGCGAAACACTGTGCAACAAGACGATGAGTGGTGGAAGAAGGCAAGAAAAGTGAGTTGTCGTGCTTATTTTTGCCATATTGTAATGTACGGATTATCTTTTATTATTGACAAATATTCTCTTTTTTTTGTATTACAGGAAGTAAAGGTATTGGCAAGTTTAGGAAGCAAGGACTTCGCAATGAAGAAAACTTGAAGGTCATGTTTGAAGACATCACCAGTGATGGTACCGATCATTGGAATCCTGGATCAGGAATACCACCCCCTTCTAGTGAAGTATTAGTTGCCGCACTAGATGTTGACAACATCCATGATTGTGATTTGGATGATACCGAAGCACCATCAACTACTACTGATGTAGGAGCAAGTTCTTCAGCAGTTAAAAGGCTTGGAAAGTTTGTTCATGACAAGAGCAAGAAACCTAAGACCGCTCAGGTGATACAGGAGCAAATTACAAGGATTGGTGACATTGCTGAGAAGTCGCATTTATCATTTGAGTCTTTCATAAAAAATGATGCCAACACATCTGGTACCTCTGTCATGAATGAGGTGCTTTCTTGTGGTGCAACGGAAGGTACCGATGAGCACTTCATTGCCACTAAGCTGTTTGTGAAGAGAGACCAAAGAGAGATGTTTTTGCACATGGGTGTTGCATCTCGATTGGGTTGGCTGCGCAGGAAGTATGATAACAAGTATCCTAAGTAGATGGTTTTATTTTTCGTATGAGTGATGTTTACTTATGTATTCTGTTGATGAAACTATTTGCTTGCATTGTTGAACCATTTAGTTCTATTTGTCTTGTAATAAGTGCTCGGATAGTATCTATGGATCACCATTTAGCTTGTTGAATTATTTTTGAACAATGTGTGTATGATGCTAACTTATGTTTGGTGACTTATTCATTGTATATGTGCAGATGTCATCTGATAGTGATAGTGATACTGATGATGACAAGTTCTATGAAATGAAGAAAACAATGGTCTGCCACCATGCACAAAAAATGTCCATCATTTGTTCAGGTGCATCAAACATAGTTGGAAAATATTGTGAGAATTGGGTGATGAAGGCCTCGCCTAAGACATCTATCTTGAGTGGGTTTGGATGGTTGCAAGAGACTATTGACACGCCAGGATAGACCTACACGATGCTAAGAATGAGTGCGAAGGTTTTCTTTGATCTTCATGACATGTTGGTTGACCGGTATGGCCTCAAACATTCTGCCTTTGTTAGCAGTTATGAGTCGCTTGCTATGTTCTTGTGGATCTTGGGGGGTTGTGAATCAAATAGAAGAACCCAAAACCGTTTCAAACATTCACCAGATACTATCCACCGCAAATTTCATGAGGTACTCGTTTGTGTGGTTAAGATGGCAGCGCACTACTTGAAGCCTAAGGACCCAAATTTCCGCATCGTGCATCCTAGGATTAAGAATGATAGGCGGGCATTTCCACATCTCAAAGATTGCATTGGTGCAATCGATGGGACACATATTAGGGTTGTTGTTCCCGAGGATCAGAAAGTTGGGTACATTGGAAGAACATGCGCGGTTACTATGAATGTGATGGCAATGTGTGATTTTGATATGCATTTTACTGACGCTGCAATTGGACAACCTGGTGCTATGCACTACCACGAGTGTGCTCTATCATGCAATCGATAAGGACCAGGCCATCTTTCCCCATCCTCCAAAGGGTGAGCTTTTCTATATTCATCACAACTAATTGCATGTATCATAAAACTTATATGCATTATTCTCTTTGTTTTGTTTAGGCAAGCTACCTTGTAGATGCTGGCTATCCAAACAGGTTTGGATACCTCACACCTTACAAAGGAGAAAGATATCATGTCCCGGAGTTCCACAGAGGTGTAGCACCAACAACTCCTAAAGAGAAGTTCAATAAATCCACTCGTCCAAGCGCAATAGCATAGAGCGAGGCTTCGGAGTTTTGAAGATGAAATGGCAAATTTTACTCAAGATTCCTAGTTACTCAATAAAAACCCAGAAGATGATCATTGCTGGATGCATGACATTGCACAATTATATTCGTGCACATGACAGAGAAGATGTTCATTTTGAACGGTGTGACAGAGACTCAAATTATGTGCCAACAATCCCAGAACGATATAGGCGGTATGCAGTTCCAGCAGGTGCATCCGATTCATCGACTACTGAGGCAAGTGGTCGTGACATGGAGAGTTTAAAGATCTACTAGCTACTGCCATTGCTCTAGGTTGGTGATTTTCAAATTATATTAGCAATAAAGAACTCTGAATGTTGCCATTTTAATTTGTAAACATATGTAAATGTGATACTTTTGGTATAGATATGTGTGATTTTGTGCAACTCCCTCCGTCTGAAAAAGTATGTCAAAAATTTGTCTAAATTTGAATGTATCTATACACAATACGTCTAGATATATCAAATCTAGACAAATCTATGACATCCTTTTTCCAGACAGAAAGTATAATATTTGCTTCCTGGCAAATTTGTCATCATTTCCATTTGTTCCACATCATGAGCTAGCTAGCATCATGATCGATCAACCTGTGTGGTTTTTGCTTAACTATACGTGTGTGGAAAACTTGATAAAAAATACCGATCAGATAAAGAACATAGCCGAGTCACTTTTACAGCGCTAAGGGGCTCAAAGCCAATTATACTACTAGGCCAAAACGTGCCGGACAGGCTAATCTAACTTAAATGGGCTAATACCTTTTGCTCACCGGAGCGGAGCCTCACCGAAAGCAAACTGCTCAGCAATCTCGATCAGCAGAGCGATAGAAACACGGAGCGGAGCGGAGAGTGGTGGGTTACCGAACGGACTTCACTACATCTCTTGAATCTTGATTCTTGTTGCACTGATCCTTCAACTCACGGGCCATCTTGATTCTTGTCAACTTACTCCTCGGCAGAAAAATTCAGAGGAAACAGAAATTTAGAAGAGAGAAAACTGTAGCTCACCTTGACAAAGCTGCCTCTAACGCCGTCCAGTGAAAAGCAATTCGTTGTTTGGCCGTTGTAGAAGCTGCAGCAAGTACCGTCGCCACCGCCTACTCCGCCCCCTAATCAGCCCTGCCGGCCATCCCGCTGTCGACGACCCTTTTCCCACACTTGCTGTCTGCGCCATGAGCGTCGCCGCCAGTGCCTTCTTGCAGGAGATGCGACTTGCGCTAGCGATGTCAATGGAGCGGGTTTGGACAGATATAGCAAAACTAAATCCAAAATCCATAAAACTCACTCTAGCCCGTCTACAAAGATATCTATGAGCATGGATGTCGCTCCAGATCTAAACCCGCCAGATATCCAGTATCCATGGATATCCATCGGTTTACACACTATATACAATAATCATAATAATATTCTGCATAACTACGATATAATAGCAATTTCCTATAGCATTTCAGCAAATATTATATGGATAATACATAGAAATATCAAAGCAATAATATTTTAACCACATAGTACTTAAAATATCACAAGTTAACATCACAAAGTACATAAATGTCTCATAACAGTCTTAGAGAATGTTTTTTATTCCAAGTTTCCAATACAACATCTCATACATTCAATAGATATAGTAATGCATAGTAGAAATGTTGAGTGGTCGCCTGCCCCCTGGCGGCTGACTCGAGTACGACCTGGGGATGGGGCGGCCACACAAATGCGACCTAGGCTAGGGGTTACACCATACGGTAATTGGAGGAATTAGGATTAATTAGGATTACTGCTTAGGTGGGCTTTTGGGCTTGTGGCTTGAAATTTGGGGCCATTTATTGAGTAAATATTGTATACATAAAAAAATAATCTCACAGACATGTGGGTCCCACGTGCCAGCCGGGTATCCGTTGGATATCCGTGGAACGAAACTACTACCCATGCCCGTCCCATGAATTAGCGGATATCCGCCTCATGAAATCCGTGGATGTAATTAGGCCTCCATACCCTTGACCACCGGGTCGGATATCCGTGGATACCCGGATCCATAGATAAAATTGCCATCCTTAACTTGCACCCATAAACGTCGCCGCCCGGTCGCCCGACCGCCCGCGCCTGTAATGGTCGAGGCCCCTGTGCTGGAGATGCTCTAATAAACTGAAACAGAAAATCATCGACGAGTATGTGGGTATTTTGTTACGGTATTATTTAACCGAAACAGAAAATCCTCTATATGATCCGCACCATAAACTTGATTTTTTCCATACAAAACCTGTATATATTTTTTTAAGGAAAAACCCGTATATTTTATACTCCACTATTTATTAAATCAGCAAGATAAAAAACCTCACAGTATACAACCGCATGAGAGATTAGTTATATTTGGTAGTTTAAATATAATCCAATTCTATCTTTAATAGTCTTCTTACCCCAAGTACTTCTAGTACTATATAAATAGCCCAAGGGCTCACGTCAACTCTTGCAATATAAATACAATCCAATCCACGATCCGTACTTTGCTTCCTCCAAAACCGAAGAGCCGCCACGGAACGAAGTTGAAGAGGAGAAGAGCAGCAGATTGAAAAGAGAAACAGCCAAGATCAGCTAATTTACGATGCAAGAGATGAGAGAGAAGAACATCATCGAAGAAGGAAGGAATTCGTGCCACAAAATAGACAGAAAAAACATGCATCCAATCACCCACTAGCCCATTCAAACACACGATGTCCAGATCTGGGAAGCCTAGCCCATTCAAACATGCATCCAATCCCCCACAAGAAGAACCATTAGATTGAGAAAAGATTTGAAAAAATTATCCGTGCCCCTAAGATTTGAGAAAGAATTTGGAGAGGAGAAGCGGGAGTTATTAAGGGGGTGGGGCTCCAGATCGTACGAAATCGAAGCCGGCGACAAAAACAAGATGGTAACCACCAGAACTAGATTGAATGCTCCTCCAAACTAGGAGAACGAGGTGACCATCAAAAACAAGATGGTCTCCTTTACCGCGTCTACAAATCCGGCCATGGCGGTCTAGAGCAAGGAGGAAGATGAAGGGCGGGCGGCTGCAGCCATGCGCGCCGGAGGTGGTGGCTGGGATATGTGTCCGGGCGTGGGCGTGGGCGTGGGCGTAAGGGTGGGACGTGGTGTCTTGGCGTGGGGTGGGTGCTGTCGTGTTGTGTTTGGTTTTTGCTGGAGAGATAAGAAAATGTAATCTAACGGCGTTAAGTCAGATGAAGGGTGGAAAGGTTGATAGCACAAATTCAATGGTTGGATGCAGGTGCACAGCTACCATCTTAGACAGTTCACTATTTTGCATAGTTATATATCTAAATGGCAATGTATGGTTGTGGGAGTCTGTATTCAACTCACTGAATTCGTTCATGTGTGCTTGAAGCGAGCAGGTATTTTTTACTCTTGGACCGACAAAATTTACTTAGACTTGTGGATAATGTAACCCCAGATTTTGCATGATGTAACGATTTGCACATGTGTTGTGGGCACCTTAATTAGCTTGTTGATAATCTAAAAAAAAGGTTGTTGATCACCACTAGATATGACACGAGAGGTTGGTTAAGAGACAAAAATTTAATAAGAGCAACTTCAATGGTCACTGTAAACCCGCACACGCGTGAAAAACTGACTCTTACTTGTGCGAGAGCCCGCTCCGCATCCTCCAACAGATGCTTTATCTTCTTACGTGCGTTTCTTTTGATGCACCGCTTAATACGTACTCATTAAATGAAGCGCCGCGCGTGAAACCAACCGCCGACACTGCTTCCTCTCCCTACCGCTTCCCTGCCGATGCGCCGCGCCATGCCGACACGCCGTGGAAGCTCTTGGTACCGTAGCGTACATGCGCGCCCGACGGGGAACTTCTACGTCGAGATTCGGACTGGCGACGACCGTATCGTCCTCGGCACCTTCGACACTGCGCACAAGGCCGCGCGCGCCTACGACGCCGTGGCATAGCGGCTCGGGTGCTTGCGCTCGTCGATGAACTTCCATGACGTATGGACGCGCGAGCAGGCCGAGGCGCTCGCACCACCGCCTCGCCTCGTGACGGAGGAGGAACGCCACCGTAGGCGCGACGTGGAGTGCCGCCTGCTCATCTTCGAGCGCGATGAGCGCCTGCGACATGAGTGGAAGGCGTGGTTTCCTGAAGACGTCGCAGCGCAGCGCAAGCACGACGCCGAGTGTGCGGCGACTAAGGCGGCAGTGCGGGCGGTAAAGCACCAGAGCCGCCTCAAGCTCTTTCATGGTGGTGGCACGGCAGATGCCATGGGTAGGCTTAAGTTCGGGGCCAATGGATGCTAGTGGGATCCAGGGAGGGAAGATGTAGTGGTTTCTACACACAGAACATAGAACTTGATCGATGTAGTGGTTTCTACACACAGAACATAGAACTTGATCTTTATTCAACACCGATGGAGCTACACTTGCTCCTCCAGCTGTTTGAGCGAGAGGAAGAAGAAGCTATTACAAGTGCTAAGTGAAGAAAATGAATCCATCCCCTCCTTATAAAGGAGTGGCTTGGTTCCTTCTAGGGCTGACGTGGAATATGCTTGTCCAAAAATAGTAACTCGGCGGATTTCTTTCCGTGTCCCCCTTCTATCGATTGCAAAGGCTCAGAGTCCACCACATGTGAGCCTCGGGCTTGAGAACTGTCACCTCCGTGGCCTTCTTCTGCTCCTCTGCCGCTCTGTCTCTTGTCTGTAGCGCTTGGCACTGTGCAGATTCCTGAGGACAGACAGTGCATAGCGTTGACTTCGGGATTCGCCTTCTCCTTCTCGAGCAAGCTTCCCCTGACTCGGCCTTTCCCCGCATGACTCGGCCTAACCTTGACCTGCATGAATGATGCGTAATAGCTGTAGGCTGACATAACTCATATGTCGGCCGAATCAGGTTTTAGCTACCTGACTCGGAATAAGTCTGACCTTATTCTGCTGACCTATATATATGACTGAGCCGTATCATTCCTTGATCCGGTCCAATTCATGAGGGTTCTTCCCCCTTTTTACTTATCTTGACCCTACCTAGGGGCATCCCCCAACATTAGTCCCCGAAGCTGGTGCGGTCTTGTCGATATCATTTGGCTAGATCTCATCATGTTCCAGATATTCGGTCGCCACGTTCATGTCGCCGACTCATTCTTTAGTCGGTGCTTCACTTGATTTATCTTTTCTTGACTCATTTTCTTATTCCGAGGTGTAACTCATTTCTCGAGTCTTTCATTCTTATCCGAATCATCTCCTTAGCTTATTTAATAAGCTTCATCCTGCGTGCCTCAATCATTACCTCTTTGCCTCATTTTTTGTACCACTACAGTGTTCACTGACATTTCTATAGTGATTACCGCGGGAAGTCATATCGCCACAGTGAATCTTCGATCGCCGCAACGGTCATGCCGACCTTTCATGTGGCTCCAATCATCGATCGCCAACACACGATACACGCGTTTACGCGGTAACCGCTGTGAACCGGCGATTCCATGATTGCTCGCTGTGTGCGGTTATAAATGGGGGGAGTGGGGAAAGGGTTCATTCACTTTCCCCATTCCCATCTTCTTCATCTTCCTCCTTGCGCCATCGCCGCATCGCTCTAGTTCACGGGACCGCGCTGCCCCTATTTGGTCTCCTCTTGACGTGCCTTGTCTATGCATCGAGCCTCTGCTGCGGTTCCTTCGCTCTGCCGCCTCCACGCTCACCGTCGTTGCGACGGGGCCTTGGACTTCAAGACCGCTTCCCGCCGCCAGTGCTTATTACTCTATGGGCTCTTCCGACGAGCCTATGTCGAGCTCGCACAGCGACACCCTTGTCGGAGAAGAAGATCTTGCTATAGGCCCGGAGCGTGGTTCCTGGCAGGGTTCCACCGTCACTCGCCGAGAAATCGTGTGGCTCCGTAAAACCCACCGAGGTAAGGTGTCGCTTACCCGGAAAAGAGGCTACCCCCATAGTTGAGGTCGATGAGTATGTAGTCTTTATGTCCCATTTGGCGAGAGGATTCAGCCTTCCTCTTAGCGATTTCGCCAAGGGTTTTCTAGAATTCTTCGGCCTTCGACATCATTTGCCGGCTAACGCCATTGCCTCTCTATCGGCTTTTATTTTGGCCTCAGAGGGATACTTCGGCCTCTGGCCCTCCGTAGTAGTTTGGTCCAAGTTTTTCCAGATCCGAGCCAACATTGTGCCGGATAAATCTCTACATCCTTCCGAGAAATCTTTGACCCAGTGTGGGGATGCTTCCATCACACCCCGGAAAAAATCTCTATTTCCCCGAGTCACAAGTTTAGATTCTTGCAAGAAATGGCACAAGTCGTTCTTCTATGTGAAAAATACTGGCAAGGAGGACACGATCCGAATTCCTGCCTTTTCAGTCGGCACTCCTTCTAAGTTGAATTGGAATTATAATCCAAAAAAGACTGATGCTCTTGCTAAGGCATTTGAGCTCCGACTCAAAGAGTTAATTCGGACGGGGCTTCGTGGTGAAGACTTGATGGCCGCCTTTATCAGTAGCCGAATCAGCCCCTTCCAACAATGATCTCATAAGCTTTGCTACATGAGTGGTCCTCTCGACCCCAACCGAGTGTCCATGGTCGAACTTGAAGATAACCAGATTCAGAAGCGTGTCTGGGCTATCTTCAAGACTGATATGGGCGAGGATTGGGCGTGGGTATGAAGCCCTTTTCCCGTGATAATCCTCCTCCTCAGGTAATTCGAATCTAAGTTGTTTCATTCGAGTTATTTTCCTTTGCCTTGTTGATTTCTTAGTTTGTTTATTGTTTACACTCTTTTGTAGAAATTTGCTGAACAAACTTTGGAGGATGCTAAAGTGCTTGCTCTTCCTTGGAGCGAGGATCGTGAAACTATGGATAACGGGGGACCAGATTCGGATGAGTTTATCCCCAAGCCCGAATCTGCTCCCACCTGTACCCGAGGAAAAGCTTCCATCCATGCCGACGAAGGTGACTCGGACGACGTTCAAGTTCTAGAGGTAGTTGTTGCGGTGCCTATCTCTTATGCATACCCTGCTCCTTTTTCTCCGGCTAACCCGGCTGGCCAGGTGCACGAGGCCGAGCCCCTTGCCACCGAAGCTCCTCCTCCATCGAAGAAACGTGCTGCCTCGAGCGATCCCTCCAAAGCAGCTCCCAAGAAATGAATCAAGAAGTCCACCCAGAAGCATCTGAAGCGGAAGTCATGCCCGAGGTTTCCGCGTAAGTCAGTTTACTCGGACTAAATTAGTATTTCTTCTTTCTCTTTTCCGTTTATGATTTTGTTATCTTTTTATCTCATCAGGGCCCCACTTTCTGCCAATCCAAGTGGCCCGAGTATGACCTCTTAGGTTACTCGGCCATCCTTGCCAACTGCGCAAGATAATGTCCAAGTCCCGAGTCCTGCTCATGACGATCCTCCTTCAATGCCGACTAACAGTCCACCTCGGTGGGAGGGGATTGAGGTTGCATCTGATCAAGGTGTTGATGTTGCTATGCCGGATCAATCGAATGATCCGGCACCTGCCACCGATGTCTCCAAGATTCCTCCCATCAAGGCAACTCCTGCCGAGGTTGCTATTCCCTCGGCTCCTGCTCCAGGTGTTGCTGCCTCGGCTTTGCAGACTAGTGCTCCAAGTTCAGCTCAGCCTGCCCAGTCCCGATCTGCTGCTGAGGCTTCCGTTAAGGCCAAGAAGGATACAATTGCCAAACCGAAGCCGACCTAGAAAGCCAAGACAAGCTCCATTCAACCGAGTGTTGCTGACATGCTTCATAAGGGAGCCTATATCTCTAAGTCTGGGTCTACCCCCACTGTCGGCACAAAAATTTTGCTTCATAAGAACCCGACGGCCGAGGTAGCCACCCATCAAGCGCGGGAGGCCAAAGGCAAAGTGTTAACACACACGGAGAGCGGCGGGAGTCTTGGATGATTGTTAGAATATGCTAACAAGTAGAACAAAGCTGACCAAGTCGAGAGTAATCCGAGTAATCAGCCTTTACATCTATCCGACATTAGTAGTCGTTTGCATTTGACCGCCAAAGTTGTCCTTGCGAGTGACAAAATGAACGTGGTACGTGCTTCAGTCTATACTTTATTTTCTACGCACAGTATATTATATGCCCACTAGTCCCCGAGCTTTCGACCGAATGACTTTGTCATTTGGCCGGAAGTTTCTACTGTTAAAGCATAGTCACTTATGCATGTAGCAAGCCATTTAGGTCGAGTCAAGTTTTACTTGATTTGGAATCTTGGTGTTCAGCTTCAAATATATAGCCACCTAGATTTGAGTCAAGTTTTACTTGATTCAGATCTTTTAAGTTTATCTTTGAATATCCAGCCACCTAGGTCTGAGTCAAGTTTTGCTTTATTCGGATCTTTGAGGTTTAGATTCAAATATCCAGTCATCTAGGTCCGAGTTAAGTTTTACGTGACTCAGAATTTTGGTGTTTAGCTTCAAATATCCAGCCACCTAGATTCGAGTCAAGTTTTACTTGATTCGGATCTTTTAAGTTTAGCTTTGAATATCCAGCCACCTAGATCTGAGTCAAGTTTTGCTTGATTCGGATCTTTGAGGTTTAGGTTCAAATATCCAGCCATATATGTCCGAGTCAAGTTTTGCTTGATTCGGATCTTTGAGGTTTAGCTTTGAGTTTTTTCCTTTGTATAATGCTCTATTATTTCAGGTTGCTCATAACCGATGCACCACCGAATTCCAGAAGCTGCTCTTTTCTCACAGGAAGCTACATGTCAAGTATGAGAAGATGGTTCCTATTCTGAAGAAAATAGGTAAGTTATTCGCCATGTATGCTGAAGTTTTTGTTCAAGTTTATGGTTCTCAACTGATTTCTAATTCGTTTTTATTTAGCCAACGTTGATACTCAAAATACTGCGCTAAAGAAGAAAATTTCCAATCTCGAAGGTGAGTCGGCCACCCTCTTTTACTTGTTTCCTTCCTCTTCCGATTTTTTTCTGAGTATCTTGTAGTACCCTTCCCTCAGCTCATCCGAATTACAAAGCTCTATAGCGTCGCATCAAGAGTGCATACCCATGCCTGATATGATGCTGCATTTTTTAGAGCAAGCCGGAACTCATTTGGCGAAGCTGAAGGAGAAAGACAATGAGATATCTCGGCTTCGTGCCAAGGTTGACTCCTTGAAACTGGCACATAAGTCTGAGTTGGAGAAGATCGACCAAGAATTCTCCGAGGAGAAGAATCGGCTAACTCTCCAGCTCCAGAAAATAAGGAGCTTCTCAACGTTACCGAGTCATCGAACAAGTCCATGATTGACGACATTGTTTGGTTTGAAAATAAAAGAGTTCAATGGGCTGGCGATCTTCAGAAAATGCTTCGATATATCCATTGCAAGTTGTCTCTTCATCTTGTGGCGAGTAGCCAAATTATCATTGATGTAAGATCCCTCCATTGTAAAGGAAAAGGATCCCTGTGATTGCAATGCTAGTCCCTGGATCATTGCTAGCACCCACAGTTTAAGATGAAGTACACAGATACAAAGGTCATTTATTACATCCATTCCAGAGATAAAACATAGTCTTTTACAACTCAAGGCCACAGGCCTAATACAAGAGTTTGGAATAAGTAAATAAACATAAGTCTTCATCTTCATGTGCCACAGGCAAGCATGTTGAGTGTAGACTCATGACACCTAATCATCATCGGAGTAACCTGCAACATCACAAGTTACAGCCACAGTGGGTCAATACTTTGGAATAGTATTGGAAAGTGATACCTTAGTAAATTTTAAGTGGACTATATTACTATATGCATTTTTGGCTAAGTGTAGCTTGGCTTGCTTTGCTCAAAATAGTTTTCTTTTCCTAATAGTTGAAATCACTAAGTTTTTCTTTGTCAAAAAATTTCCCAAGAAACCACCAATAGACATTGGGGTCCTTCACCCTTGTTCACCCACAGTTTTACTTAGAAGTTGGAGTGATGAGATTCTTGATAGCTTCCATGTCTTGATGCTCAAGTTGTCCATTGCCATGGACTTGGCTAAGTACTTAGATTTTTCCATCTACAGAGGTTGTGCACTTTACCCACCAGACTTGGTTTCCCAAGACAGGACCTTTCAGAAGCCTTTCCTTAGACCAAATGGACGCGCTCCAACCTATCATTCCCACTACCACCAACTGTCCAAATGGCTAAGTTCTAGAAACTTATGTGATCCAGGCAGAGCCCATATTGCCAAGTGGCTGCACTATAAGCTTCTCAACATTTGGCCTCTAAAAATCCCTTTGTGCCTGGGTGGCATACCAAGTGAGATACACAAGGTAAACCATGTCCATAGGCCTTGTGTAACCACTCAACCAAAAACCACCATTCAAGTCCCATTCCACCTAGGAGGTTCATTGACTTAGTTGTTTTATTAAGAAAAACATAAGTCCAAAGACTTAGAAATATTTTCATCATAGCATGTATATACTTTACCAACCCTTGTTTGCTACTAGCTAAGCTAAGCATGGCATAGTAACTTAACTTAGGAAATTTCCTAGCCATTCTACAAACTACTTAGGATTTCCCATCATAGCATTTGGCAAAAATAGTAACATGCAAGACTTAGCAAAATATTTCTAATGCTTGTACAAAATATAGGGATGGAAATATTCATGAAGTACCACTTGCCTTGGTAATGGGGAGAGTAGAACTCTTCACAATCACAATCACTAGCACCAAAATCTACACAAAATTGGTAGCACAAAATTACACACAAATCATATAAAAACATAAATATATGCATGCATGCAAAATGCTAAGTGATGATTTTTTAAAATTCCAACAAGCAAGTGCACAGTACTGAACCAATACCAAGTTGAAAACTTGCCAAACCAAACTTATTTAGCACTAAAACAAATTACTAAACAAATTCTATACTCAAAATAGTCCTAAACAAGTTTCTGCATAAAAAGTCATTTTGACAGAAACTTTTCACTAAACACATTGCATAAACAGAAAGGGCTTGTCTCCCTGATTCCAACGATATAAAATTTGCAAAAATATAACGTGGGAATCAAAAGTTATAGCCATTTCAATTTTTGATCTAAATCTGTTTTCAAATCTGTTTTTGAATCAAACCCTAGCCACGCGTCTTAATCCTATTGGCTGATACCGTTTCGTTCAGGATCACCCTCCCGTGCTGTTGGATCTATTTAAAACACACGGCTCAGATCTTCCCATAACGATTCGCTAAATGATCTAATTCTATACGTTGGATCCAGATCTGACGGCTCTGGATCAAGCGACCAAAACGGGGCGGCGCTGGCGGCGGCTACTGGAGGCGGCGAGTTCTGTCTGCGGCGACGCGGCGCTACAGGTCGTCCGGAGGGGCAGGAGGATGCTTACCAGGTTCGCAGCATCGAGGAGAAGCTCAACCTAGCAGTGGCTTGACGAGGGGCGCACGGGCAAGGTCGCTGGGGCTCGTCGGAGTTGCGGGCGGCGTCTGTTGTTTGCTGTCGAGGTCGCTGGCAAGGCTCCGTGTCGTCCTAGCACAAGGCAGACGGTTCAGAAGATGCGCAAGTGACTAGCGAACAAGTTGGTAACAGAGGGAAGGCAAGGGGCGCTCGAGACTTACCGCTACGGCTCGCCGGAGTCGAGCGGCGGCGCTGGTGGTTGCGGGCGTGAACGAAATCGATGACCTGGGTCATGAGCAAGCAAACCAGAGGCGTCAGCAGATGCACAAGATCATGTTGTACACGACAGTTTGAACCAGAGAGAGGGGGGCGGTCGAGGCTCACCGGAATTAGTCGTCGGTACTGCGGGGTTTCGAGGTCAAATGCGCACAGCCTGGTGGCGGAGTGAGCGAGGAGAGTGGGGGAAAATGACCGCGGTGCATAGGGGGTTTTGTAGGGGAGAGGGGAGCAGCGATTAAGCGCGGAATCAAGGCAATTAAACGAAGAATCAATCGCGGCAGTGATGGGCGGAGGAAACGGCCGGCGACGGGGTCAGGCGCGATTTGGGGAAGACGAGGGTGAGCTGGCGAGGTCCACCTGTCAGCGAGTGAGACGGAGAGGGGGTGGGGTCTGGGTGTCAGCGTCTGTGTGGGTGTGTCCACGCGTGCGAGCGAGCGAGAGAGTGGCCGGGTGGGCTAGTTGGGCCGGTTCTGCTGCTGGGCTAGAATAGGAGCGTCTGGCCCTTTTCTTTTGTTTATTCCTTTTTCTTTTTCTGTTTTGATTTTCAGGAATGGTTTTCAAATGAATTCAAACTCTTTTTGAATTCAAATATTTCTGGGTTTTTTGCAGTGCGCAACAGTCTCAAATCTAGGCACAAAACCATGTGGTTACTTTGCAAAGGCTTGGTCATTTTTGGAGAAATAAAATATCAGGAGCTTTGCACTTGATTTGCAAATGTTTGAGAAATGGTTTTTGAACCATTTCCATTTTGTAAAGCTTGGTTCAATTTCCACACTCAATCCATTCAACAAATGAGACAAACAACCTAGTTTTTAAAACAATCAAACTCTCAAATGAGGATGGCCATTTGATTTAAGTTTGCTCACATAAAATGATAGCACTATGTGCTTCTGTTTTTCTGAAATGAGTTTTGAAATTTGATCTCAATTCTATATGCATGCATGAATGATATGTAATCTTTGAAATCATTATTTTAGGGATGTTACAAATCTAACCCCCTTAAGGTGAATCTCGCCCTCGAGATTCGGATTGGCTAGCAAATAGGTGAGGGTGGTCTTTCCGAAGATCATCTTCTCTTTCCCATGTTGCTTCCTCTTCGGTATGATGATTCCACTGTACTTTGCAGAACTTGATAGTCTTTGTCCTTGTGACTCTTTCTGCAGTCTCAAGAATCTTGATAGGTTTCTCCTCATATGTGAGGTCACTTTCTAGTTGCACTTCCTCCAAAGGTATGGTATCCTTCAAAGAAGTTTCTTCCATTTCTGGGTGACATTTCTTAAGCTTACTCACATGAAACACATTATGGACTGCTGACAAAGATTCAGGCAGTTCAATTTCATAAGCAACTTCTCCTTTGCGACTCAGAATCTTGAATGGCCCAACATATATTGGTGCCAACTTTCCTTTGACTCCGAATCTTTTCACTCCACGAAGTGGTGATACTCTAAGATAAGCTCTATCACCAACTTCGTAGGTGACTTCTCTACGCTTAGGATCTGCGTAGCTTTTCTGTCGGGACTGTGCTATCTTCAACCTGTCCTTAACCAATTTGACCTTCTTTTCGGCTTCTTTGATAAGATCTGGCCCGAATAAACTTCTTTCTCCCACACCATTCCATAACAATGGGGTGGTACATTTTCTTCCGTAGAGAAACTCAAACGGTGCCATCTCAATGCTGGCTTGATAGCTGTTGTTATAAGAAAATTCTGCGTAAGGCAGACTTTCATCCCAACTGGCTCCATAGTCTAGGGCACATGCCCTCAACATGTCTTCAAGGATTTGATTTGTTCTTTCTGTTTGTCCATCGGTTTGAGGATGAAAAGCACTGCTGAATTCTAACCTCGTTCCCAATGACTCTTGTAGCTGTCTCCAAAAATGGGAAGTGAATTGAGTTCCCCTATCAGACACAATACCCTTGGGCACACCATGTAGACATACAATCCTACTCATGTAGATTTTGGCTAACTTAGCACTTGTATAAGTTGTCTTCACAGGTATGAAATGAGCCACTTTAGTTAGGCGATCCACTACTACCCATATGGAATCATATCCTGATCTGGTCCTTGGTAATCCGGTAATGAAATCCATACCAATCTTGTCCCACTTCCACTCAGGAATAGGTAGTGGTTGAAGCAAACCTGCTGGTTTCTGATGCTCCTCTTTTACTCTACTACACACATCACACAAAGCAATATGTTCGGCGATGTCCCTCTTGAGATTGTTCCACCAAAATCTTTCTTTCATGTCCATGTACATTTTGGTGTTACCCGGGTGAATAGAATACAGAGAGTTGTGTGCTTCCTGCAAAATCAGTTTCCGTAACTCCGGATCTTGTGGAACACAGATACGTTTCCCATGCCATAAAGTACCCTGTTCGTCTTCATGGAAATTCTTAGCTTTCCCTTGGCCAATCTTTTCCTTAATCTCTTCAATTTCCTTATCGGTCTTCTGAGCTTCTCGGATCTTGTCCAACAAAGTGGGTTGAACATCCAAAGACATGAGATGTCCTTCAGGCACAATCTCCAATCTGAGTTTTCTGAATTGGGTACACAAATCATCTGGCAATTCTCCTTTGGTAAGGCCATTTACAAATACCTTACGACTTAGAGAATCTGCTACAACATTTGCTTTACCGGGGTGGTATTGCAAACTTAAGTCATAATCCTTGATAAGCTCTAACCATCTTCTTTGTCTCATATTGATTTCCTTTTGGGTGAAAATATACTTCAAACTTTTATGATCCGTGAACACTTCACAACACTTTCCCAAAAGGTAATGTCTCCATGTTTTGAGTGCATGGACGACAGAGGCTAACTCCAAATCATGAGTAGGGTAGTTTACCTCATGAGTTTTGAGTTGTCTCGAGGCATAAGCCACAACTTTACCGTCTTGCATAAGTACTGCACCCAAACCTTGATGAGATGCATCACAATATACTTGGAAATCCTTTTCCAAATCTGGCAGACATAGAACTGGTGCTGTCACAAGTCTCTTCTTCAATTCTTGAAAGCTGACTTCACAACCTTCAGACCAAGCAAACTCCGTGTCTTTCTTTAACAACTCAGTCATAGGCTTAGCAACCTTTGAGAAATTCTCAATGAACCTTCTGTAGTAACCTACTAAGCCAAGGAAACTACGAACCTCTTTCACGTTCTTAGGAGATTCCCATTCAGTCACAACTGAAACTTTAGCAGGATCAACTGCTACACCATCCTTTTTCATAACATGACCAAGAAAACCAACTTCCTCTAACCAAAATTCACACTTGCTGAATTTGGCATAAAATTTATGCTCTCTTAACTTCTCAAGTATTAAACGCAAATGTCCTTCATGTTCTTCCTTGCTCTTGGAGTAGACTAAGATGTCATCGATGAAAACGACAACAAACTTGTCAAGGAATTCCATAAGTTCATCATATTCATGAAGTATGCTGGAGCATTTGTCAAGCCAAAAGGCATTACGGTATATTCATACAATCCATACCTTGTGGTGAATGCTGTTTTAGGTATGTCTTGCTCTCTTATCTTGAGTTGAAAATAGCCCGACCGGAGATCAATCTTTGAGAACACACATGCTCCTTCTAGCTGATCAAACAAGTCATTGATTCTAGGCAAAGGATATTTGTTCTTGATAGTTACCTCGTTGAGTGAACGGTAATCTATGCATAACCTTTGACTTCTGTCTTTCTTCTCCACAAAAAAGACCGGGCTCCCCAAGATGAAGAACTGGGTTGAATAAATCCTTTCTGCAACTGTTCTCCTAGTTGCTTCTTGAGTTCCTTCAGTTCATCCACTGACATTTTATATGGTCTCTTTGCTATTGGTCCAGAACCTGGTACCAAATCTATCAGAAATTCCACATCTCTATCCGGTGGCATTCCTGGCAATTCTTCCGGAAATACATCTAGATACTCACACACAATTGGCACACTGTCCATGCTAACCCCCTTAAGAGAATTTAGCTTACTTCCTTTGGATTCAAAGTTTGACTTGAATTTAATTCTTTTTCTTTCCGGGGTTGTGAGTGCAACAGTACGATTAGCACAATCTAGTACTCCTTCATCCTTATCCATCCAATCCATTCCCAATATTACGTCCAGTCCTTGGGAATCTAGGATTATCAGACTCACTGGAAACTTATGTTTTCCAAATTCTATTACTAGATCCCGGCATCCAATACTTACTACCATTTCTCCACCCGGAGAACTAACTCTTATTGGACACCCAATGTTTTCAGACGGAAACCCATTTCTATCAACAAATGCTTTTGATATGAATGAATCCGATGCTTCAGTATCAAAAAGAATAAATGCTGGAATAGAATTGAGTCTGAACTTACCAGCAACAACGTCAGGCTCCTCATAGACCTCCTCCACACTGATGTGGTTCACCTGTTCTTTCTGGAAAGGATTGGGCTTGACAGGTCCTTCAACTTTCTTTTCGGGGCACTCATTTGCATAGTGTCCCATCTTCTTGCATTTGAAGCATTCAACCTGACTGATGTCTCTCTTAGCAGGCTGACTTCCACTCCCACTACCATTACCACTGTGGTGGCTCTTATGTCCACCCTTGTGGTTCTTGTACTTGTCATTGTCATGACTGCGATGATGCTTGTTGTCATGACGGTTGTGGTTGTGGTGCTTGTTGAATTTCCCATGCTTGTGGGATCCTGAGCTTCCACTGTCATCATAGTGAGATCGTTTGTGAGACGATCCTGAGCTGTGCTTGTCGGAGTGCTTTCTCTTTCTACTCTCGACTTGCTTCATTTTGTTCTCCAATATAGCAGCCTTGTCATAGAGCGACTGATAAGTGGGAACATATGCCACAGCCAGCTGCAGATTCAGCTCATCATTCAAGCCTTCCAGAAATTTTTCCTTTCTCTTGGCATCTGTGTCAACCTCATCTGGTGCATAACGCGCCAGATTGTTGAACTCTTCAATGTATTCAGCCACGCTGCGGTGGCGCTGCTTCAGATTGTGGAACTCTTTCTTTTTCAGGCTCATTATTCCTGATGAGATATGAGCAGTGCGAAAGCCATCCTCAAAGATATCCCAAGGCACCTCATCTATGGGTGTGGTGATTTGGAAATTGTCCCACCAAGTGGCGGCTGGCCCTTCCAGCAGATGTGTTGCAAACCTGACCTTTTCAGCATCCGTGCAGCCCACGGTTACTAAGTCCTTGTTTACAGAACGTAGCCAATCATTGGCCACCATGGGATCAGTCGTCCCCGAGAACTTAGCTGGCCTCAAACGCAAAAATCTGGTGAGCATATCAAAACCTGGAGGGTTGTTGTTGTTGTTGTTATTGTTGTTATTGTTGTTGTTATTGGGGTTGTTGTTGTTGTTGTTTTGGTTCTGAATGAATGTTGTCATCATCTGCATCAACTGTGTTTGAGCAGTCATCATTTGTTGCATTTCTGGTGTGATGTTGTTGTTGTTGTTGGGGTTGGGGTTTGCGCGACGGGGAGGCATCTGTGGTTTGTTCAAATAGAGATAAGAATGAGATACCCATACATGTTTTCATGCACATTACATCACATAAGCAAACACAAGCATGCAACAGAAAAAGTTCAACAACAAGATAACAAGTTCACAAAGTAAAACACACAAGTGGAAAGCCATCCACATGTCGGATGGTCCAATAACAAGTTCACAAATAACAAGTACGATAATAAAAGATAAACGAGTAGTCAAGTCTACTCATCAGCATCAATCTCCTCCTCGACAAAGGTAAGACCTGCGTTCTCCATCGCGGTCTTGTTCTCCTCAATAGTAGTGGTCAAGAACTCAATCTTGGCCTTGAGAGCCCTCTTCTGGGAACGAAGCCTCTCTATCACCGTTTGCTGCTGCTCTAGCTCGAAGTCCTTGGACTGCAGTTCTTCAGTCATGTCCCGGATCTTCTTGTTCCTATCCTGGACACGTTTCTCCTGACTCTTGAACTTCCGGTCCTGGGTCTCGAACTTCGCCTCCATTTCCTTGACTATCTAGTCCTGCTGCGCGAAGAGCTTGTCCTTCTCGCGAAGCTGCACCTGGAGCTCGTCATTACTGAGCATGACATTGGTCCTGTCCGTGTCCACGTGCCTAATGAGAGACTCTAAGTCCTGGAGATACAGACGTATCGGCTCTGCTGCGTCCCTCGAGTCGTCCTCGAAGTCGATGGACTCTCTATCCTCATCACGTCTTCCGAAGACGTGGAAGTGGGTGCCTCTAACCTGTCGGGAGTGCTGGCCTAGCAGACGTCCTATCAGGTCCTGCATGACTACCTCCATGCCTCTCTCCCTGTCATCGTGCATAAGCTTGAAGACGATGGCCTCCGTAGTAGGCTCTGTCTAGCGTCCGGGCTGGTTCACCTTGAAGCCCCAGAGGTCCTTCCTCTCGAACTTGGTGAATGGATGCACCATGATGGTGGGAAGAGGGAGATTGAGCAAGGTGGTAATCTCAACGATACGAGGACCAAAGCGGGTAAACTGGAACTCCTCAACAGTGCTGATGGTAATAGGCATCTATTTATAAGATAGAAAAGTTAGAACAACACAATTTAAGATAAAACAAAGACAAACATCACATACAAATCCTTGGAACACAAAATCACACAAGTCATGCATACATGAATCCATTACATCAACCAAGGTCCAATCTTATTTAAGGTATCATTTTGGAAAATAAGGTGATAGGTGGTGGTCCAACTAACGAAGTGCGTTTACAATCCTATCTCACTGGATCTGTTGGCTAACACAATGTTCCTAGAGGCAATCAGCCTATCTTGCTCACATGATTCCATCACTAAGTCTATAATATCTCCTCTTAAGGTTTGGTTGGTGGCTTCCAACTCTTGGGTATGTTCCTTCTCTTTCTCTAAGTCTTTTTGGAGGTTGAGCATTCTGCACTTGACTCTAGCACTAAGTTATTTGATAGTCCTCCAAGCTGCTTCTCTTGCTGACTCAAAGAATGTGGTATGCACCACAGTGTTGGTGTACATGCAGAATCCTTTTTCTTTGTGGTTGTCTTCCTTGTTTTTGTACAAGTGAAGTTTCACCCACCAGTACTCAACTCCTTCATCCATCACTGGAAAGCCTTTGTACACAGCTGCACCATGTACTTCCATTGTCACCATGAGGTCCTTGAGAATTTTGGGAAACTCAGTCTCACACTCCAAGGTCATGGTCATGAGTGGTCCTTTCCTTACGGCTTCGTTGATGGAGTTCATCTACACATAGAGATGAGAAAGAGAATATTAGAAAAGTTTACGAGAAGAATAGACAAGTGTAGAAGTAGTTGAAATTTTTTCCTTAGTGGTTTCCAATCCTAGGGTCATAATCCTACATGCAACCTGGCTCTGATACCATCTGTAAGATCCCTCCATTATAAAGGAAAAGGATCCCTGTGATTGCAATGCTAGTCCCTGGATCATTGCTAGCATCCACAGTTTAAGATGAAGTACACAGATACAAAGGTCATTTATTACATCCATTCCAGAGATAAAACAAAGACTTTTACAACTCAAGGCCACATGCCTAAATACAAGAGTTTGGAATAAGTAAATAAACATAAGTCTTCATCTTCATGTGCCACAGGCAAGCATGTTGAGTGTAGACTCATGACACCTAATCATCGTCGGAGTAACCTGTAATATCACAAGTTATAGCCACAGTGGGTCAATACTTTGGAATAGTATTGGCAAGTGATACCTTAGTAAATTTTAAGTGGACTATATTACTATATGCATTTTTGGCTAAGTGTAGCTTGGCTTGCTTTGCTCAAAATAGTTTTCTTTTCCTAATAGTTGAAATCACTAAGTTTTTCTTTGTCAAAAACTTTCCCAAGAAACCACCAATAGACATTGGGGTCCTTCACCCTTGTTCACCCACAGTTTTACTTAGAAGTTGGAGTGATGAGATTCTTGATAGCTTCCATGTCTTGATGCTCAAGTTGTCCATTGCCATGGACTTGGCTAAGTACTTAGATTTTTCCATCTACAGAGGTTGTGCACTTTCCCCACCAGACTTGGTTTCCCAAGACAGGACCTTTCAGAAGCCTATCCTTAGACCAAATGGACGCGCTCCAACCTATAATTCCCACTACCACCAACTGTCCAAATGGCTAAGTTCTAGCAACTTATGTGATCCAGGCAGAGCCCATATTGCCAAGTGGCTGCACTATAAGCTTCTCAACATTTGGCCTCTAAAAATCCCTTTGTGCATGGGTGGCATACCACAAGTGAGATACACAAGGTAAACCATGTCCATGGGCCTTGTGTAACCACTCAACCAAAAACCACCATTCAAGTCCCATTCCACCTAGGAGGTTCATTGACTTAGTTGTTTTATTAAGAAAAACATAAGTCCAAAGACTTAGAAATATTTTCATCATAGCATGTATATAGTTTACCAACCCTTGTTTGCTACTAGCTAGGCTAAGCATGGCATAGTAACTTAACTTAGGAAATTTCCTAGCCATTCTACAAACTACTTAGGATTTCCCATCATAGCATTTGGCAAAAATAGTAACATGCAAGACTTAGCAAAATATTTCTAATGCTTGTACAAAATATAGGGATGGAAATATTCATGAAGTACCACTTGCCTTGGTAATGGGGAGAGTAGCACTCTTCACAATCACAATCACTAGCACCAAAATCTACACAAAATTGGTAGCACAAAATTACACACAAATCATATAAAAACATAAATATATGCATGCATGCAAAATGCTAAGTGATGATTTTTTTAAAATTCCACCAAGCAAGTGCACAATACTGAACCAATACCAAGTTGAAAACTTGCCAAACCAAACTTATTTAGCACTAAAACAAATTACTAAACAAATTCTATACTCAAAATAGTCCTAAACAAGTTTCTGCATAAAAAGTCATTTTAACAGAAACTTTTCACTAAACACATTGCGTAAACAGAAAGGGCTTGTCTCCCTGATTCCAACGATATAAAATTTGCAAAAATCTAACGTGGGAATCAAAAGTTATAGCCATTTCAATTTTTGATCTAAATCTGTTTTCAAATCTGTTTTTGAATCAAACCCTAGCCACGCGTCTTAATCCTATTGGCTGATACCGTTTCGTTCAGGATCACCCTCCCGCGCCGTTGGATCTATTTAAAACACACGGCTCAGATCTGCCCATAACGATTCGCTAAATGATCTAATTCTATACGTTGGATCCAGATCTGACGGCTCTGGATCAAGCGACCAAAACGGGGCGGCGCTGGCGGCGGCTACTGGCGGCGGCGAGTTCTGTCTGTGGCGGCGCGGCGCTACAGGTCGTCCGGAGGGGCAGGAGGATGCTTACCAGGTTCGCAGCGTCGAGGAGAAGCTCAACATAGCAGTGGCTTGACGAGGGGCGCACGGTCAAGGTTGCTGGGGCTCGTCGGAGTTGCGGGCGAAGTCTATCGTTTGCTGTCGAGGTCGCTGGCGAGGCTCCGTGTCGTCCTAGCACAAGGCAGACGGTTCAGAAGATGCGCAAGTGACTAGCGAACAAGTTGGTAACAGAGGGAAGGCAAGGGGCGCTCGGGACTTACCGCTATTGCTCGCCGGAGTCGAGCGGCGGCGCTGGTGGTTGCGGGCGTGAACGGAATCGACGACCTGGGTCATGAGCAAGCAAACCAGAGGCGTCAGCAGATGCACAAGATCATGCTGGACATGACAGTTTGAACCTGAGAGAGGGGGGCGGTCGAGGCTCACCGGAATTAGTCGCCGGAGTCGTCGGTACTGCGGGGTTTCGAGGTCAAATGCGCACAGCCTGGTGGCGGAGTGAGCGAGGAGAGTGGGGGAAAATGACCGCGATGCAGAGGGGGTTTTGTAGGAGAGAGGGGAGCGGCGATTAAGCGCGGAATCAAGGCAATTAAACGAAGAATCAATCGCGATAGTGATGGGCGGAGGAAACGGCCGGCGACGGGGTCAGGCGCGATTTGGGGAAGACGAGGGTGAGCTGGCGAGGTCCACCTGTCAGCGAGTGAGACGGAGAGGGGGTGGGGTCTGGGTATCAGCGTCTGTGTGGGTGTGTCCGCGCGTGCGAGCGAGCGAGAGAGTGGCCGGGTGGGCTAGTTGGGCCGGTTCTGCTGCTGGGCTAGAATAGGAGCGTCTGGCCCTTTTCTTTTGTTTATTCCTTTTTCTTTTTCTGTTTTGATTTT
This sequence comes from Avena sativa, assembly GCA_916181665.1. Taxonomy (NCBI): domain Eukaryota; kingdom Viridiplantae; phylum Streptophyta; class Magnoliopsida; order Poales; family Poaceae; genus Avena; species Avena sativa. The sequence goes on from OV702283.1 coordinate 451,955,235, forward strand.
CAGGAATGGTTTTCAAATGAATTCAAACTCTTTTTGAATTCAAATCTTTCTGTGATTTTTGCAGTGTGCAACAGTCTCAAATCTAGGCATAAAACCATGTGGTTACTTTGCAAAGGCTTGGTCATTTTTGGAGAAACAAAATATCAGGAGCTTTGCACTTGATTTGCAAATGTTTGAGAAATGGTTTTTGAACCATTTCCATTTTGTAAAGCTTGGTTCAATTTCCACACTCAATCCATTCAACAAAGGAGACAAACAACCTAGTTTTTAAAACATTCAAACTCTCAAATGGGGATGGCCATTTGATTTAAGTTTGCTCACATAAAATGATAGCACTATGTGCTTCTGTTTTTCTAAAATGAGTTTTGAAATTTGATCTCAATTCTATATGCATGTATGAATGATATGTAATCTTTGAAATCATGATTTTAGGGATGTTACAATTGACTACTCATATTGACTTATGTTATACTTTGTATTATAGATTATTTTCCAGAGTCTAAACATGTGATCAGTAAAGCTGTGATTGATGCCCGTGCTCGTCGAGGTGTCCCCAATGAGCCAAATCAGGAGTATTCCATGGAAGATTTCTTAATTGCTGTTACTGTTGCTATTAGGCCCATGAAGGTTATGGGCAAGGATCTAGTGGATGCTGCCATTCGAGTATTCCATGTACTCTAGCGAATGAGCCGGATATTGCCAAGATCGAAGTTCTTGCTGATAAGCTGATGGGCTACCAAACCTAGCTTAATCTTTGGAGGGAATCCACATGGCGAGCCGGGGCTGATATGGCGCTCACAGTTGTTTTTTCATGGTACAAGAACATCTCTCTTGACATCTTGACAAATTTGCACAGTGGCTCCCCTTAGATCACTGATCCGAACTATATCACCCATCGGCAAGCCCATGCTTATCAGCTCATGGAGTATGCCGATGTGCATCAATGGCATGTATGGCCGAGCTTCCTTCAAGATGAGGTCAATGAGAATGTCGAGGCCACTAAGGACGATGAATCTGAAGGAGACTCTGGTGACGAAGATGATTTTGATGAAGATTCCGAAAGTTCGGATGAATTAGGGGATGAGTCGGAAAAAAGCGACAAAGCTCGGTCTTCCTCCAAGGGGACTGAAGCTTCCCAAGCTCAGGGCGGAGTTCCGCACAAAGCAACCAATGTTCGAGATACCACGGTTGCTTCGGCTGAAGCCGAGGTAACTTCCACGGAGGTTCTGGTAACCTCGAAGACCCCTGCTCCTAAAGTTGTTGCTTATACGGAAGCCGAGGTGCCTCCGGTGGTAACCGAGATATCCACTTTGGAAGCCCATGTACCTGCAGTTACCGTTTCTCCCCTTGCCAATGACCCGGCCGTGATCAATGTCTGAGCTGGAAAACTTTTTATTTGCTAAGTCCCCGGTTATGCCGGGCGTATGTTGTTTCTAAGACAATTTGCTCCTTTTGGTACTCTGTGGTTTGTATAATTTCGGGATTATTCATAGGTTGTGCTTAACGTCGATTTTTCGCTATTCTAAGTTAATTATTTGGCGTGCAATCATTGTTTGTTATTTCTGATTTGTGGGTTTGAAACGAACAAATCTGATTATTTGAGTTTTAGGGATTACAAGTGATGTTTGAAGATGAGCATTTGGGTCAATACACTACCGCGAAAAAAGATAATAAAAACCTGAGTCGGCTCGCGTATGATCCATTCCTTAGTCGTTTTTCATATGTTTGGTTTTCTGTTGGCACTTATCTTGCTTATCATGGAGTCCTTTTTTGGACAACAATAAGTCAGAGATTTGGCCTTTGCCGTCAACACATTACTAACTCGGCTTAGGGGTTGGACTTATAAGCCAACCGACATATAAAAAATGTATAAGATAAATGCAGATAATATGGGGCAGTCCCTGAGTCATAGCTCAAGTTGCCGAAATTTCATTTATTGATTCATTTCTGACATACAAAACCGACATATCACGTAATGACAAATAATATGAGGTAGTCCCCGAGTCACATCTCGAGTTACCGAAGTTTCATTCATTGATTCATTTCCGACATACAAGACCAACATATCGTAGTACGAGATACAATACACTTCCTCTAACTGTAAAATGGACGAAGTAAAGCTACATTCCATGGCCTTTTCGATTCTTCTCCAGACTTGTCTTCCTTATTCTTCTCTGGTGGTTGAGCATCTACGATATAATATGCATCATTATGCGGTGCTTCGCTCACAATGAATGGGCCTTCCCATGGAGGTGATAATTTATGCATGCCGGTTGTGCGTTGCACAAGCCGAAGTACCAGATCTCCCTCTTGAAAGACTCGGGGGCTTACTTTCTTGCTATGATAGCGTCTTAGATCTTGTTGATATTTGGCTAATCTAGATAGTGCCAATTTTCTTGCTTCTTCTAACAAGTCAACATCATCTTGCCAAGATATTTCATTCACCTCGGCGCTTGTGTATTGGGTGACTCTGGGCGAGTCATGCAATATGTCGGCTGGTAACACGGCTTCTGCCCCATATACCAGGAAGAAAGGCATGTAGCCTGTCGATTTGTTCGGAGTTGTCCTCAGGCTCCATAACACGGCCGAGAGTTCCTCAATCCAACATCCGGCTGACCTTTGCAGTGGTTCTATTAGCCGGGGTTTTATCCGGGACAACACCAGTCCATTTGACCTTTCCACTTGTCCATTCGACGCGGGATGTGCTACCGATGCAATGTCAAGCCTTATGTGATTCTCTCGGAAGAATCGAGCAAAAGCTCCTTCGGTGAAATTGGTGCCGTCTGTGATGACGCTGTGTGGATATCCATACCTTAGAATAATATCTTTAAGGAATTTCACCGCTGTGGGTCTGTCATACTTTATTATAGTCTTTACCTCTATCCACTTTGTGAACTTGTCCACCATGACCAAAATGTGAGTCATGCCTCCGCGAGCCAGCTTAAACGGGCCTACCACATCGAGGCACCATACGGAGAATGGCCAAGTGCTGGGTATTGTTTTTAATTCGGAAGAAGGCATATGGATTTTGCTAGCATATCTTTGGCAACCATTACATCTTGCGACCAACTCTTTTGCTTCTTTTAGCGTGCTTGGCCAATAAAATCCGTGCCGGAATGCTTTGGCCACAAGAGCTCTGGATGAGGCATGATGCCCGCATTCCCCTTGATGTATGTCTAAAAGGATTTCTTGTCCCTCCGCCGGGATAACACATCTTTGCAGCACATTTGTTATACTTCTCTTATATAGTTCATTGTTTATTATCGTGTAAGCCTTTGCCCTTCTTACTATCTGCCTAGCAAGGACCTCATCATTAGGTAGGGTCTCATCTTTGAGCAATAGAAATATTGGCTGTGCCCATTCTGGCATTTTGTGCGCCGGGGTAATTGTTTCGTAAAACTCCATTACTTCTGCCGACATGATTTCTGCCGAATTTCCCAATCAGTCCCTGGGTTTGCCGAGTCAATCCTCGGGTTTACCGAATCAGTCCCCGGGTTACTCGGCTCATTTTTATCAATTTCCATCGGGACCACTTCGGATCTTTGGTCAGAGGAGAGACAAATAGATTCAGACTCTAGGAAAGGTATGATTGATGGCTTTATTAGGTGCTCTAAGGCGATACCGGGTGGAATCGACTGTCTGGTCAATCGAAGCTTAGACAAGGTATCTGCAGCGTCATTTTCTGCCCGAGGTACATGATGAAATTCGCAACCATCGAAATAACCACTAATATTTTGTACATGAAACCTATATAAGGTCATGTTTGCATCCAATGTATCCCAGTTTCCTGATACTTGTTGGACTATGAGATCCGAATCACCGAAGCATAAAATCCGACGTATGCCAATTTCTTTCGCCATTTTTAGGCCATGGACAAGTGCCTCATATTCATCTACATTGTTTGATGCAGCAAAGTGTATTTGTAACACATACTTCAGTTGATCTTTCTTTGGAGAGGTTAACACTATCCCTGCTCCTAGCCCATTTCTTAGTTTGGATCCATCAAAATGCATCGTCCAATAATTTATATTAGGTAGCGGGGATTCATATTGCATTTGGGCCCAATCGACAAAAAAGTCGGCCATTGCCTAAGATTTGATTGCATCTTGTCTATCAAATTGTGGAGCATAGGGGGATAAATCAATCGCCCATTTTTCTATTTGGCCTCTTGCATCTTTATTGCTCATTATATTGGCTATTGGTGCCTCACAAATCACCTTGATGGGGTGTTCTTCACAACAATGCTTTAGTTTTTTGGATGACATATACACTCCATAGGCCATTTATTGGTAATGTGGATAATTTTTCTTTGAGGCTGACAGTACCTTGCTTAGGTAATAATCTGGCCTTTGTGCTGACTTACCTTCCTCATCACGCTCGACCACTATCACAGCACTTACAACTCGGTTCGTTGCTGCTACATAGAGCAACATAGGCTCTTTTGATAGCGGTGAGGCTAAAATTGGTGCTATGGCCAGCATATTTTTTAACTCATGGAAGGCATCATCGGCCTGATGTGTCCAGGTAAATTTATCGGATTTTTCATCAACTGATACAAAGGTAATGCTTTCTCACCTAGACGACTCATAAACCGACTTAAAGACGCGAGTCATCTGGTAAATTTTTGTACATCATTAAGAAACTTCGGTAGTTCCATCCTTTCTACTGCCCGAATTTTAGTCGGATTTGCCTCTATACCTCGGCTAGATACAAGAAAACCGAGTAATTTTCCGGCTGGTACACCAAAGGTATATTTTTCTGGGTTAAGCTTCATTCGGAATCTTTTTAGATTCGCGAATGTCTACCGGATATCTTCTAGGAGCGTACGGCTCACTTTGGTTTTTATCACCACATCATTTTTTTTGGGTAAAACAGTAGGGTAAAGAACCCCACTGCAATTTTTATAAATCATATAAAGTTACAAATAAGTATTTACAAGTTTCAGGCCACCTCAAAAGAGGGATAACATTCTGAGCAGCTATCTTCTGTCTAAATTATTGCTAATCCAATCTTTGAGGCCCTGATAATGCTTTTTCTTAATTCTTCACATGACCCATCTTAATTCCTGAGCGACAATAGCGCTCCATTCCTCAAGGGAAGCATGCTTGTTGTTGAAGATCACCACATCATCAACACATACTTGGACATTTTTTCCAATCTGATCATGTAAGCATTTTTGCATGCACCATTGGTACGTGGCCCCCGCATTACGCAGGCCGTACGATAGCAATAAGCCCCATACGGGGTGATAAACATAGTTTTTATTTGATCAACCGGGTTTAACGGTATCTAGTGAAAACCAGAATATGCGTCTACAAATGATAACAATTCACAACCTATGGTTGAATCAATAACCTGGACTATCCTAGGCAAAGGGAATGGATCTTTGGGACACGCCTTGTTAAGGTTCGTATAATCGATGGACATGCGCCAAACGACAGCTACGTTCAGATCATCCTTCTTTTTCTCAACCTACACCGGATTAGACAGCCAATCCGGATGAAGCACTTCCATAATAAACCCGGTTGCAAGGAGCCGAGCTATTTCATATCCTATGATCTTTCTCCTATCTTCGGCGAAGCGGCGGAGAGGTTGCTTCACCGGCCTTGCTCCTGGCCTTACATGCAAAGAGTGCTCAGCCAACTCCCTCGGTACACCTTGCAGATCTTGCGTAGACCATGCAAAGATATCCCGATTCTCACGGAGGAAGTTGGTGAGCTCGCTATCCTATTTATCATTCAGGCCGGCACTAATGGTGATAGTGCGCTCTGGGAATTGATCATCAATCTGGATTTTCTTTGTCTCCTTAGTCGGCTGGAATGACACACTTCCATGTGGGTTAGCAAATGCCGACATATTAAGCTGTGACTGAAGGGAATATGCCCTGAGAGGCAATAATAAAGTGGTTATTATGTATATTCCAAGTATATGATAAATGCTTATTTTGCATGCTATAATTGTATTAATACGGAAACGTTAATACATGTGTGTTTAATAAACAAACAGAAAGTTCCTAGTTATGCCTCTCTCATAAACTAGCTCGTTGATTAACAAGATGATCAAGGTTTCCTGATCATCGACATTGGATGTTGTTAATAACAAGGTCACAACATTAGTGTAATGGTGTGATGAACATTCATCCAAAGTATAGCATTACGATCAAAGTCATTGAGTTTATATCGCTATAACATCGTACGAAGTGATCCTAATCCTTAGACCATGAGATCATGTCAATCACTAACACTGGAAGAGTATCTTGATAACATGAAACGTCACACCATAACAGGGTGATTATAGAGATGTGTTCAGTACTACTAAAGTGTTATGTTGAGGCCCATGGATCGAGAGTGGAATTTGTTCATCCTGATGACGGATAAATATACTCTGGGCCCTCTCGGTGTTATCACATTGATTAGCTTGCAAGCAAGTGATTTGATCACTAGAATGTTATATCACGGGAAAGAGAAAAGAGTGCATGTCAGTAACGAGATCAAACTAGGTATGGAGATACCGATGATCGAATCTCGGACATGTAATATATTGCGAAATAAAGGGATTAAGATACTAGCGTAAAAGGTTCTGACGATCACAAGAAAGTCATCGTTGAATGTGTGGGAGTCAGTACGGATCTCCAGGTACCGCTTCTGATTATTGATCGGAGAGGGGTCTCGATCATGTCCGCATTATTCGCGAACCGTAGGGTGATGACCCACAAGTGTATGGGATCGCAACAGTCATCGTGGGTAGTATTACCCAATTTATTGATTCGACACAAGGGGAGCCAAAGAATACTTGCAAGCCTTAACAACTGAGTTGTCAGTTCAGATGCACCTAGAAATAGTTCTTGCTCACAGAAGTTTATCAGTAGCAACAGTTTGTAGTAGCAACAGCAAAGCAACAACAGTAGTAACAGCAACAGTGAAACAGAAGCAATAGTAACAGTAACGGTAACAGTAGGATTCGAGTGCGGTAGGCATAGGGATGGATGGACGGGCGTTGCATGGACGAGTCTAAACATGTAACTTCAAGAACTAGGGCATTGCAGATAAATAATAACAAGCATCCAAGTACTAAAAAATCCTAGGCAATTGCTCCAAATATAGTAATACGTGCTCGCAATGAGAAGTTGCACAACATCTTTTGTCCAGCCAGCCCATGGCAGTGGGGCCTCTAGGGAACTACTGGCATTTAAGGTGCTCCTTTTAATAGAGCACCAGAGCAAAGCATTAACACTCCGTGAACACATGTGATCCTCACACCACAACCATCCCCTCCGGTTGTCCCAATTATTGTCACTTTGGGGCCTTTGGATCCGGACAGTGATATGTGTACACAACTTGCAGATAAGATCATAAAAAATACTATCATAATGACTCAATAATAAGTTCAGATCTGAGATCATGGCACTCGGGCCCTAGTGACAAGCATTAAGCACAACAAGTTGCAACAAAGTCAAATAGCACTAATAGAGATACTTGGCACTACGCCCCTAACAGATCTTATTCGATTACATGATAGAACTCATCCAATCCCTACCATTCCAAAGCCTACAGCGGGGGATTACTCACTCATGGATGAGGGAAACATCGGTGGTTAATGGAGATGCATTGGTGATGACGATGGTGATGATCCTCTCCAAATTCCCCGTCCCAGCAGGGTGCCAGAACGGAGTTTCTGGATCCGAATCTTGGTTTCTCGTGGCAGCAGAGGAGCAGAACTCTTTCTGGAAAACTATCGAACGCCCCTCTATTTTGAGGTCATAAGGCAACTTATAGGCACGGAGGGAAGCCGAGGAGCTGCCTGGGGTGGCCAGACCTCCCCCAGGCGCGTGTCGTGGTATTGCCGATGAGTACGCCATGGAGGGGTCCTCACAGTGCGTGTTTAGAGACGTGGGGGAAGGCGGACGGTTGACGGGTACGAGGTAACATAGCTTACCCAGGTTCATATCCCACGACGGTGGCGGAATCCTACTCCTGCTATAAATCACTATAAGGGCAATACGCCGAGTTATAGAGATAGGTTCGCTGTGCAAGGTTGTCTGAAGTTGTGCCCTAAAGGCTCCCATAGGCCCAACTTATATAGTCGCTAGGTCCTAGGGTTACAGGGAAAAGTCCTAGCCGGACAGGTTATAGAGTCCTACACCGTCTATTACTAGTCTTGTGTATCTTGTACTCCAAGGCTCCGGGTACGTCGGTGAATCCAACCGTAGCCTTCCTTTATCCGGCATGGGCCTCCCTTCTGGATCCATCTAACTGGGCCGCCCAGCAGGCCATAGGCCATGCTACCAACTGTGGGCCACCCGGGTTATCCGGATAGGAGACATGCTATGAGGGTACCCATATAGCATATCCCCAACAGTAGCCCCCAGAGAACTCCGAGATCTTGCGCCGTCTTGCCTCTTCGTGTGGAATGTTGCGTCTAGATGAATGTCGACAAATCGTCAAGCAACATCTTGTAGTCCTCCCAAAGAACCCTGCAAGGTTTTCTCCGTCTTCAACACGTAAGTCAGAGAAATGCTGAATCTTCCATCATACTCTTCCATAGCCGGACTGGATCCGCCCATGCCAGAATCTTCTGATGTGACGGTTCATCTGCCTATGTCAGCTAGGGCGACATAGGCTTAGGTCAGTGACACCTCGTAACTCACACATGCAGAGAACGCAATCATGTCCGATTTTCCCGCGCGAGCGATACAAACCATTGGCGGCGACTGTTGGAGACGTGGCGAAATTTCCGCGCACGTTCGCAAACACGTCGTCTACGCGGCAACTGTCCGATCAAGCTGCACGAATCTTGATGCTGGAGATGATAAATAGTAACCATGGTGGAATTTCTACCTTTTACCTCATTCTCTCCTCGCATCGTCTTCTTCCTCCAGCGCGTGCCCCCTCGAGCTCTCGGCGCAAAACTCGCGAAAAACCCTAGCCTCAATCCGCACCAGTCACCTCCATACTCACTCCATGGCTAGCAGCAGCACTTCCCCTTCCATGGCGGCGCCGAGCGAACCCGCAGCAAAGCCGCCGAGCTCTGTCGTTGTGCCCCCAGAGGGCTTGGTCATCCCCGTCACGACGGTGATTGAGTCCACCGGTGGTGACCATAGCCTAGCGGCGCTAGAGCCGTTGGAGGAGGAGCTTGACTCGCATAAGGGCGACTGGCGCGGCTCAGACATCACCAACCGTGATATCCAGGAGCTGATAACCGAGGGTTACCTCCCCGCGACGGAGGGGCTCGCCTGGCGGGCGGCGCCATCCGACGAGGTGACACCTTCTCCCCAAACCGGAGAAAAAGTGTACCTCAAAGCCCAACTGGTACGCGGCGTCTCCCTGCCCATCTCCAATTTCTTCCTCTCCGTCTTAAACCACTATAGAGTCCAGCCCCAGAACCTTTCTCCCAACAGTATCTTAGTGCTTAGCAACTACGCGACACTTTGTGAGGGTTACTTAGGGATAAAGCCTAGGCTAGATCTCTTTGTGTACTTCTTCACCGTCAATCGTGAAGCCGGAGCCAGTAAGGAAGAACTTAGGAATTGCGGCACCATAAGCTTCAAGATCCGTCCTGGCCGACGGTTCCTCGACATTGTCGGTCACGAGTCCTGCAAAAACTGGCAGCGTACTTACTTCTACGGCCTAGATATCCCTCTGGCCGGCCGACAAGTAACGTACCCGGACTTCGTTGACGGAGCCGCCGCTGAAGCCTCGTCATGGAGATCCCAGACCTCCCTTCCCTCCAACCTCGATGCTTCCCGCGCCATAAGGCGAATAGAATGGTTCATAGAGACGGGTTTGACCGGCTTGGACCTAGCCATGTGCTGGTTCATCAGGCGAATCCAACCTCTGCAGCACCGCTCGAAGCTCATGTACGAGTATACCAACGATAGAAGGGATAGCCTCCGCATCTCCGTGGACAACTTCTCGAGTGACTCCGTCAAGCTCCGCCTTAAGGACATCGTCAAGGTGAAGGACAAGAAGCGTGGCTTCACCATCACCTATGACATGTTCGTAGACGGCAAGTGCCCAAAGGTAGTTTTTTAATTTCCGTGTACTACATGTACTCCAGTTCTTCCGTCTTGCAAATGTCATCTCATCTAACACGATGGTTCTTCACCTTATAGCTTAGCGACATAGATGAGGACAACATGGCTCCTCAAATCTATGATCCAAGGATGAAGGGTAAGGCGTCCTGACAGTGGTATTGCCGACGAGTACGCCATGGAAGGGTCCTCAAAGTGTGTGTTTAGAGACATGGGGGAAGGCGGACGGTTAACGGGTACGAGGTAACACAGCTTACCCAGGTTCAGATCCCACGACGTTGGCGGAATCCTACTCCTGCTATAAATCACTATAAGGGCAATACGCCGAGTTACAGAGATAGGTTCACTGTGCGAGGTTGTCTGAAGTTGTGCCCTAAAGGCTCCCATAGGCCCGACTTATATAGTCGCCAGGTCCTAGGGTTACAGGGAAAAGTCCTAGCCAGACAGGTTACAGAGTCCTACACCGTCTATTACTAGTCTTGTGTATCTTGTACTCCAAGGCTCCGGGTACGTCGGTGGCTCCAACTGTAGCCTTCCTTTATCCGACATGGGCCTCCCTTTTGGATCCATCTAACTGGGCCGCCCAGTAGGCCATAGGCCATGCTACCAACTATGGGCCACCCGGGTTATCCGGATAGGAGACATTCTATGAGGATACCCAAATAGCATATCCCCAACAATGCGGGGTCAGTGGGCCCGCGCCTGGGGTGGGTCTGGGCCCCCCAGGCCTCCCCTCTGTCTCCCCTTCTGGCTTCGTGGATCTTCTAGTGAGAAATAGTTTTTGGCATATTTTCCGGGATTTTTCCTGATAGTTCATTTTCTGCACAAAAACAAGACACCAAGGTAATTCTGCTGAAAACAGCTTCAGTCCATGTTAGTTGTATCCAAATCACACAAGTATAGAGGAAAAATAATAGCAAAGTGTTCGAGAAAGTAGATACGTTTTGGACGTATCAACTCCCCCAAGCTTAGCTTATTGCTTGTCCTCAAGCAATTCAGTTGAAAACTAAGTGCGTTAAAAGAACTTTCACGAACGCTTTGCTTCATATGATGTAAATATTCTCAACACAGGAGTAGATGCTTAGACAATTCATAACAAGGAGTATGCAACTAAGTCTACTCAATAGTCATTGCAAGCTATAAAGAGAAACCAACTCAATAATAATAAGTAGGATGAAACATAAACACAAGCAACATTGCAATGCTCATAATAAGGTATGATAGAGTGGTATCTCGCTTGCCTTTGTTTGAAGAGCACAATATAAAGGCCAAGGCACCTCTGAAGTTCACATAAAGACTAGAGATAAAGATATCAGAGATACAAACATCAAAGTCATGACATAATTAACCAAGTTTTGGAACAAACACAAGAATGACAACTATACTCTCAAGAAGGTGCTCATAGAATAAGTGGTGACTCAACTAGGTTGTGAAAACAGTTTTGTGAAGGTTTGAAAGGCTTCCCAATGCTGAAGGGAAGGTACTCATTAGCTTTGAGATCTAATTTCCCCTATCATAGGCATCTCCATGTGGTTAAGGTGAAAGTGAGGTCCACTCTGAATCATATGTTTGACATGCCATATACTGGAAATCCCAAGTCCCTGTTTTAGTGAGACTTCCTAGACCTTGCATAATATAGTAAGGAAGTTCGATGATTAAGTTAAGGAGTTGGATTAGGATACCTAATCAGGGAAATGAACTAAATAAGAGGCCCAATTAAAAGGATTTTGTAATAAGGATATATCCCTAAGGGACTAAAGTTAAAAGAACTTTGGAGTATTGGAGACACCAAGTTAAAGATTGTTGGGTATGATGAGGATTCAAGGAAAAGATTTGGATACGGAATATTACAATTATTCCCATTGAGGGTACCATGGCGTTGAGACATATCGTAATCATTGTAAGACAATTCCTTACTTAGAAACGTGAGAGTATACGAACTTCGAGGACGAAGTTTATTTTAAGGGGGAGAGTCTGTAACATCCCAGCATTAGAGCTTAGAAATAAGCTGAACCCAGATGTGTGCATTGCATTCATGCATGGAAAATCCGAATAATTTTCGCGCTTTCGAACAAAACTTTTCAAAGTGATTGAAGCTTATCTTAACTTGATGGAATTGAAGTAGATCATCAAGTTGACTACGATAAGTTTCTATATGACCTTTGCTAAAACCTTATTTTGGGTAAGGGAGATTTGATCTAAGGGTAGATCAAATGTAAAAAGATTTAAACCCTAATACATTACTTAATGATTTATATTTGATCCTTAGGTGATCATATCATTGTATTCATTACAACAACTCATGAATACCAAGTTATAAATATAACTTAAGTAATAGGAATGTAACAGCTAAATCTTAATTTCATCTACTTATACCATGAATACCATGGTAATACCTAACCTTAACTCTTTAATGAGTTTGAGTAGGAAAGAAACCAAGTCAAGATCATTCATCATATATCTTTCTTTCCATATCAATCTTTATCATCTCTAATGAATCTTTATCTTAATATCTGTTGTTCATCAATGTTGAGTAATCAACTATTGATTCACCAATTCTTCATCTATCAACTCTTCATCTATCAACTCTTGACCATATTATAGCATTCACTTAAGGCCTATAAAGAAATAAGTAAGAAGGGGCAAATAGTAATGCTAGATTTGAGTATCATCTATAGGATGGGAGAGTTGGAGGAGAATAAGATCAATGTGATAATTGACGGAGTTAACCCACCCCTGTAATGATAGAAGAGTTAATTGGAATATATATTTATATGGTGATAAAGAATATTACGAGGATGAATTATGAATATAAGTTACCAGGAGTAATCCTATTGAATAAAGTAGGTATAGTAAATGAATAATCTCTCTTACTTAGATAGATACACTGAGAAGATAATTATAATACAACTGTAGTGTTGTATTGATGAAACTTTGGTTAGCCAACTGGAAACCTAAACCATAAAGGATCAAAGGATTATAATGATCATGCTTTAGTCACCAAGATTGAATGCTTATATCATGTATAAGTGACATTGGTGGATAGAACATGAGTGAACCCTAGTATAGATATGTTATTCTAGGTTAGCCATGATAGGTCACATTAATATAATGTGAGGTTGGAGTATTAGTTACTGGAGTTAAGTAGAGACAAAATAATAGGATTAAGATGATGTTAGAGCAACATTGGATTAAAGAAGTAGTATTTTCCTCTTTGGAAATACTAAGCACTTGAGGAAGTAGGATTTGATGTATACATATATTTAAATGATATTAGTGAAGGATGATAAGGGAAGAGCATGAATGGAAGTAACTGTAAACATTTGTTAGATTGGAGGTTATCGGCAGTAGAGTAGTTGATATAACCAAGTATGGATATAAGAAGATTATGAAAGCTTCAGTGTCAAGCTCATTGGATTTACCAGTGGAATTAGAAGAATAAAAGGTGGATAAGAATATTCTTGTGAAGTAAAGCTCATCATGTTAACACATGATGAAGGATAGGAAGAAGTAGTATATCTAGGAAAGGAATTCCTTAATCAGAAGTCCAGGATTGTGAAATTATGGAAGATAGGAATTCTTGGTAAACACTAAACCCTAAATCTATAACCAAGCTTAACATCCATCTCATCTGCTGGATAAATCATTTTATTTTCACAATGCTTTATAGGAATATTTTCCTATAGCAAATCAATTAAGCACATCTTTCTCATTTCCAACTATCATGATCACATGTGCTTAGGAACGATCTTAATTAATTCTTCCTCATAAGTTATTCTAGAAAATAATCTTATTATTTTAAAAAGGTGAAATCATTCTTGACCACCAACATAAAGACAACCTGTCTTAGCCATTAATCTTAATTCACATCAATAAAGGGATATAAGTATATTAAGAATCCTAAAACCTAGGGTAAGCAATTACAAATCAGAACCCTAATTAACGAGTTTTATCATCAACACCTCATAAATATTCAATCTATATTCATTAGGCAAATTCCTTGATCGATTTTTCTGACCACTCATTCCATATGAGCATGGAATAAGTGGGGATACAATAATTATAAACCACCCTATACTTTATTATGTGATTAACTACATAAAAATAAACCCTATGAGTATTACTAAACATTTAAAAAACTTCATTACTCCAAATAAAAGTAAAAATAAAGTTATAGTTAATTTTTAAGATCTTAAACAAATCCTAAAAACCCTAAATCCTACTTATTCTATTTAATAAAAGAATATCTCTATAATTATAAAGTTAGAAAATAATAAATAAAGTATGCAATCAAAATACTAAATTCATCCCAGAATTTGAAATATATTTTTATATACTGCAACTATTTAACAAATAAATTCTCTAAAAGAAATTTGAAACGAATGTCTAATACACAAATCTGAAAAACAAAACAGAAAAGAGAAAAGGAAACAGTGAGGAAAAAAACTGCAACCAGGCCGCAGCCCAACTTCCCTCTCTCTCTTATCCATCGCCCACGAGCAACCACAGCAACCCAACAGTGGCCCAAGCACAGCCCAAGACCATCCCAGCCTGCCTTCCTCTCTGACTGACCGGTGGACCGCCAAAGGACTGTGGGTTAAGTCAGAAGTTATGCCAGGGGGTTTTCTGCGAAATGTCCATCGTCGTCTTCCTCGCAACGTCACAAGCAGCTGCCCGTCGGCATCGCCGCCATCCGCCGCTGCGCCATGACGTCCGGCCGCGCCAAGATCCGCGCCACCACTCATGGTCGTCCACAAGTAGCCCTGGACGCTGCTGGAGAAACCTAGAACCCAATTCCCCTTTCTTCCTCCTCAATTTCCTCTTGACCGAACCCTAGTTCTAGCCAGGGTTGTCCATCGCCGACAATTCCGGCCATCCCGAGCTTCATCGTGGTGCCTCGAATACTCGCCACACTAGACTTTGTCGATTGCCCCCGTCAGCACAAGCCGGTGAGGTCCCAGACGCTCGGATTGAGACCTCTGTTTCCAACTCCGGCAGCCGTTCTTCCCGTCGATTTCGACCTCCTCACGTCTCAACAACCCCTTCGCTGCAACCCCGGTGAGCTTGCGGTGCTCCAGCACCTTCCCTCAGCCTTCCTTTCACTCTGGTTTGCTTCCCCGACGAGCGCCTGCCACCATCGCCATTAGCCACCGTCGCCACCATTGTCGACCTAAACCGAGCGGCGCCGCCACTATAGGGTTCCTTGCGACGCCCTCTTTCCGACGCACCTAGCCACAGCCCCGTCACGCACCCGATTCACAGATTCAACCATGATCTGAGGATGATCCAGGGTTGATGTCAGCGTGACATCACGCTGATGTCATATTTCTATTTTTCTTTTATCATTTTAGAAATTGTGATAAGTTTTCTGTAATAAATAAAAACACTAGTGATGACATGGCAAATGTCCCAACAGTCAGTGACTGGGGTAGGATTAGTTCTGGTGAGAAAAACCCCTCACCTCATGTTGACATCAGCATTACCTAATAAACACATTTAGTTATTTAATTAAAAAAATTCATAAAATGATTAAACATTATAAAATTAATATCTTTTGTTTTATAATTCATAAAATTTGTATAATATATGAAAATTTTTAGAAAAATAAAATCTGTAACATTAAACTATTATCAAACATTATTTTGTGAACAATTTAAATTATTACTATTTAATAAATATTTTATAAGTAATAAAACTTTGATAATTCATATTTTAATATTGGTAAATGTTAAAAATATATATAAAAAACCAAAAATCTTATAAAAATAAGAACTATAATTTAAAACTATAATCATACATTATTATTTCTCTTAAATAAGTATTTATTATTTATTAAGTATTTGTAAATTAATAAACCTTATAAAAATCATATCTTATTATTTATAAATCACAAAAATAAATGTAATATACCAAAATGATCACAAAAATAATACCTACATGTTAAAAAATGTGATATTCCACTTTTTAGATAAATAAACATTTGAAAACTTAATAACTTAAATTTAAACTTATTTCCTTAATTGATAATTCATATAAGAATAAATAAAAATTGTTAATATTTCTAAAATTAGACAATTGAGTCTAATAAATAGTATTACTCTTCCATATTGATAATATGAAGTCAAAATGGTGCAACACATTTTAAATGCAATTTTATTAAATTATCATTCATCCATAAGTGTATATCATATCTAAAAAGATCTTAAATAATTATAAAATCTTCAAGAATGATATTTTTAACCAAATAAAATCTTTTACCATTGTTACACTCATAATTTTATAATGGACTCAATCCAAAGATAATTCATAAGTAGTAAATAATATTGTTTACTTATTCACAAACCATAACCACACCCTTATTGGGAGATAAATCCCTTTATACATTTATAATGTAAAGAAACCACTACCAAATAAAAGTATTACCATTCTTAAGTGACTTTAAGGAAACATTATAAAGTTCACAAGGTACATATAACATAAGCAATATACTTAATTCCATATATACTTTAAAGTTAACTTTAGTCCACAAGACTAAAAATTATGATAAAGACATTATTATATGTTTTATATTTAACTTTGGTCTATTATAATTAAGTCGTAAAGTATCTCAAGTACAAACTATTCGAGCAAGCACAAATAACATCAATCACATTATATTAACTATATTCTAAAAACTATCAAAATTGTTTAAACCTTAATTAAGAAATCTTTTCTTCAAATGTTATTCCTTATACCACTTAAAACAACAAATAACAATTAATAATAAATCACATTACTTTATACTTTACTTAGGATTGTTAACACTTAAGTTACTTATAAATGCCATTACTTGTAAGGTAAAATTTGGAAATAAGGCCATTCTTATATAAGTATTCTTTGAGTAGCATTCCACATTTGTGTATCTCATTGTTTTATAATATTATAATTACATGTTGTTCACACAGACTCACAAGCCTTAATAAGAAGCACAAGTATTAAACTTATCTAAAAGGACAACACATTCTAAAGAAATCATTTTCAGTATCCAAACCCTAGAACAACACTTAATCCGGGGATTCGAGTATACAAAATTGCATTACATTACTTATGCATAATAGCATCTTGCTTCTTTAAAAATTAGTCCTTACCGGACCAATGATGCTGATTTCAGATATTGGATCTTATATTATCTTGAAGACCGTGAGTGCATAATCTTGCAATCACAAAAGGCAAGTTCACACTTTCTCATGTCCTTTGATTATTTTCTGTAAAGTATTTTGCAAATCAAGTGTTGTCATCACTTGCATTTGAAAAAGGTCAGAAAACACTATTTTTGATAATAATGTGAACTATCGGTTACTGATCCAGGGTGATCAGCTAATCTATTAAATCTGGTAGTTGGAATACCACTGTTCAGGACTATATCACCTAGGATTTAATAACCAATGTCGCCAGTGATTCTTGCGCCGTATATCACGCGTTGACCATGAAATTTGGAATGGGACAGAGAAGTCAGCTGTATCTTCTTCCTCTCGCATGTAGCCGGATGTGCAGGTCGTGGCTGTTATCACTCGTAGCGTGCATATTAATTGGTAATTCGTAGAGGATATGCAGCATATGGGTGGGAACCCTCAATGTCCCACGATAGTTCTAGCATCTAACAGTCTGTACAAACCATTGCCGTAATTCAATATGTGGGCATGGTGTACACCAAGGAGGCATGCGAGGTCGCGAAGGGGGATGTGATTGGCTTGGATCTTAGGTTGGTCCTCAAACCAAGGAAGTTTGAACGGGAACATACTCCCGGCCGTGCAACAAAGCCTAAGGTCTCTCATGGGTAAAGTGACGCACCTCTGCAGAGTGTAAGAACTGTAACTTGTTACTACATTCCAGGAAGGAGCTACGAACGCGGCAGGAAAGGAACTCCATGAAAGTTCTGGTAAACACGTGAAGGCTAACGGACATAGCTTTTCAAAATAAAAGCAACCTTTGAAGAAATGTTTACGAAAACTCGCATTGCCTACGACCTATGGTCTGTGGCTGTAGATATAGTTCATCAAACACTCCTTTTCTAGTGAACTTGCTAAGTACGCTCATACTCAACGTATCTTCTTAACCCTTGCTAGGTTCTAAAGCCAGTACAGACGATGTCTACATCACGATATGCTTCAGGAATCATCACCAGAAGCTGAAGCTCTTCAATGAAGTCAAGAAAGTCAACATATACATCAACTCAAGTGAAGACGAAGTTACTGATTAAATAGGAATATAATCCCTAGCCATAGAACCTATTTCTATAGTGTATTGCAATAGCAGCAATACCAGACCATTAGTTAAGATACTAATCTTCATAGTATGATAGATTTTGAGTTGTTTATTTCTGATTCTTCTTTGTAAGAAGTTTCTTTCTCTCTCTTTAACCTAGAGTGTTCTCTGGATCTTGTGTAAAGAGCCGAGTTGTAACCTATATCCATGTCTTGGACCTGCTGTGTTTCTGTTGTACCACTCTAAGGGATGTAATACTAGTGAACGGTGTTTCATTGGTGTTATGTCAACGACTATAGCGTACTACATCATGCAATGGTATGCTGGGTCACCACACTTACTGACTACTGATTATTCATATGCATGCGTGAGCATGTGCCAAGTCGATTCATATGAATAGTTAGAGGAGGATACCACAATGTCATACCAAAGTATGAATAAAACAATACAAGCAAACATTCATGTGACATGCTACAAACTATTAGCAAGCTAGAGCTAATCATAGACAAGCAAGAACTAGTAAGCATTCATAATGACATACACCTTACACAAACAGGATAAGCATGCTCATAGTGATGAGTATATGTACAAAAATGAAACAAATAGAGTTCGTTACCAGCCTCTTACCACACCTCGAGTTGTCTTAATCTTCATTATTGCCCTTCGCTTGTGTGACTTGAATATTAACATGAAACCAAAACCACTGAGGACGGCTGAACCCTGCAAAGAACTCACAAAACCAAAGAAGAACAACAAATATTTTTGGTGTTTTTGATTTTTTAGAAACAAGCCAACAAAGAAAAACCAAACAAAAACAAAGCAAACCAAACAAAGCAAAATCTTTTTGGATTTTTCTTTTAAGGCAAACCAAAGCAAAGAAACAAGGAAACTAACCAAGAGAAACAACGAAAATATTTTTGGTATTTTTGGGCTTTTGAGAAAGCAGCAACAAGAACCAAAAGAAAGCGAAACAATGGATAAACAAAGAACCGACCGAACATGATATATATATATATATATCTATATATATATGAGTGTGACGTCGGTATACCTCCCCCCAAGATTAGGCTTTTGGCCTAAGTGGGGCTCAATCCCATGGTGCCCAAGTAGATGCACCTCCATAGTATATCGAGGAAGCTCCCTCGTCCTGGTAGGAGCTCGAGGCCTACCCTGTGTAGTGTACGGCGGGGTCATATGAGGGCGCTTCCTCCTGAAAGTGCCTGTGGAAGTTGAGAGAGCGCAGCTTGTCATCCATCTCCGCCTTTTTGTGTGACCAAGGTCCCTGAGAAATACTGAGCAAAGTGGTTTGGGGTAGAGGGATCTCTCTCTTCCTCGTCAGTAAACAACATTCTATAAACCAAGTTCTCAAGAGTAGAGCTAGAGGTGACAAAGTGGTGCGCCTTCATGGCAGCAAGATCAAGCCTCAGAGGAGCCAAAACTGTATCATGTGGATCAACAACAATGTCCAAGGCAGCAGCGATACGAGTAGCAATAATTTCCCCACAAATGGGTCCCCTAGCAGCTAAACGATGAGCAATGAGGGAACCAAGATTATACTTATCCTCACCATAGAGCGCAGCAGCTAAGAAGGCCAATTGATAGTTGGATATATTACTAGTGTTCTCCCTACCAAGAACACTGGTGGTAAGATAGTAGGTAAAGTACTTGATGGCTGGAAGTTTCTTTATCTTCCCTCGTTGAGCTCTGTGGTCATCATCATTGGTTATTCCTCGGTAAAGCTCTAACAGATCAGCTGGAAGAGCTGTAATCTTCTTTGATGACCCATTTGTACCAAGTACCAGGGCCTTGCAAAATTTCTTCAAAGACATAGAATGAGCCCTGCCATAAAGTCTGAAAGACACAGAAGGATTGAACAAACTATTGGTAAATGAGAAAATCTCCACAAATGTTTTAGTAAGTGAAGCATATTGTGCACTCTCGTCCTGCATGAAACTTGTTAGACCAGCCCTCACAATCAAAGCCATGAAATCATTAAGAATCCCAGCAGCTCGCAAAAAAGTTTGACAAGGAAAGGTGGAGGGGTGCGCACCCCCTTCATCTCCCTCGCCACCAAACCGCGGAGTGATGAAATCCTCATTGTATGAGGGTCTAGAACTGGTAGATGACCTTGGAAGCCTTTCCCTTCTAGGTGCATCACTCTCAAAAATGTCACCAAAGGTGTGGTGGTCCATGACTTCCCTTTGCTGAAATTTTAAACAACCATCAAACCAAGTGATTTCTAAGTTGATAAATGATGAGCAACTACTATAGGAACTTGCTAGAGGACTACACATGCATCAAAACTAAGTTTCTAAGCATAGAACAAGCATGCAAGCTCAACCAACCTGTCACCTACAGTAGCAAAATACTCAAGATATAATCTACCAATCACAAATCTGATTGTACAAGTGGAGGAGGCACATACCAAGGAGCAATCCCTCCAAAATTCAGCACTTGAGATGGGATGAACAAGGGGATCAAAAATCGCGAGCAAGAACAGCAAGAACTCGAGCTTGAGCAAGTTTTCCGGTGTTTTTCGGGAGAGAGAAAGAAGGTGGCTTTGAGGAGGCAGCCTGGAGGGGCCCAGGTGGGCCAGATCCCCCTAGGCGACACCACTAGGTAGGCCGCGCCTACCATAGGTGTGGGGCCTAGGGGTGGCCCCCTGGGTCATCTCAGGTTCCACTCTGCCCCTTTTTTCAAGGAAAAAAATATTTTGAATTTTCTGGGATTTTTTGAGAAACTTTATTTTTGGCCAATTTTCAGGGTATGAAAATTGATTTTCTCGCAGAAACAGTTTTTCAGAATAAGAAAAAGCAAAACAAAAGCCAAACTACAGGAGATCTAAGAAACCCAAACAAGTAAACAACTAGCAAAACTAGAACTAAAGCAAAGACTAGGAAGGAGAAAGGAAAAAGAAAGCAAGTATAACCAAAGTGGAAACATTATTTTGTTCATTAAAATCCTTTTGTTAACAAGGTTGATCAAGTCTTGTTACCAAAACAATCTTATATGAAGCAAAACTTTGCATTCCACAAGGTGATTATGTTACCTCATACTTGATAGCAATGGTCCCAATCATAATAGTTTCAAAATTTTCTTGTGGAATGGGACAATATATTTCTCCAACCTTGATGCTCTCAATATTTTCAATGGAATTCAGGCAATATATCTTAACAACCTTCTTGGGGAAATATACAGTGTGCTCTTTGTCATTAATATTGAACGTTACTTTTCCTTGATTGCAATTGATGACAGCACCTACAGTATTAAGAAAAGTTCTCCCAAGAATAATAGATATATAATCATCTTGAGGCATTTCAAGCACAACAAAATCAGTTAAGACCATGCAATTATGAGCAACTTGAACAGGAACATCCTCACATATACCAACAGGAATAGTAGTTGACTTATCAGCCATTTGCAATGATATATCAGTTGGTATCAACTTTTATAGCTGGAGTCTCTTGTAGAGAGAAAAAGGCATAACACTAACTCCAGCTCCCAAATCACATAAAGCAGTTCTAACATAAATGTTCTTAATAGAGCAGGGAATAGTTGGTATACCTGGATCACCAAGTTTCTTTGGAACCTTACCATTGAAGGAGTAATTAGCAAGTTGTAACACCCCCGGCCACTCCGGACCGACGGCTGTTACTTCTGGCAGCTCAATAGGATCTCTAGACTAGCCCCACAGACCAACACTAGTCTTTTCTGCGCACTTTGTCCTCACTCATGCGCACCCGGTTACCCACTTCCCGGTCGGTCACCCATCCTAGAATTGCTCTAGGCCAAGCACGCTTAACCTTAGAGTTCTTTTCGAATGAGCTTCCGGAAAAGAAGTTGCAACTTGTTGGTATGGGTTTTCCTATCAATCCTATTGAGCCATGCGCCAGGGTCTCACATACACCCACCCTTAGAAGATCGACGTCCTCGTCGATCAACCACAAGCCAGGAACGTCCCCTCTTGGCACACGTCTGTGCGTCCAGTGCCGGCACATGTGCCATGCCGTGTCCACTCCGGGCCACACGCGCCATGCGCCACATGTCCGCCACTGACCCGCACACGCCCGTTTAACCGCGAGGGTCGGCTCTGATACCAATTTGTAACACCCCCGGCCACTCCGGACCGACGGCTGTCACTTCTGGCAGCTCAATAGGATCTCTAGACTAGCCCCACAGACCAACACTAGTCTTTTCTGCGCACTTTGTCCTCACTCATGCGCACCCGGTTACCCACTTCCCGGTCGGTCACCCATCCTAGAATTGCTCTAGGCCAAGCACGCTTAACCTTAGAGTTCTTTTCGAATGAGCTTCCGGAAAAGAAGTTGCAACTTGTTGGTATGGGTTTTCCTATCAATCCTATTGAGCCATGCGCCAGGGTCTCACACAAGTAGAGTAGAAATCTCCTCATTAGGAATCTTCCTTTTATTAGAGACAATATCCTTCATATACTTTGAAAAAGGAGGCAACTTAATAGCATCAGTCAAAGGAATTTGAAAAAATAAAGGCTTAATCCACTCACAAAACTTGTTGTAGATTTCTTCCTCCTTTGACTTGTGTTTCTTACCTAGAAAAGGCATAGGTTTCTGTACCCAAGGTTCTCTCTCTTTACCATGTTTATTAGCAATAAAATCCTCCTTTGTGTACCTAGTGTTTTTAGTGTGTTTCTCTGGTTCTTCCTCACCTTCCTCCTTATCAGGAGACTCATCAATATTACCACTCTCATTTTCAGCATGAGAGATAGATATACTATTAGGATCTACAGCAGGCTCAAGTGGTTCCTCAACTATCTTATGTTTCTTTTTCTTTCTCTTACGAGGACTACCACTATATTCACCTTGATGGGAATCTTGCTCAATTCTTTTAGGGTGTCCTTCAGGATATAAAGGATCTTGAGTAGCTGCACCACTCCTAGTTCTAATTCCATAAGCATGTTTATTTCCTGAAGCATTAACTAGCATATCCTTTTGTACCTTAGCAAGTTGATCAAGTCGGGTTTGAACCATTTGAAAGTGTTTACAAAGCATTTTAATATCATTAGAAGTTCTTTCCACAATATCTTTCAACTCATGGATAGCTCTAGAGTTTTCCAATAAATGATCCTAAACTTGTTTATTAAAATTACATTGTTTAACAATAAATGTGTCAAGTTCCTCTAAGCATTGATTAGGAGGCTTACCATAAGGAATATCACCTTCATTAAATTGGAGAGAGTGTACCTCAATAGTAGATGAGTGGGGAATTGGCTTACATTATTCTTCTATAGGACGTAGATTCTTCACATCTTTAGCTCTAATACCTTTCTCCTTTAGACACTTCTTAGCTTCCTTCATCACTTCATCATTTAATGCAATAACTCCCCTCTTCTTTGTTATTGGTGTTGGAACTGGTTCAGGAACAACTGGTTCAGGAGTAATAGGCTCAGGTGTATTCAGCTCAGTTGAAGTCCAATCAGCATAATTCTTGCTTATCTTAGTCATTAATTCTTCAGCATCTGTAGGAGTCCTTTTCTTGAAAACACAATCAACAAAGCTATCTCGGTAGGTCCTAGAATCATCAGTTAGTCCATTATAATAAATATCAAGAAGCTCATTTTTAGGTAATGGACATCCAGGATGTGCATAAATCAAGGAACATAATCTTTTCCATGAATCAGGCAATTTCTCTTCTTCTCCCTGTTTAAAATAAAAAAGTCTCTGCAAAGAATCATGTCTAGCGCTGGGAGGAAAATATTTATGGAAGAAAGAATCAATCAAGCAATCAAGGCTATCAATGGAACCAGGAGGTAATCTATTAAACTAAGCCCTAGCTTCTCCTTTTAGTGAAAAAGGTAAGATCTTAGTTGTAACATCCAAATTTCAGCAACCCTGATTAAATGTCCAGAAGGCAAAAATCAGGAGGAACAAAAACTTTTTCTTGCAATGTGTGCTTACCTGTTTGCTGGTTCTCAAGCAACTGCTTGTGGATTAGTTATGTGCTCCTCATCTCAACCCTAGTTTACCAAAACTATTTTACAAAAGAGATGTCTTGGCTCATCTTTCATATTCTCAAATGTTCTGACATTTCAAAACTTGAGCCAAGATGACTTTGACACAACCCAATACTTTACTAGCTTCTATTGCCAAAACTATGGAGACATATATATACTCTCCTTATGTTTTCAAGACAAAACCTTCAACTACTCCTATCCCCTAGGTTTTACCAAAAACTTTATTAAAACCTTTTCCTCTCAATCTTGGTAGAGATACCAAGATAGTACTTATCTTACCTCAAAGCAAAACCCCCTTTCAACATACCCATCCTTACCTCAAGCTAGGCTTTATGGTAACCCTAGTAGTAGTTAGATAAGTAATAAGATGAATTGCCTTGATCTGTTGGTTGATGAATTGCCTTGATCTGCTGATTGCCTTGTTTGCTTAGGAACTAGAGTGAAATAATCTAGTAGCTCATCCTTTAGGACCCAATCCTTGCTTGGGACCATCAAGCCCTAGAAAGCATCCAAGTATGGATCTATCCTAATCCAATCAAGTCATCATCTCATCTCCTGCTTACCTCAAACCAAGGATAACCCTTCTGGATGGTTTCCAACTCCGTGAAGACCCAATCTAAGCAGGGATATTATCTGCTTATCCCTCACATCAACATCCTCCATATGATCATGAGTTTGGAACCTAGCATCCTCTCCAAAATCATCTACACTTGCACTCTAGTCAAAATCTCCAAAACTGCCAAAATGGCAAAGTCTGGATTTCTTCTCTAGATTCAATCTTTGGAGCTCTACCTCTTCCAACCTATGTACATTCTTGAGAATGTATTTGAACCATCCTGTAGTACATCTTTAGTACTGCCAAATCCCACTCCTGCCCTTGGCTAAGCCATTCTATCTCCCACTCATCCTTGATGGTTTTGTAGCTAGATAATAATCTTTTCTACAAAGCTTATCATCTTGCCTACTTTGGAAGAAGCTCACATTTATATGCCACCTCCCCTTGACCAAATTATTGCTTGGTTAAGACCTACTAATCATGCCCTATCAATCCCCACAACCCTTGTTCCCATTGTAACCTTGTGCTTCTTAAACCCACCTGGTTTAGGAGGCTACCTGATGCATCCGTTATGGCAGCCTTAATTCCAACAAAGTTTGCCATCTCTCCTAGATCACCTCAAATGCAACCAAGCCCAACTATTGCATCCATGATCATCTATATGACATGGTATATCCATCCATATACCCATTGTACCAAGGTGAGCTCTGAGCTCCCTAATCCAACCTTGTTTAGGTGGTATCAAATTAACTAAACCCTAGATCCTTCCCTTATCTAGTTTCCATCATTTTCACCACTTTTCTTCAAAACTAAGGTTGAACTTGATGCATACATCAAGTTTACATCATCTACCTTGGATATGAGCATCCCCAAATAATTCTCCCAATTATTTGGATTATTAAATTATTTTATTTCCTTTATTTAACAAATTCTCAAAATTCTTGTCTTTAAAGACAAGTTTTTTTTTTTTCAAATCACCTTTCCAACTGAAGGCACATTTGATACCTATATCTAATATCCCATCTCTCAAACTAAAAAATAAATATTTTTGGGATTCTTTAGTATTTCTTTTTGCTCTTTTTCTTAAATGGCAGAAACAAGAAATAATTCTCCAAAAAATACTTTTCCACCTCCATAAATCCCAATAAACTTCTCTAGTGTGTGTTATGGTATTTAGTACCATATCACATCAAAAACCAAGATTGTCCAATGTAAAAATATCATCTTAGCTTCCATAATCTATTTCAGCATTTTTTTGAAGAAGTGCATTCAAATGGTATTTTAATCATCAGAAAAATACCATTTAAATCATGGAGAGATTAATTGACCCCATCTATCTACCAGTACCATTTACCCACTTGGCCCAATGCAAATTTTGCAACTTCATTCACAAGCCTCCACTTGATCAATTTTACCAAACCAAGCAAACTTGTTTCAAACCAAATACAAACACCACCAAATCTTGCCAAGCACTACACCATAGCCTCATCCCTCAATCCTGGTCGACCAACACTGTAGCAAGCCTCACACCCCTTGGCCCACATGGTTATTTAAGAGGGAGACAAAGGCAATGTCTTGTCTATCCCTTTTCTTTACTCATTGCAGCACCCCACCCCTCTCTGCTCTGTGCACGACCATAAGAACACCCCACACTCTCCCCACCGCCCATGGACACCAATGGGAAACCCCTGGACCATGCCCTAGCTCCATGAACTATGTCCACCATGGACCCCCCCTCTCGGGTTTATAAGGCCCAAGGCCACCCAGATCTCCCCTGCTCAGCTCATTTTCCCCAACAACCCCTACTCACCTACCCTAGAGCTCCCACTCTCTCCCCATGCTCTGCCTTGCCGTGGAGAAGAAAATCAAAGGAGTCTCGGCCTCCTCACTCTTGCAAGCTCTACTCCCCTCCCATAAGCTCAACTCCTTCTGAATATCACCCTCCTACCTCCCTAGACTCTCTCTAACCATCCCCCTTGTTTTCCCGTGCGCAGGAACGCCCCAGGAAACTCCTCCGGCGAGCTCCGACGAGCTCGGATCACCGTCCAACGCGTGGGGCCACTTTCGACGCCGAACCCCGGCGTGTCGCCCCTCTCCCTGCTCTCCTCCGTGCGCCACGTCGCCCTACGACCTCCTCCCCCACCGACAACCACCCTAGGTGAGCTCCCAGGGCACCGCCGTCCGCCCTAGGGTTTCAACCCGTCGTTTCTGTCTCATCGAGGAATACGACGGCAGACCATCCGATGCGTCTAGATCTAACGGCCGTACTCCCCCAGTACCCCTTCGCTCCCCCGTAGCCGCTGACAGGCCGGCCCCGCCTGTCAGCGCTTTTAACGCGCTGTTGGGGAGGTGACCCCGGATAGGGCCAAGACAGGGGAAAGACGAAAGGAGTCTCCCTTGTCATGAGCCGAGTTACTGTTTTTATCGGTCGAGTCATGTAAGAGTCGGCCGAGATAAGCAAGGCCGTGACAGCTACAGAAGGATAAACACCTTATCCGGCCGACATATGAGTTAAGTCGGCCGAGTAAGTCTGACTAACTTGAATACAGGTGAAGGCCGAGCCGAGTTATGCGAGACAAGTCTGAGTAATACGAAGCTTGCAGGAGAAGGAGGTGCCTATAGTCAAACCCTAGTCGCTAGCTAGGGAGAATCTGAACAGAGCCAAGCATAAGGGACAAGGAGCAGAGCAGCAAAAGGGCAGAAGAAGGTCACGGAGGTGACAGTCATGGAGCCCGAGGCACGCATGTGGGGCTCTCTGGAACATTGCCGTCGATAGAAGGGGGAAACGGAAAGGAGGTAGCCGAGTTACCATATTGGGACAAGCATATTCCTCGAATATGCTTGCCACGTCAGCCCTAGGAGGAACCAAGGCACCCCTTTATAAGGGGAGACACGAGATCCTGAGAGGGGATCGATTCATTCTACGCCGTAGGGCTCGTGTAGTAGCTCCCTTCTTCCTGCAAACAGCTCAAGGAGCACTTGTAGTTCTTAAGAGGAGAAATAAAGATCTGCATGTTAGTCATTTTGAGTGTAGAAATCACTACATCTTCCCTCCCCGGATCCCTCTAGCATCCATTGGCCCCATACTTTAGCCTACCCATGGCATCTGCCATGCCACCACCAGGACATTTGGCGCCCACCGTGGGGCCAGCAGCGGTGCTAGCTTGAGTCAAGATCCGGACGGGAAACTTCATTCACACCGGCGAGCGTGTTGTCTCTGGCTTAGTCCAGAGATTTGATCTCTGGGACCATGTCAGCGATAACGCAGGCAGCTTCAGGAGGAAAGATCCACCGCGCAACGGCGTCTTCATCAACTTGGGCACGCACCAGATCTACGTCAGCGTCGATACCTCCAGCGTTTATCCTCACCGAGTTATTTATGCAGGAGAACCTCCCCTCAGCGCTGCGAACGGTCCGCGTGGAGCACGGCCCATCGGCGGCGTCGAGGTGATGGTCATAGCCACAGCACAGGCGACAGAAGCAGGCGCCGGATCAAGCAAGGACCCGTCGGCAGGGGGACATGTGACCACAAAGCAAGCAGCTCCACAGCCCTCCGAGGTAGATCCGTCAGCAGCCAAGTCAGCCGAGGTGCCGGAGACAACCCCAAAGGCAGCAAGGGTAAGATGGCCACCTCTGGAAAGACCAGAAAATATTCTCCAGGCAACTATAGATAATCTGACTACGCCTGTAGCACCGATACTTGATCCGGCTAATGCTCAGGCTGAGTTAGAAGAGACTAGGTAGAAAGTACCGGTAGAGGCAAAAAAGGTGTCGGCCTTGCGGGAGTCCTTGAACAGGACCCTGCGAGAGTATGCCAAGGCAAATAAACTAGATGTTGCCCCCGAGCGAGTAGATGAATTAAGATTGAGAGGAAAAAACCTCATGAATGATATCAACAAAGAGCATGAGACTCATAAGGCAGATTTAGTTGGTCTAGGCTTGCCGACAAAGAACCTAAGGGCGGCAAATGCCGCAACATTGGAGTTAGAAGGATTAACCGGCGAAGCCCGGTAGAAACAACAAGAAAGAGTGAATGAGCTGGTACGCATTGCAAACCAGCAAAATGAAGAAATGCTTAGGGCTGACCCGGCAAGACCGGGAGCCTCGCGTATGGTTCATTCGGCTGGAGCAGCACCCGCACTATAAGTGGCAGCAGCATCCTCACCCGGAAACAACGTACGAAAAGATAGAGCAGTAACTTCAGGAAAAAGAAATAAGCAGATTGTTCCATATGATCCGGCAGTAGCCGGAAAGGTAAATGAGAACAGAGGCAATGGAAGCCGAGGTAACAGTGGCGAAAGAAACCCCGTCCGTGCCAATAAAGGCAACGGTAGCCGAGGTAATGGAGACCTCGGAAGAGGAAATCATGAGAACGACAACCCGGCAGAGGGAAGGAGAGATCCATCGCCCGATCCTTAGCCGAGGTATGAACCTCGTCAAGAGCGAGAAGTGAGACCAGCTCACCATAATCAGGCAAACGAGAGGTACAATGATGGTTACTCAGATATGGAGTATGCAGGGCATGGTGGAAATAACCATTATGGAACATAGGAGAGAATCATTTACAGAAATTTGCCATCAAATGATGCAAGGTTAAAACTGGACAGGTTATACCGGTCCGAGTTGCTGGAGGAGCAGGGTCTGCCTGGTCCGGCGTGTTTTGGACCTCGGATCATGGGCGATCCACCAGTGCCGAACTTCCAACTATCATGGGGCACGAAAACATACAATGGGAGCACCAAGCCACATGATTGGTTGATTGACTATGCTACTGCAATAAAAATAGCTAGTGTAAACTTGCGATGGGCGGTAAGATATGTCCCGCAAATGTCGGAAGGACCAGCCAGAGTATGGCTGAACAATCTGCCAGCAGGCAGTATCAACTGCTGGCTGGATTTTGAAGAGATGTTTGTCAGCAACTTCACCAGTACCTACAAAAGGCCAAACAAGCCACATCAGCTCGCTATGTGCAAGAAGAGGCCGAATGAGACAAATAGAGAATTCTTGACTTGGTGGTGCAACCTTAGAAACTCATGTGAAGGGGTTATAGAATCTCAAGCGATAGCTTGGTTTGCTCAAGGCTGCAGATACGCCAGTGTATTGTGGCAGAGGCTGCAAAGAGATATGCCGACCACCTTGGAAGAAACCATCAGGATAGCAGACTCGTATGCATTAGGAGACCCGACACAACCAGAGCTAATGTCGGCAGAGCATCGGGAGCATCAAGATCAATATGCAAGAGATGCAGCCAGATCATCGATGCACAACGAGTTCAGAGGTAGAAGAAGAGAGGAAAGACCGGACTACAGATACGCTTCCAATCAGGTGGCAGCGGTAGTGCAAGATCAGCCGAATCATGGAAACAGTCAACGGCAGAAAAATGGCCCTCAGCAGTGGACACCAAGGAACGAAGGGAGACAGTGGACACCAGAACAGAAGAAGCAGTGGTAGGAAAGGCCGAAGTACACGTTTGAATCCATGTTGGATCAACCATGTAAGTTTCATACACCAAATCTGGCCAAGCCGGCTAACCATATAACTCGGCAATGTGCTTGGATGAAAAATGCAATGGGGAACCCGACGAGCATGCAAGCGCCTCCTCATCAAGCGCATCAACAGCAGCAGCTGCAGTTAACCAGAGCAAATGCGCAGCAGTTAATGTTACCCCCACCTCCTCCGAGGTATGATAACTCGGTCCGGAGAGATGCAATGCATCAAGTGATAAATCAAGGTCAGGATGGAAGGGCAAACCCCGGAAATAACAGACATAATGATTATAGAGAGCATCACCAATCATATTGTGTGTTCACAACAGAACAGCAAGACAGGCAAAGTGTACAACGCCGGCATATGGAGGTAAATGCGGTTATGCCGGCGGTACCAAGATATGTGCCTTGGTCAGATCAGGAAATAACCTGGAGCATAAAGGATCACCCGAAAATAATGCCGAATCAAGGGTCATACGCACTCGTACTAGATCCGACATTTGTCGGGCCCAGCATTAATGTGAAATTTTCAAAAGTACTCATTGACAATGGGAGCAGTATCAATATCATGTATAAAAATACGATGCATAAACTCGGAATAGCGCAGAATATGCTGCAATCCACAAGAACCACATTCCATGGAATAGTGCCGGGACTTTCGTGCGAACCCATTGGGAAAGTACAAGTAGATGTATTATTCGGCATGAGGGAGAATTGCAGAGCGGAAAATTTGGAGTTTGAAGTGGTGGACCTAGAAAGTTGCTATTATGCTCTACTCGGACGGCCAGCATTCTCCAAATTCATGAGCAGCTGCCACATTACTTACTTGAAAATGAAATTACCCGGACCACAAGGGGTAATAACAGTAGCCGGAGATTACAAGAAGTCAATGGAATGTGCTTCAGCCGGATCAAACCTGGCTGAGTCATTGGTGATTGTAAGAGAAAAAAGAAGGATTCAGGAGGTAGCGACTCTCGCTCAGTCAGCACAGCTGAATATGCCAGCATTAGCCAACCCGCATGGAAGTGTTTCTTTCCAGCCGACTAAAGAGACAAAAAAGGTCCAGATAGACGAGCAGTTACCAGAGCGCACCATCATGATTGGTGCCGGCCTAGATGCCAAATAGGAAGGCGAGCTCACCAACTTCCTCCGTGAGAATCGGGATATCTTTGCATGGTCAACTCAAGACCTGCAAGGTGTGCCGAGGAAGTTGGCTGAGCACTCTTTGCATGTAAGGCCAGGAGCAAGGCCGGTGAAGCAACCTCTCCGCCGCTTCGCCGAAGACAGGAGAAAAATAATAGGGGATGAGATAGCTCGGCTCCTTGCGGCCGGGTTCATCATGGAAGTGCTTCATACGGATTGGTTATCAAATCCGGTGTTAGTAGAAAAGAAAAAGGATGACCCAAATGTAGCCATCGTATGGCGAATGTGTATCGATTACACGAACCTAAACAAGGCGTGTCCCAAAGATCCTTTTCCTTTGCCTAGGATAGACCAAGTCATTGATTCGACCGCTGGTTGTGAGCTGTTATCATTTGTAGATGCGTATTCTGGTTTCCACCAGATACCGTTAAATCCGGCGGATCAAATAAATACTGCGTTTATTACCCCGTACGGGGCTTATTGCTATCGTACCATGCCATTCGGCCTGCGTAATGCAGGAGCAACATACCAGAGATGCATTTAAAAGTGTCTACATGACCAGATAGGGAAAAATGTACAAGTATATGTGTACGATGTGGTTATAAAAACCAAAGAGAGCAAAACACTCCTGGATGATATTCGGCAGACGTTCGAAAACCTGAGAAGGTTCCGAATGAAGCTTAACCTAGAAAATTGTACCTTCGGTGTGCCGGCTGGGAAATTACTCGGTTTTCTCGTATCCAGCCGAGGTATAGAGGCAAATCCAACTAAAATACAAGCAGTTGAAAAAATGGAATTGCCGAGGTGTCTAAATGATGTACAAAAATTCACGGGCTGCCTGGCCTCGCTTAGTCGATTTGTATGTCGGCTGGGGGAAAAGGCATTACCTCTGTATCAACTGATGAAAAAGTCTGATAAGTTCATTTGGACACCACAAGCAGATAACGCATTTCATGAATTAAAAAAGATGTTGGTCACGGCACCAATCCTGGCCTCTCCACTATCAAAAGATCCTATGTTACTTTATGTAGCTGCCACTAACAGAGTGGTAAGTGCGGTGGTTGTCGTGGAACGGAATGAAGGTGATAAGTCAATACAAAGGTCGGTATATTACCTAAGCGAGGTACTATCGCCTCAAAACAGAACTACCCGCACTACCAAAAGATGGCTTATGGAGTATACATGTCGGCAAAAAAACTTAAAGATTACTTCGAGGAACATCCAATAAAAGTGATTTGTGAAGCACCCATAGCCGAGATATTGAGCAATAAATATGCCAGTGGCTGAATAGCAAAATGGGCAATCGAGTTATCACCTTATGCTCCGCAATTCGATAGGCGAGATGCAATCAAATCTCAGGCGGTGGCCGACTTCTTTGTGGATTGGGCCGAGGTACAATATGAGCCGCCATTACGAGATCCAAATTATTGGACAATGCATTTTGACGGTTCCAAGATGAGAAATGGCTTGGGGCAGGGATAGTGTTAACTTCGCCGAAAAGAGATCAGCTGAAATATGTGCTTCAAATACATTTCGACGCGTCAAACAATGTAGCCGAGTACGAAGCACTCGTCCATGGGTTAAAGGTGGCAAAAGAGATTGGTATACGTCGGATCCTATGCTACGGGGATTCAGATCTAGTAGTACAGCAAGTATCAGGCAATTGGGACGCATTAGATGCGAATATGGCCCTATATAGATTCCATGTGCAAAAAATCAGTGGATACTTCGATGGATGTGAGTTTCATCATATACCTCGGGCAGAAAATGACGCTGCAGACATGCTTTCAAAACTCAGATTAACTAGGCAATAAATTCCCCCAGGTATCTCCCTAGAGCACCTGAGAAAACCATCGATAACACAATCACCTGAGTCCGAGTCCATTCATATCTCGGCAGAATCAAGAGAAGGAAGTATGCCAATGGAAATTGACAAAGAATGCAACCCGAAATTTCTGAAAGGGAACCCGGCCATAGCACGAGTGAATATAGAGAAATTCGAAGCTGTTATGTCGGCAGAAAATATGGAAATCTATAGTGAAATTATCTCAGAGAAAATCATGCTGACATGGGCGCAACCCATATTTTCCTTCCTTAAGGACGCAATCTTGCCGAGTAATGAGGTACTAGCTAGACAGACACTAAGAAGAGCAAACGCTTATACAATCATAAACAATGAGTTGTATAAAAGAAGCGTCACAAGCGTGCTGCAAAGATGTGTTGACTCGGCAGAAGGCCAGGAAATACTCCTAGATATACATCAGGGAGAATGCGGGCATCACGCCTCGTCCAGGGCTTTGGTGGCCAAAGCGTTCATGCATGGATTTTTTATTGGATGACGACGTTGAAAGAAGCGAAAGAATTGGTAGAAAAATGTAATGGTTGCCAGAGATACGCCAGCAAGATACATATGCCATCGTCCGAGTTAAAGACGATACCAATTACTTGGCCATTTTCTGTATGGTGCTTGGATATGGTGGTTCCATTCAAGCCAGCCCGAGGCGGAATGACTCAAATTTTAGTCATGGTGGATAAGTTCACAAAGTGGATCGAAGTAAAACCAATAAAAAAATGTGATGGACCAGCAGCAGTAAAATTCCTCAAAGATATTATCTTGAGATATGGTTATCCACATAGTGTTATTACAGACAATGGCACAAACTTTGCTGAAGGGGCCTTTGCTAGATTCTGCCAAGAAAAACACATAAGGCTAGATGTTGCCTCAGTGGCTCACCCAGCATCAAATGGATAGGTAGAAAGATCAAATGGACTAGTATTGTCCAGAATAAAACCCTGGCTTGTCGAACCTCTGCAAAGGTCGGCGGGATGCTGGATCGAGGAACTACCAGCAGTACTATGGAGCCTCAGAACTACCCCAAACAGGTCAACAGGGTATACCCCATTTTTTCTGGTATATGGGGCAGAAGCTGTGCTTCCAGCCGACATAATACATGATTCGCCAAGAGTAACCTAGTATACAACCGCTGAGGTAAATGAGGTAGCTCGGCAAGACAATGTCGATTTGCTAGAAGAGGCCAGGGAATTGGCATTATCAAGATTAGCTATTTATCAGCAAGACCTCCAACGATATCACAGCAACAAAGTCAATCCAAGGGTTTTTAAAGAAGGAGATTTGGTTCTTCGGCTAGTGCAGCGCACAGCCGGCATGCACAAAATTTCACCCCCATGGGAAGGACCATTCATCATGAGTAAAGCATTGCACAATGATGCATATTACCTAATCGATGCTCAGTCACCAGAAAAGAACAAGGCAAACAAAGCCGGTGATGAATCAAAAAGACCATGGAACATAGCTTTACTTCGCCCATTCTATACTTAGGAGCTATATGTTATACCTCATGATGTAACGCATCAAGTTGGAGTATCAAGCGTGTATTTGACCTCGGCACCTCAAGCAGCAACTCGAGGACCGCGCAATGTTGTTTCTATTCCTTGAGACTATGTAGTAAACCTCGGCACCTCGAGCAGTGACTCGGGGACTGCACCATGTTATTTCGTACTTTGAATTATGTGTTAAATATTCGGCACTTCGAGCAGTGACTCGGGGACTGCACCGTGTTATTTATTATTTTGAATTATGTGCACCTCGGGCAGTAACTCGGGGACTACACCGTATTATCCTTTATTTCGGATTATGCATTAAACTTCGATGCCTCGCGCATTGACTCGGGGACTGCCCCATGATTGTTTTTTGTTCTAAAAATGTGCATTAAACTTCGGCACCCTAAGCAATGACTTGGGGACTACCCCGTAGTATTCTTTGCATTGAGCCATGAATTATATCTCGGTAACCCAGTTCGTAACTCGGGGACTGCCGCATGATGCGAGCTAAGTCTTTGAGCACACGCAAGAACTCGATGACCCGAGTGATAACTCGGGGACTAACTTGTATTACACACTGTTTGTCGCCAAACACATAAAAACTCCATAGCTCATCTACAGACTCAGGGACTCCCCAAAATTGACGATCATAATTTACAAGATATGATATAAACTTGTCTCAATAATCAGAGGAATAGCAAACCGAAAACGAACAAAGATTTCTAAGGACAATGCAAAAAAAAAGAATGACAAACCCAGCAAACCGAAGTATGATAAGGGATGCAACCTATGGTATCACTTTACCAGATATGGGCTGCGGGCTTTGTACTTCAGATAGAAGTTGAAAGCACAACAACTGCGCTGTCAAATTTATAAAGGGCAGGCAAGGTAAATGCCGAACTAAGGTCAACCACATGGAAAAATACAATCCGAACCTACGAAATAAAAGTTCGCCAAAGCAAAGATGTAAAGCAATGAAACTTGTTTAAACAAAGTAATAATAATTACCATCACCCATGCCTCAGCGGTGAAAGGCAAAAAGGTTCGTACGACACCAAAAGACGGACAATCGTTCCACAGACATCATACGCCCGGCATACCGGGGACTGAAAATAACTTAAGAGGTTTTTTGAACCTAAACAGCGAAAAGGGCCAGAGCACCCTTAAGGGGGCAGCAGCATGATCAGGGGCGTCGAGGATGGCTATCTCGGATGATGGCGGGACGACCTCGGTCTCCTGTGCAAGGGTGTTTTCAGGAACTGGGCGCTCCGAGGTAGGCGCTGCTTCAGCCGAGGTTACTTCGCCTTCAACAAAAGCAATAGTATCCTCGGGGGAAAGCCTCGGCTGCTGAGAAACATTAGCTTGAGCTTGAGAGTGCCCAGTCCCTTTAGAAGATGATCGCGCGTCGCCATCCTCATCCGAGCTTGCATTTGAATCACGAGAGTTGTCCGAGTCACCCTCTGCTTCATCCTGATCGGCCGAATCATCATTAGAGGCATCTTCAACTTTGACATCATCCGCCAGATTGGAAATAAAACTCGGCCCTTCAATCCAATTATGCACGTCTACATACTCAATAAGCTGGAAGGCACGAGCTTGGTGGCGAGCGACGAATTCTGTATCCTCAACCCAACGAGAGCCAGTGCGCAGATTCATCAGAGTATTGAGGGAGATATCCTCGTACCAAGAAAAAACGGCTGTAAGCACCATATCAGCACCAGCCCTCCCAGCAGATTCCCTCCAGAGATTTAGCTGGTTCTGAGATGCCATTAATCTCTCCACAAGTATTTTGACTTCGTCAATATCAGGTGTCCCTGACGTGTTCGGCCAAAGAACATGGTAGGCCTGAATGGCCGCTTGTACCAGATATCTCCCCATAATCTTCATTGGTCCAACTGCAGCGCCAACGGCAATCAGGAAATCTTCCATTGAGTATTCTGGACTCGAGTCTGCGGGGACACCTCGGCGCTGGCGAGTAGAAATCACTTCCTTAGAGCTCACTGGTTTATCTTCCGGAAAATGATCTACGCGAAAGGAAAACATATCAGTTAAAAATAAGAAAGAGAAAAAGATAACTCGGCCACGGTCGGAAACTTACGATGAATATAACTCAACATTTTCTGGAGATCCTGGGTCCAGTCGACCTTATTCTTCTCAAAGCGAGTGATTTCCTCGCCCATCATGCGGTTCTTCAGCTCGGCAGCATCGAGGAGTTCTATGTCTTTCTGCAATTGCAGACTTAGTCGATTCTTTTCTTCAGAGAACTCTTGATCAACTTTTTCCAATTCGGATTTCTGCGAGAGCTTGAGAGACTCAACCTCGGCACGTAACAGGGTTATCTCATCATCCTTTTCTTTAAGCTGTGTCGAATGAGTGGCGGCTTGTTCTAAAAATGCAGCATCATATCAGGCAGGGATATGCATTCTTGATGCGACGCTGCAAGTGTTTGTAACTCGGCTATACCAAAGCCAGAAGGTTATAAGAAACCTAGGATTAGTCTCGAACGAAAAACAATAGACGAGAAGAATAACTAACCTTCTAGAGCTTTGACCTTCTTGGTAAGGCGGATATTGAGATTATTGATATTAGCTGCACACCAGCAAAGAATGAATTAGCACACCAATTAGAAAATATTAAGAACTTAAGGAACAATACAAAGGTTTATTAAATTACCAGTTTTCTTCACCACGGGGAGAACTTTCTCATATTTTGCCTCCAACTTCTTGTGTGTAAAGAGCAACCTTTGAAATTCGGCTATCCGCCGATCATGGGCAACCTAAGTACCAAAAATTACACAACTGGATATTCAAAGCTAAGACAGATCCGAATCAAGTAAAACTTAACTCGGATCTAGGTGGCTGGATATTCAAAGCTAAGACAGATCCGAATCAAGTAAAACTTAACTCGGATCTATGTGGCTAGATATTCAAAGCTAAGATATATCCGAATCAAGTAAAACTTAACTCGGATCTAGGTGGCTGGATATTCAAAGCTAGGACAGATCCGAATCAAGTAAAACTTAACTAAGATCTAGGTGGCTAGATATTCAAAGGTAAGACAGATCTGAATCAAGCAAAACTCGGATCTAGGTGGCTGGATATTAAAGCTAAAATAGATCCAGATTAAGCAGCGCTTAATTCGAAGTATGGATGAACCACGATCAATCCAAGGTATATAGGAAATTAACTTAGCAGATAACACATTTGAAGCCTAACAAAGCTTCCAAACGAACAACAAGTTATTCGGTTGCAAGCTCCAGGGACTAGTGTATATATACTATCATTTGAATAACAGACAAAATATCAACAGAAGAGCTTACCTCGTTCATCTTATCACTTTCAAGAACAATCTTAGCAGCCATATGCAAACAACTGCTGATGTCGGAAAGCTGAAATGGCTGGTTACTCGGATTGCCCTCAAGCTGATCGGCGGCGTTCCAGTTGTTGGCATATTCCACCAAAGAGCCGAGGTTGTTCCCACTCTCAGTACGGGTCAGCACTTTACCTCGGACCCGTTGGGTAACTACTTCCGCCGCGGGACTCTTGTGAAGTGTAAGCTGAGTGTCGGCGGCCAGGGTGACAACGGGCTTAGAAGAGGAAGCCCCTTTGCGGAGTGCATCAGCTATGTTGGGCTGAGAGGTTCTTGCCGGCCCCTTCTGAGATGCTGAAGGTTTGGTGACAACAACCTTCCTAGTCTTAGAAGAAGTTTCGGCAGAGACAGCAACCTCGACACTAGGAGTGGCATCCTTGGATGCAGGAGGAACTATGGTTTCCAAGGGGGCCGAGATGTTGATATCCTCGGCTGGAGTTGGAGTAGCAGCTGGAATTGTGGTGGTCAAGGGAATATCGAGGGAAACCTCAGTGGTCATAGCAGGGGCAATAGGTTCAACAGGGGGATCTACTGGCGGAGTTATGTCGGCGTCGATGGTGGGAGCTGTGGGTACATCTCGCCGAGGCGATGTCTGAGTCGGTGCAGGAGGAGAGTCAACGCGAGAGGGACTAAGAGCCCGAGTATCTTCCGGGGGCGGAGGAGAAGGCTGCCGAGTTTTATGGCTAGTCATACTCGGACCACTTGGTTTGGCAGAGAGAGGAGCTCTATAAAGGACAAAAGGCGAATCAAAAGACAGAGAGAGAAACAAGAAATACGAATGAAAACAAACTTACCCAGTCACTCTGGGCATGGTCTTACGCCTCGGAATATGATGGGCAGACTTCTTCATTCGCTTCTTGGGAGCAGCGTCAGAGGGACCTGCCGGAGCGGTGCGCTTCTTCGAGGCAGCAGGAGCTCGAGAAGCAAGGGGCTCGGCGTCGTGCACCTGACCGGCTGGATTAGCTGGGAGAGTGGGAGCCGGAAATGCGTAAGATATAGGCATTGCGGTAACTACCTCAAGAATTTGGATGTCGTCCGAGTCACCTTCATCCCCGTGGGCCGAGGTCTTGCCACGGGCGCGAGCTGGGGAAAGATCCGACTTAGGGACAAACTCTTCCGAGTCAGGTTCCCCGCTATCCGGCGTATTCCAATCCGTGGTCCACGGAAGAGCCAGGACCTCGGCATCCTCGGCCTTTTGCTCCGTAAACCTCTGCTAGAGACGAAACAAAGTAGAATTAGCAAAAGAACAGTCACAAACGCGACTCAAAAACAAACAACAATGCGTAAATTTACCTGAGGAGGGGGATTCCCGCGAGTGAACGGCTTCAGTCCCCAAGCCCAATCCTCTGGCATATCAGTCTTGAAGATAGCTCGGACACGCTTGTAAATATGATAGTCGTTGATCTCAACCGTCGAAACTCGGTTGGGATCGAGAGGGCCACTCATGTAACAAAGTTTGTGAGTGCGAAGTTGGAAAGGGCAAATTCGGCTGCTGACGAATGTGGTCATCAGATCCTCGCCCCAGAGCCCGGCGCGAATCAACTCCTTGAGCCGAATCTCAAATGCCTCGGCCAGAGCATGGCTCTTCCTAGGGTTGAAGTTCCAATTCTTCTTGGAAGGGGTGCCAATAGAAAAGGCGGGGAGCCGAATCTTGTCTTCCTTTCCAGTGTTTTTGACATAGAAAAATGATCTATGCCATTTCTTGCAAGACTCAAGGCCGGCAACACGAGGGAACTCGGAGTTCCTCCGAGGTGTGATGGATGCGGCCCCGCATTGGGTGAGGGACTTCTCGGAAGGCTGAAGAGATTTGTCCAGTACGACATTAGATCGTATCTGGAAGAATTTAGACCAAACAGGTACGGAGGGCCAGAGGCCAAAGTACCCCTCCGAGGCTGAGATATAAGCTGACAAGGAGGCAATAGCATTGGCAGGAAGGTGATGTGGCTGGAGGCCGAAGTAATCGAGGAACTCCCTGGCGAAATCGCTAAGGGGTAGGCCAAACCCGCGAGTGAAATGGGACATGAAGACTACGTATTCTCCCTCCTTGAGCACGGGAGAGGATTCATTGCCTGGCAAGCGACAGCTTACCTCGGCAGGGATTCGGCGTGTCTTAATTAGCCACTCTACCTCACGGCTAGTGACAGTGGAACCCTGCCAAGAGCCTCGTTCTGGACCAGATGCGAAATCGTCATCCTCTATGAGAGCTCTGCTCACAGAACTAGACATGGGCTCGTCGGAGGAATCGGCGGAGGAGGAACTAACGGTGGTGAGAGGCCTAGAAGTGCAGGGCCCCGCCGTGGTTCTAACGAGCGCGGCGGCGCAGCGAGGAAGAACCGCCACGAGAAATCTAGGGGACAGAGGGATTGCCTAGGGCAGAAATCTGGCGGCGATGCCGTGGGATGACTCACCCGCGGAGGCGGCGAAGAAGCGCACAGCGATGAGGTCGTCAGAGCAGAAGGGCTGCAGCGTTGCCGTCGAGGAGATCGACAATGGCGAAGCCACCAGCGCACGAACAGACGCAGGTGCGCGAGAAGGAATAAGAAGAGCAGTGAGCGAAGGGGGAAAGTAAATCCTCTAGCCCCGCACCCCTCCTTATAACCACGCAGTCATGGCGGTAGTGGGATCGTGGGTGCGCACGCTAACCGTGTATATCACGTGTGCGGCGGAACCGCACGCATCTGAGTGGAGCCACACCGAGGGCCACACGGCGCAGGAGAGGATCGGGCCTCCTAACCGATGCGGTGCACGAGGCGTCACTGCGCCGACGCGACGGGCGCAGTAATCACTGTAGCTTGTCAGTGGGCAGTGTAGAGGAACAAAAAACTAGAAGAATGATGATGAGTGTTACACGTAGGACGAGGCGTGCTCAGGAAGCTGCGTGGATGCCTCGAACGGGAAAAAGTAACTCGGAAATAAGGAGAGATGTAAGTTGGGAAACTGATGTGGCCCGGCCGAGGTTATAGGCAGGACCACACCAGCTTCGGGGACTAATGTTGGGGAGGTGACCCCGGATAGGGTCAAGACAGGGGAAAGACGAAAGGAGTCTCCCTTGTCATGAGCCGAGTTACTGTTTATATCGATCGAGTCATGTAAGAGTCGGCCGAGATAAGCAAGGCCGTGACAGCTACAGAAGGATAAACACCTTATCCGGCCAACATATGAGTTAAGTCGGCCGAGTAAGTCTGACTAACTTGAATATAGGTGAAGGCCAAGCCGAGTTATGCGAGACAAGGCTGAGTAACACGAAGCTTGCAGGAGAAGGAGGTGCCTATAGTCAAACCCTAGTCGCTAGCTAGGGAGAATCTGAATAGAGCCAAGCATAAGGGACAAGGAGCAGAGCAGCAGAAGGCCAGAACAAGGTCACAGAGGTGACAGTCATGGAGCCCGAGGCACGCATGTGGGGCTCTCTGGAACATTGCCATCGATAGAAGGGGGACACGGAAAGGAGGTCATCGAGTTACCATATTGGGACAAGCATATTCCTCGAATATGCTTGCCACGTCAGCCCTAGGAGGAACCAAGGCACCCCTTTATAAGGGGAGACGCGGGCTCCTGAGAGGGGATCGATTCATTCTATGCCATAAGGCTCGTGTAGTAGCTCCCTTCTTCCTGCAAACAGCTCAAGGAGCACTTGTAGTTCTTAAGAGGAGAAATAAAGATCTACATGTTAGTCATTTTGAGTGTAGAAATCACTACATCTTCCCTCCCCGGATCCCTCTAGCATCCATTGGCCCCATACTTTAGCCTACCCATGGCATCTGTCGTGCCACCACCACGACACGCGCCTCCCGCACACGTTGCTGCCCGATGGGCCGAATCCTCCCTCGCGGCCCATCTACTTCGCGGGGTCCAGCCAGTAGCCCGTCTACCCTTTTTGTCTTTTTATTCTTTTCCAGATCTGAATATTAGTGGTTTGGTTTAATTCGGAATGAAAATGGAAAATGAGTCAAACTATTCATATATACATTTCCACACATGCATGCACCTTTTCTCTAACATGCAGACTCAGATCTGGACCAAAATGTTGTCAAAAATAAATATGATAAACTATATACTAAGATCTATCTAGAACACTAATTAAATTCTCTAGAAAGTTTTACCTTTTAAAATGGAGTAAAACCAATTGGAAAATAAAGGAGCTTCCCCGACCTTGCTTACCCCACCGACCCTAACCTATTTGGCATTCTAATTGGCCCTTGACAAAAATAACAAAAACAAAGCCTTTCTGACTTTAGGAACTTCTCTAGGTCAAATCAAATGAGGATTTAATCTAACTCCAACTCTCAGATGACACACACATCCCTATCCTTCATAATCCAGCAGCTCATATTTTTATGAGGCTCTGTTGCTTTTTATTGAATTAAACACTTCTGTGCATAGTTTAATCACTAATAAAATCACTACAGTATCCATGTAACTCCAAAGAGGTTGACTCCAATTTCTACAGAAAGGTATTTTTATAACCTAACATGTGTCCCTAGAATCAACTAAAAATCTTCTGTAAAATAAATCTGGTGAAAAAGACAAATCCTATCCAGTACTGCCTTTGGGAATTTCTCAAGGGCATTCTGGTAATTGTTTTGAGGTGAATCCAACTCCTCTTGAATCAGTCCACCAAATACTACCTTTTAACCAAAGGAAATAATTTTTGTAACTATAGAGAAGTTCTGGTGAATTATTTCCTGAATCTAGAGTTTTTATCATTCTAAAATCCATTATAAATCCTAGGAAATTGATAAAAAGTGA
The DNA here is from genome assembly GCA_916181665.1 of Avena sativa. Lineage (NCBI taxonomy): Eukaryota > Viridiplantae > Streptophyta > Magnoliopsida > Poales > Poaceae > Avena > Avena sativa. The sequence goes on from OV702283.1 coordinate 451,998,140, forward strand.
AACCACTTTCGTAGGTTTCATTTTATCAATACCTATCTGATGGTATCATTTTATTACAATGGTATCATACAGATCAAGTCCTTGGTCAAAACCCCCCTTCTTAAGTAATTTATAGACTATAAATCCAAAGGAAGCCTTTTCTCCCTAATGCCTCCAACTCTTCTTCCAATCCAATCACATCAATCCCCCAACCTCCTACTGGTGTATATCATATATTTATCCTTATCTTGATGTATGGTTTGTTTGCTTGTATGCTTTGTATTGATTGGTGTATTGTTTGCTTGCATGTATGCTCGATAACAGCGATAGTTGCGATTGTGTGACGCCGAGAAGAAGGAAGCATCGGGTTATCTTTATTATTTCTATTATTGGTTATCGGGTTATCTAACGCTGTCAAGGGACTTATCGCTGGTCATAGGCAAGCCACCATTCTTGAACTCCTATATTAACCTACTTTTGTTTATCAACTGTTTTATATCTCGTTTATAAATTGCATGATCACAGGCATGGTTTGTTTCAAATAAAAGTGCGTGAGTAACTTGGCTCCTCCAAGTTATGGATGAGTGTCCATTAGGACACCTACCCTTTTTGCACCTATGATTACCCCTTTAGACTGAGGCAAAGATGATTAGCATCTTACCTCTTGGAACCCACGGATTTTCAAAAATAAAACTATTTTGGGTTTACCCTACTGCAAAGTTTTCAAAATAAAACCCTTGGAAAGAGGCATCGTTTCCGAGTGGAAGTTTTACTAAAGAAAATATGAGGTGGATGAAGAGAAATATAATGAAGAGGAAGATAAGTAAAGGAAAGCTAAGTAAAAGAAAGGAAGGGATGTTCTAAGCCAATGTCCGGAACAATTTAACCGTGCAACCACATTACCTCAAACGCTGGGGCTTAGCTCGTAGTTGTAATCCTTAGCCGGGGCTGCTTGTACTTGCTTAATGGGAGCAATCCCTAGAAGCCCGAGTGGACTCTACCTCAGGTCTGCGGATCTGAGGCCTCCATCGCCCGCTACGACGGAAGTGTCGGTGCAACAATTGGTTCTCCCGCGGATGGTATGTTTTAGGCGTAGGGAAGGAAGTGGAGTTAACAATTGTATATTGCCAAGCCGAGGGTTTGGTTATATGGAAGTGCTGCAGGGAGGACTAAGGCCATAGTGCCGCATACTTGTTCCGGGGAGAACAAACCCAAAAGGAAAAGCCGCATTTGCTAGGGATGTACAAATGAAAAGCTAAGTTTGATTATCCGAACCCCTGTCTACAGTGTGTAGCAGGTCGTGGTTAAATCCCAGCATATGTATTGATTCTTGTGGGTAAAGTGCACAAGCTCTGCAGAGTCTAATCTATTCATATAGCCATGTCCACGGACAAGGACGGTTGGAATGGCAAGTGCTAGGAGGACCCTTCAGTTAATTTGTGATGAAATAAAGGATGTGACTTGGTCACAAGGAAAGATAAGAACGAGTTTGGTTTTGACCAGTGATGGTCGAAGATGTTTATAAAGGGTTTTACTACAAAACTATTTCAAAATCTTTTAACAAGGATGTGGAGATGTCCCGATTTTCAAAAAGGAGGCATATTTTCTAAAAACTCTTTTTCAACAAAGATATAGAGATGCCAATGTCAGGTATTTCAAAAACCACTATAGTGTAGAGCTATCTCACCACATCCAGATATGCATTATCTTTTTACCTTGTCTCGGTGGTTTGCGAGTACATTCAAAGTACTCACCGACATTGTCCCTGGCTATTTACTTGGCCAGATTGCAGATGTTAAGAAGGAACGAAGGTGCTGACGTCTATGCGAGCTAGGCCATCTTCCCATTCAGTTGCCTATAGGTTAAGGCACGAGCTCTGCGCTGAAGACTTCCGCTATTTGTGTTGTAATCTCCATAATGGCCATCTTGTAAGTTTGTACTCGATATTGTATGGATGATGTAATGATACTAGTCGGTTATGCTCACGGCTCACTGATCATGGGAACGTGAATTGTATGCATAACAGGTATTCTCGGACCATAAATCTGGGGTGCCACATTAGTAACAAAGTACTTGCGCATCATAAAATCATCAGAGAACAAAGCACTCATAGTAGAAAGCTCATTCATATGAGCCACAACACTCTCATTTTCAGTCCCACAAAAAGGTTCTTTCTCAACAATATCTAAATAAGATAAATCAAGAGAGAAATCATAATCTTCATCTTTAATATCTATGGGAGAAGTGGCAAACTTAGGATTAGAGGATAACTTAGGCATAATAGTACGTCTAGCAAGGAGACTCTTCATAGCACTAGTACCATGTGTGTTTTTGCACTCTTCAACAAATTCATCAGTGAGCTCTATGTAACCATCATTAATATCATAACTCTCACTAGACTCAGGTGAGCCAACAAGTGTAACCGTGTATTCACTAGGAGTTTCAGTATTTCCTAGACTAGCCATAGTAGCATCTAGAAAAGGACCTAATGAACCACTCGCATCAAGCACAGTAGAAGTAACATCATGAGCATCAAAAGCAGTTTCAGATTCAGCAGTAGTAGCAGTGTGTGTAGCATGAGTATGTGGTGGTGGTGTAACAAGCTTACTTATAATAGACGGTGAATCAAGAGCAGCAAAGGTGTGTAGGACTGTACCTCTTCTTGTAGTGGATGGTAAAATAGGGAATTTTCTATCACGAGACTTCCCCATGATGAAAGGAGTAGCGGTGAACAATAATAGATCCAAGTGATCTTACAAATAAAGTTATTCTCCCCGGCAACGGCACCATAAAATAGTATTGATGACCCACAAGTATAGGGGATTGCAAAAGTCTTCGCGGGTAGTATTACCCAATTTATTGATTCTACACAAGGGGAGCCAAAGAATAATTGCAAGCCTTAACAACTGAGTTGTCAGTTCAGCTGCACCTGGAAATAGTTCTTGCTCACAGAAGTTTATCAGTAGCAATAGTTTGTAGTAGCAATAGTAAAGCAACAACAACAGTAACAGCAATAGTGAAACAGTAGCAATAGTAACAGTAACGGTAACAGTAGGATTTGAGTGCGGTAGGCATAGGGATGGATGGACGGACGTTGCATGGACGAGTCTAAACATGTAACTTCAAGAACTAGGGCAATTCAGATAAATAATAACAAGCGTCCAAGTACTAAACAATCATAGGCATGTGCTCCAAATATAGTCATACGTGCTCGCAATGAGAACTTCCACAACATCTTTTATCCAGCCAGCCCCTGGCAGCGGGGCCTCTAGGGAATTACTAGCAATTAAGTTGCTCCTTTTAATAGAGCACCGGAGCAAAGCATTAACTCTCCGTGAACACATGTGATCCTGACACCATAGCCATCCCCTCCGGTTGTCCCAATTATTGTCACTTTGGGGCCTTTGGATCCGGACAATGATATGTGTACACAACCTGCAGATAAGATCATAAACAATACTATCATAATGATTCAATAATAAGTTCAGATCTGAGATCATGGCACTCGGGCACTAGTGACAAGCATTAAGCACAACAAGTTGCAACAAAGTCAAATAGCACTAATAGAGATACTAGGCACTACGCCCCTAACAGATCTTATTCGATTACATGATAGAACTCATCCAATCCCTACCATCCCCAAGCCTACAGCGGGGGATTACTCACTCATGGATTAGGGAAACATCGGTGGTTGATGGAGATGCGTTGGTAATGATGATGGCGATGATCCTCTCCAAATTCCCCGTCCCGGCAGGGTGCCAGAATGGAGTTTCTGGATCCAAATCTTGATTTCTCGTGGCGGCGACGGAGCGGAACTCTTTCTGAAAAACTATCGAACCCCCCCTCTGTTTTTAGGTCATAAGGCAACTTATAGGCACAGAGGGAGGCCGAGGAGCTGCTTGGGGTGGCCAGACCTCCCCCGAGCGCGGGGTCAGTGGGCCCGCGCCTGGGGTGGGTCTGGCCCCCCTAGGCCTCCCCCAGTCTCCCTTCTCGCTCCGTGGATCTTCTGGTGAGAAATAGTTTTTGGCATATTTTCCGGGATTTTTCCTGATAGTTCATTTTCTTCACAAAAACAAGACACCAAGGTAATTCTATTGAATACAGCGTCAGTCCGTGTTAGTTGTATCCAAATCACCCAAGTATAGAGGAAAAACAATAACAAAGTGTTCGAGAAAGTAGATACATTTTTGATGTATCATAGGGTGACACACTTAAGAGACACCGACATGCATTTGGAGCAAAAGTTTCATGCCGGAAAGAATAACAAGCGCAGGAATTTATTTCACTAGATACCGAAACGGGTTTTCGGGTGAAATTGCAGAAAGTGTTTTTGCATGTGAAATGAAATACTAGCAAGGGGTTATATGTGAATGTTTTTCATTAAAGTAATTGAAAAAATTCTGAATAAATAAAAGGAGTTTTATTTAATGAGAGTTTGCATTAAATTTGGTGGAAATTTAATGGGAATTTGAGTGGGTTTTTGAGTGGACGAAATTGAAAGGATTTTTGTGAGTGGAGTGTCCACCCACATCAATGGAGGGAGGGAAAGGGGGCAGCCCCATGCGCCGGCCACCCCCTTGGGGTGCCCCCCTCCTCCTATAAAAGAAGCCCCCTCCCTCTCTCTCACTCACGCCTCCTCGTGAAGGATCTCTCTCCCCCTCTAGTATTTATCCCCCATGGTCTCGGACTAGCGAGATACATGTTCCCGGTGGCTATTCGGCAAGAAAGAGTTGTGCTTCCGCTGCCTCGCTGGAGCGAGGAGGCGGAGGTTGCTCGGTGCCTCGGACGTGTGTGCGAGCACGGATGCACCGCTGATTTGTGGTGCTAGGACTTTCTCTCGATCTTGAGATCGGCAAGAGATCTTCTACATCAACCACGAGTTTGAACTCGTTAAGCTTTGTCGGTCTTCAAGGGTATGTTCTCTACGGATATACATCCGCCCGTTGTTTGTATCTAGATAGATCTTGGTACATAGTTGTTCCGATCATAGGAAATTTTTTGTTTTCTATGCTGCGAACCCTACAGTGGTATCATAGCCGGATCTATGTGTAGATGATTTGCACGGGTAGTACACATATGAGTATATGGGCGATGATGATCATGTTACTGCTTCTTAGTTGTATTTTGGATATTGGTGGCATAGTGGGATGAAGCAGTCCGGACAAACTTTACATGTCCTCGCACATGAGACCTGTTCCACGCTTGACATGCAACTAGTTTTTCATAAGTGGCTAGCGGGTGTCTGTCTCTCCTACTATAGTCAATATCTAATCTGCAACGAGTTGTCAATAATTTGGTTATCCTCGTTGTGGTTCATGTTCGTAGGTAAGAACGGTTCTATCATCGAAAGCCCTAAGCCACGTAAAACTTGCAATGGATAAATTAGAGGCATCTAGTTTAGATTGTTGTTGGGCTAGTGTCATGATATGGTGATGTTGTAAGTAGAAGTATAAGTCGATACTCTTACAACACACTTAAAGTGTAAGTTCCATAGACCTTGGACTTACATATAGAGGTATGATAGCGATCATACCAAGATGCACATGATGGAGATCAAGTGCAAGAACCATATGATTTCACTTATAAACATGTGATGTTTGATTGCATCTTATATTGCTTGTTTGGCGTTTTATTAGCATAATAAGATGATCCCTCATTTAGATATCAAGATAAGAATGTGTTCTTCCTTAAGTATGCACCGATTATGTTTTGTCGCTCCAAGACATCACGTGATGATCGGTGTTCTTGGATCCACGACCATATTTCGGGTGTAAGACAGTTACATACGCGAATACTAAGGTTCTTACTTGGCAAGCCTAGCATGTACAGACATGGTCTCGAAACACGGACCGAAAGGTTAAGCATGAGTCATATGGTAGATATGATGCCCATTTGATGCTCGCCTTTGAAGCTACACCGACTCACGTGTTGATCGGACATGGTGTAGTGTATTTGGTTCATGTAATCACCAAAAAGGCACGAGGGATGTCGTTTTTGAGTGGGAGTTCATTCTTAATGTGGATTAGTTGAACTCAATCTATCATAAGCTTAGTCTAAACTTTACAAATTCCGTTGTAGATGGCACCACCCGCTTTTAATTTCAATGTATTCATGGAGAAGAAACTTGCAACAAACGGTAGAAACTTTACCGAATGGGCCATGAATTTGAGGATTCTCCTCTCTGATGCACAAATAAATATGTGCTAGAAGCACCGCTAGGCCCCCCACCATTCGATGATGCCCCTGACCAGGAGAAGAATGTCTATCAGACTCGTCAGGAGGACCACAACTTAGTTCATTGCGGCATATTGTATGGGCTAGTGGCATAACTTCGAAAGCGTTTCGAAAACGGCAATGCATTTCATACAATGGGTGAGTTGAAAATGATTTTTGACACACATCCTGCTATAGAGAGCTACAATGCTTCAGAAAAGTTCTTTAGCTGCATGATGGAACAGAATAGCTCCGTAAGTGAGCATGTACTCAAGATGTCGGGTTACACCGATAATCTTGTGTCTTTGGTAATAACGATTCCCATTGACTTAGGAATCCATCGTGTTATGCAGTCTCTGCCACCTAGCTATAAGATCTTCGTGATGAACTATAATATGCAAGACATGAAGAAGTCTCTCTCCGATCTTCTGTCAATGCTTAAAACTGCAGAAGTGGAGATCAAGAAAGAACATTAAGTGTTGATGATCAATAAGACCACTGGTTTCAAGAAAGACAAGAAGGGAACACGGAAGGTAAGTAAGGGAGGCAAGCCGGTTTCTGTGCCTGAAAAGAAACCCCGAGTTGGCCCTAAGTCTGATACCAAGTGCTATTATTGCAAGGGGACTGGCCACTGGAAGCGCAACTGCCCCATGTATTTGGCAGACAAGAAGGCCGGCAAGGCAAATAAAGGTATATATGATATACATGTTATTGATGTGTACTTGACTAGTACTCGCAGTAGCACCGGGGTATTTGATACCGATTCAATTGCTAATATTTGTAATTCGAATCAGGGGCTGCAGAGCAAGCGACCGCGAGCAAGGGGTGAGGTCAAGATGTGTGTCGGCAATGGATCAAGTGTTGACGTGATCACCGTCGGAACGCTACCTCTCCACTTACCATCGGGATTAGTTATAAACTTGAATAATTGTTATCTGGTTCCAGCACTAAGCATGAACATTGTATCTAGATCATGTTTGATGCGAAGTGGTTATTCATTTAAATCCGAGAACAATGGTTGCTCTATTTATATGAATGAAATCTTTTATGTTCATGCACCGATGATGAATGGTTTATTCCTGTTCGATCTCAATAATAGTGTTACACATATTCATAATGTTGATGCTAAAAGGATTAAATTTAATGATGATATATCCGCATATATGTGGCACTGCCGTCTAGGTCATATTGGCGTTAAACGCATGAAGAAGCTCCATTCGGATGGACTTTTGGAATCACTTGATTTTAAATCATTTGATACATGTGAGCCATGCTGATGGGGGAATACCAATCGGGGTATACCCACGAAGCGGAGTCGCCGGCCGGATTGAGCCGACTGAAGCCTAGCCCTGAGCGGGTAGACTCGCCCAATATGGCGACTGGTGCATGCTGGACCCAGACGAGTGGCGCCGACTAGAGGCCCAAGACGGCGACTTCAATACAAAGCCCACCAAATACTTGTAAACCCTAACTGGTTGCATATATAAAGCCACCAGGGGCACCCCCACGGGGCATCTTCTCTCACATTAGATCAGATCTAGTCTCTCCCTCCGCCTACGGCAGCTCCCATGTAAACCAATCTATACTCATACTGGATTGATAGCAGGATGTATCGATCCTCCACCGAGGGGACGTGAACCTGGGTACATCGTGTGTCAAACTCGCTCCCGGATTCTCCTACGTCGCTTTGCTCCCTCTACGTAAGCTTACCCTAGTAGCATCTGTCGTGCAATACCACGACAGTTGCGCCCACCGTGGGGCAAGCGGTGCTTGGAGGGTGATAATCCGGACAAGATCTCCTACCACCAAGAGCAGCCAAATTGCGGCTGGCGCGCCGTCTGATCGCCGCGAGTCATGACATCGGCAGACGCGCACGCTGCACTGAAGAAATAACCCGGTGCATGTTGAGAAGCACGATCGGTTGCATAGTTGCTCAATTTTCTATTCGATCTATTCATTCTCTATCTCATCGATTGCTTTCATTATTTTATTTGGATCTAATATATTGCATATGTGACATGTACGGATTTCTTGGAGAGTTGAATTGACCGATGCTACACCGTATGGGAGCATGTACATGACGCCGGTGCATAGAAATAGCTTCTTTATGATCTAACATTCTTTCCAATACATTATCCTTATTCTGTTCCGGATTGTAATCCCTAATAAAAAATAGCTCCATGAGCAAAAGCCCCTGTCATAATGAACCCTGCAATATATTGGTGATGAGTATATAAAGCAGCTTGAGTAGTCACTGGTAGAAAACGCCCCATGCGTCCTGGTTGGTAAGGGCCATTAGTCCCGGTTGCCCAACCGGGACGGGGCAATCGGGACTAAAGCTCTAACCATTAGTCCCGGTTGCCCCACCAACCGGGACAAATGGGGGCACACGTGGCGGCATCAGAGCGCGAGGGGGGTGGAGCATTAGTCCCGGTTCGTAACACGAACCGGGACTAATAACCTGCTGCCGCGGCAGAGATTTGGCCCATTTCTCTGTCGCGGCAGAGAATTCATTTTGGCACATTTTGTTGCCGCGGCAGCATTTTTGCCACTTTTTGTGCCACGGCAGAGAATTCATTTAGGTTGTTTTATTATTTATTTAGTGTTTTGCACTTATCAACGAAGGAACCTTATATTACACAAGATCATCATGACAATATTACATTCAATACACGGATCGAGTTCATGCACTACATACAAAAGTTGCTATTCGATGCTACCGGCCAATTCCTTCAAAGTTGCTATTTTTACAATCCCTATTGTCTATACACAGCAGAATAGTATTCCCCTTTCGGGTCTAGGACTTCTGCATCCAAAAATCCCGCCAATTCCTCCTGAATTGCTCGTACGCGATCCGTTGGCAGAAGACCGTCCCGTAGACGTTCGATATGATTTAAAAAAGGAGTCAGCCTATATGGATGAAACTAAACACAATTTGTTTGAAATTAGAAACTATAGAAATTTTTTATGTACGTGGAGTTGCTCTAAATTTCTGCCCTTCTCATCGCACGTCTGCCGGATGAACTCGCAAACATAGTATCCACAGAGATTGTTACCTGGTCCCTGCGTCAGGCACTTTACGAGAACAGAGTTCAATCAAAATAATAATCAAGCATGATAATAACTGTATCAAAACTAGAATCAAAGAGATGCGCGGATATAGCTAGTGGTGCTTACATCTAGTGCTTCAAATGTAAGCTCCTCTTTCCAAACACCCCTAGCCTTTTTGGTGAACCTTTTCCAAGCGCTGCCCGGCGAAGAAAACGAATAAAATAAGTTATTAAGTACTTGATATCATAAAATTCACGAATGTTGCCGATATAGTGTCGTAATGATTAGAATTACCACTGGAGAAGTATCTGCATGTCCTTCCACGTCTCAAGGGGTTTATGTTTCGAGTCCATGACTAGTACACGCCCTTTGTCAAGTTGAATGATTAACATAATATAGTGGTACCTGCGAATGCAGAACTAATCAATTATATACTTAACATCGAGTAAGCGAAATAGAAAGTGTATACAAGACAATAACACTCACTGGAAGTTGTAAGGAAATAGTATTTCCCTTTTGGTTTCTTGAAACCTTAACGCGTGTACTATATTATCCTCCGTATCCTGGGGGCTTATTTTGAGATTAGCTTCATGAACCCAATATGGGTCAATGAAGCCAATGTCATAGATTTGTCCTCTGCTGCATTCGAGAATCTTCATTCTGCATATTACAGTATGATTATATACATGCAATAAACAAAATAATATAGCTGGAGACTAAATTAATTACAGAATTAGTACTTACAGACAATAGGCACTGATGATCGATTTGTCCAAGGCGTCTTGATTGAATAATTGAAATAGTTCATCAAATTCAATGGATATCATGTCATCCCTTTCTTTCCCATGATGCTTTTTTGTAACCCTCAGCACTATCCAGTTAGCCCCGGCGGACGTGGCATGCATGTACCAGTTATGCAATCTTCGCATTTTTGTTGAAAGATTGTTTACCTCCTCAGGTTTGACGAGAGGTTTGCTGTACTGGTATTTGTATGCTACTTCACTCACGGGGAAGAACTCTAACTGGGATAAGTACTGGGCAATACTCATACCTTGAGCAGCGGCAGCTTCTCCGTATTGTGCAACTACCTCTGGATCATACTGCTCTTCGGCCCCATATTTGCTCGACCCCACATTGGTTTGAGAAATCACCTTGAGAGGGGCGCAAGTCTGTTTTGCTTGTTCTCCGAGTTGGGCAACAGATTTACCTCTTGCATCAGTACTGCTCTTTGAGGCTTTTTGTGCCGCATGTGACTTCAGAATAGAACGGTCATAGTCTGATGACAGCTTTGGCTCGGGTTGATGAAGATTCTTTAGCATTTTAAACACTTTGGCTTTTTCTTCTTTGGTGTTGGGGAACTCTGGCTCTTTCGGCCGCCTCAGCTTAGCGAAAAACGCTGTCGTTTCCGCATCAACGATCGCCGCAGTCTCCTCTTCAGTACAGTCATAAGCTCTCTTGGGAGGAACCTTTGGTACTTTTGGAAGAGGCTCTTGTTTACGTTTCGGCGATCGCTTACGACGCACAGTAGCGGTACGCTTACGCTTTTTATCCTGAGGCGCTGGCGATGGCTCCCGCGGCGATGGCTGCACCGGAGATTGGTTAGGCGACGGAGCCGGGTGAGGCGACAAAGACGGCTGTCGCGGCGGCGACGACCTCGCTGGAGACGGGTGAGGCGGCGGTGAAGATGGCCTTGGCGTGTGATTTTGAAGCACGATACATTCCTTCGACCATAGAATGGTGACGTTTTTTGCGTCACCCAGCACAGTCACATCCCCTTCACCAGCAGGGTAGTGAAGATCCAAAACCTCAAAGGTGGGCATGATTTCATCCACACCGACAACAGCGTAGCCCTCTGGAACCGGACGACAGTGGTAAGTTGGTGTGGGTCCAATTGGTAAGGCATAGCCGACCGCCACCTTCATTGATATGTTCACAACTTTGACATGTAGCTCGCAGTGTGTCATCTCTGTGATATCATCCACTGGGTAGCCAATAGGAGCCATCGTCGGTGCATCATCGTCATCGCCATTGTCATCACCCGGGACCTCGGTGGAAGCCACACTGCTTTTTCGATTATTCGATAGGCCGGTAGCATCGAATGCAGTGTGCTGCTGAGATGGGCCGATAGTACTTTGCTCTTTAAGTGCATTAATTTCATCTTGTTGTTGCTTTAATCATTCTTCAATTAAACGCATTCGCTCTTTCTGACTTTCTGCTTCAACTGCCGCCCTGTCCTTACTCCTCTGACGGCTTCTATCAGGATATTTCTTCCTCTCTTCGGGAAACCCAGTCCTCCATGATTGGGAGCCTATTGTGCCTCGCGTTCGTCCATCATGTTCCTTATTTCCAAGGGCGAGTGTGAGCTCATCATTCTCTCTATCGGGAATGAAGTCCCCATCTTTAACAGCCTTTACTGCTTTTCTGATCCTCTCGATTGGCAAGGGGTCTTCTTTATGTCGTATGTTATATATACACCTCCCTTCCGAGTCCAATGTGCCCCCATGCCCGTAAAACCAATTCCTTGCACGTTCTACCCAATCGTCTGTCTCTGGGGTGATCTTTTTATCACGCAGTTCCTGCTCAAGTTTCTCCCACTTAGGAATGCCAGCCCTGTAGCCACCTTGCCCCATAGTATGTGATACTTCTTGTTAGCAGCATTCAGCTTATTCGTTTCAGACATTTTCTTAGCTTTTTCTGATTTCTTGTATTCCACAAACTCAACCCATAATGGTTTTATCTTCTCAAACTGAATATTCTTGAAATCGTGAGTCTTCTTTTTCACGACATTGTCAAGGTGCAATCTTTTCTTCCAGTTGGTGAAACACTGGGCCATCTTCTTCAAAGCCCACTCCCTGACCTTAGCCTCCATGGCTCTCCCATGTTGTAAGGCGTCCTCAACTGGATCCTCCGCATTTGGATCCAGCTCTATCTTCGGTAATTTGAAATTAACCATGAGCCTCTTCCACAGTAAATCTTTGGTGTGGTTAGGGACAAATAAACATGTTCCCTCTTCATCCGCATTAGCAGGCCTATTCCAATTTCTAATGGTGATCGGGATTAAGTCCCTAACGATTACTCCGCATTGTGCCACAAATTTGGTTGCGACAACTTCGGGAGCCATCGGTTTGCCGTCTTCACCGACATCTTCGATCCTGAACCTCTCATGGTCTTGCAACTTTTTGGTTGGGCCTCGTCCGCTCTTTTCAGTAGATTCCTTCGATCCGGAGGGCTAAAAGAAGAAAGATCGTCGTTACTATTTCTATATAGATAGCAGATGATTAATTAATGAATTGATTTATATTACATGCACCTCGCCGGAGCGGTCCTCTTCTCGATTACACAAGGCATCGCCTTATCCCTCGCGGAAGGCAACACCTTCAACCTCAAAAAAGTTGTCTACTCTGGTAAAAAGAGGATCACCCTCACCGGAGTTGTTCAGAAACATTGATACGTCTAAATTATCTTCCCCATGGATCACACCTTGGATCAACTCTTCCTTTTCTTCGTCTCTGACGTGTGGGTCCATATTTTCTGCATAGGTGGAAAAACGAATAAGTCAAAGCGGCTAAAGGAGAAAGTTAAGTACGGTGTTGACAGATATAAACCCTAATTTAGAGAAACCCTAATATATACATACACAATAACAAAAATGAAGAGAAAGGGAAACCGTGTAGTAGATAGGCACATCGTCGAATCCACATGCACCTAAGTTGCTTGACAATGTGAATCGGGTCTGGGGCTACCCACAGTGACTGACCAGTGGGTCCGAAGACCAATAATACCAAAGTAATTAATAAACCTAATAATACCTAACTAATAATAAACATAATAACCGAAACACCGAAAAGAAAGGGAAACAATCAACACATGGCATCGATGCAATGCTCAAGCAAGTATGATGATATGACAAGTTAATTTGCATTGGAATGTAACCCTAAGACATGCTCGACGATTTAATCGGGGTTCCGAGGGGTGAAAACCCTAACTCGGGGAAACTCCGGAACATATGAGAGGGGTGCATTTGTTCTTCTAATTATACTTGTCATTTAAGTTGTTTAACAATGCATGATTATAGGTTAAATAGATAGGTTTCATTTTTCTGAACAATTTGATATATTATTTGTATTTTTCTGACTTATAAACAATAAGTTATTGATTTTACAATATTAAATCATTTTCTGGAATTAAAAACAAAAAGGCAAATAGTTTTTACACCGGGGCGACCCCTAGCCAGTGAGACTGACAGATGGGCCCTAGTGCCAACTCAGCCTCCACGCAAGCAAGCAGGCCCCACCGAACCCTGGTTATTTTTCACGAGTTCACAGTCTACCCACTGGGGCTGGCCGGTGGGCCAGGGCCATGGCCACCTCGGCGCCCGCTCGGCTCGCCGGTGAGCACTGTGCGGTGGCCGGCGATGTTGCTAGAGGGCTCGGGAGGGGGCGTGCGTGGGTTTGTTCGAAAGAGGGCGTCGAGGCGAACCTAACTAGTAGGGCACCGCCCGGATTTGGTCACCGGAATAGGGCACGCGACGACATGCAGCGGCGGCGGATGGCGGCGGACGGCGCGGGAGAAGGACAGAGTGCTAGGGGAGGAAAGAAGGGGTCCCAGAGAGTTACAAGCTCACCCTCGACGCGTGTGTAGCCTTGGCGGGGACGGAGGAGATCGGTAGCAACGGTGATGGCAAGGCGGAGCTCGTCGGTGATGGGGAAGACGCGGTCGATTCCAGTCGCGCGGCTTCGATTACTTCGGCGAGGAGGATAAGCACAGCGAGGCAGCGCGTGGAGGCCGACGGCGAGACGATGGTTGGGCAGCCTGACGGTGTCCGAGCGGTTGTCCTCGCGGCGGCAGCGATCTCTGTTGCAGGTGAGTGAGAAAGAGGAACGGGGAAGAAGGAGAAGGGGCATGGTTAACTAGTAGGGGACCTTTAGTCTCGGTTGGTAGCTCCAACCGGGACATATTCCCCTGATTTCAAATTATACGTCCCGGTTGGAGCCACCAACCGGGACGTATAGTCCAATATTTTCAGCAGACCAAGGGTTGGCGCGCAGGGGGTCTTTAGTCCCGGTTGGTGGCTCCAACCGGGACATATTCCCCTGATTTCAAATTTTTTCAGGTATTTTCTCTCTGTTCCCGCCTTATTTTTTATTTTGGGGTTTAAATTTGTATTGTTTTTTAAATGATAATTAATTTGGAATTTAGAAAAACTTTAAACATAAAAAGTGTTTGGATTTGAATAAATAATTCAAAACCATTTTCTGTTTTAAAAAATAATTAATGTAACCATTTAAAATATGAACCATTTACAATTAAAAATGAATTAACTTATATTTTTTTAATATCAATTTGGAATTTAGAAAAACTTTAAACATAAGAAGTGTATGGATTTGAATAAATAATCCAAAACCATTTTCTATTTTTAAAAAATAATTAATGTAACCTTTTAAAATGAATTAACTTATATTTTTGAATATTAATTTGGAATTTAGAAAAACTTTAAACATAAAAAGTGTTTGGATTTGAATAAATAATTCAAAACCATTTTTTGTTTTAAAAAAACAATTAATGTAACCATTTAAAATAAGAACCCTTTACAATTAAAAATGAATTAACTTATATTTTCTAATATCAATTTGGAATTTAGAAAAACTTTAAACATAAGAAGTGTATGGATTTGAATAAATAATCCAAAACCATTTTCTATTTCTAAAAAATAATTAATGTAACCTTTTAAAATGAATTAACTTATATTTTTGAATATTAATTTGGAATTTAGAAAAACTTTAAACATAAGAAGTGTATGGATTTGAATAAATAATCCAAAACCATTTTCTATTTCTAAAAAATAATTAATGTAACCTTTTAAAATGAATTAACTTATATTTTTGAATATTAATTTGGAATTTAGAAAAACTTTAAACATAAGAAGTGTATGGATTTGAATAAATAATCCAAAACCATTTTCTATTTTTAAAAAATAATTAATGTAACCTTTTAAAATGAAGATAGGGGACGAGCATCGTTAGAACTTGCATTGGATCTCTGAAGAAACCACATATTGCGAGTCTAAAAATGATTTTTTCAAAAAATCACGGGCGATAGATCATGTACCTGTAGTACAAACCGGACCCACTTCCTGCCGATTCGGCAGACATTTGTCCTTTTTACCCGGGATGGACGAAAAGGTTTGAGATGTACCGGTTGGGAGATAGTCCATGTAAGGTGGTCTAGTATTTTAGGAAAATAGGACGGTAGCATTCTGAAACGGCATTTTGGTGGTTACTTCACAAAACGATCCGTTTTTTGCGCTCGGAAAATGGAAAAGGGCTTTTCCGTGCGACAAAAAGGAAAACTTCCTCCTGCAACATTGTTCTCCATACCAATGTCCACACACATGCATAATATGGGCACAACATCACAAACTATGCCGTGATTCAGCACATAACATCGGTCATTTGGACCGAAAAAGCCATGAAACCTCGAACATGATAGGTCATTTTGTGAAGGTTTTTTCGAAACATGATCATTGTTCGGCACACATTTAGTCCCGGATGTAGTCACAAACCGGGACTAAAAATATTTCCCACCTCTTCCCGCCAAGTTTTCCCGCCCTTTCCTTTCTACTAGAGCTTTTAGTCCCGGATGTAGTCACTAACCGGGACTAAAGATATTTCCCGCCATTTCCCAAAGCTTCACGCCAAGTTTTCCCGCCCTTTCCCTCTATATTTAGGGTGATCGTGTCATGGATATCCACACCTTCCTCTCTTAGAACAATGGACAACGCCTACTGGGCCATTCTGACCCTCGAGGAGACCGAGGCGCTGTGCGCCTCCAACTACCCTTGTCCGCCGGGCTACCGGCCGCCCGCCGGCTGGATGCTGAGCGCAGGAGGGGTTCCTGTCCCTCCTGTCCCTCAAGGTTCCACACGCCAGGCGGCCATCACAAACCACTTCTACCACGAGCTCACGCCGGAGCAGCGGATGGATCCCCAGTGGGATCCCGACAACTATGACACCTGGAATGCCTTCTTCGCTAATAGGCGGGAAAGGGAGCTCGCCAGGTACGAGGGTGATGGCCCGCCACCGGTGAACCACAACGAAGCCGGCCGTCGTCTGTGGTGGGCGAACCGTACTATCATCGAAGTGATGCGCTACATCGCCGGGGGAGACCATCCTCGCCTACGGTGCCCACGAGTCCACCCGCCACAGGCCCCACACTGTCCCGGCGGTAGCGGCATTGTCTTCCAGGAGACCCCTCTCCCACCCGCCGTGAATCCGAGGCTGGAATGGCCCCTGGTATATGCCATGGATGGGCTGAGGATCCCCGGAGTGGCAGGTAACGATGACGATGATGATGACGACGACGATGAAGACCCTGAAGCTGCGTACTATAGGACTAGGCATGATTATGACTAAAGGGGGCGGCTTTAGTCCTGAGTGTTAGCTAGTCCCGGTTTGTCCAGGTTTTTAATATTAATAAATGTCTTGAGTGTTACCTAATAAATAGAGGGAAATGCCTATATAAAGAGAGGGTTCATATTTAGTCCCGGTTGGAGAAACCAACCGCGACTGAAGGGATTGCGGCAGAGTGGGCCAGGCAACACTAATAATAGGGGTGAGTGTCGACATTATGTCGTGCGGCTTGTACCTTGTCCCGGATGGTGTCACCAACCGGGACTAAAGATGAACCTTTAGTCCCGGTTGGAGACACCAACCGAGACTAAAGATGAGTCAGCACTAATAATAGGGGTGAGTGTCGACATTATGTCGTGAGTGTCGACATTATGCCGAGCTGATTGTACTATAAATATGCATCCTTGTGAGTCCAGTCCTCCAGCCAGTTTGAGGCATCTCCAAGATGGTTTTAGAGAGCAGGGACACCACTACGGCCAGTTTCAGGGAGATGCCGACGGAGCCCTGTCCTCCGGCATCTCCGAGAAACTGGTCATAGAGGCACTCCCTAATATGTGAAATTAGTTAGCTCTGAGGCGTATTGATCTAGTTAGTGAAGTTACAAGCTGCAAGATGGTTTTCGAGAGCAGGGACACCACTGCGGCCAGTTTCAGGGAGATGCCGACAGAGCCCAGTCCTCCGGCATCTCCGAGAAACTGGTCATAGAGGCACTCCTTAATATGTGAAATTAGTTAGCTCCAAGGCGTATTGATCTACTTAGTGAAGTTACAAGCTGCAAGATGGTTTTCGAGAGCAGGGACACCACTGCGGCCAGTTTCAGGGAGATGCCGACGGAGCCCAGTCCTCCGGCATCTCCGAGAAACTGGTCATAGAGGCACTCCCTAATATGTGAAATTAGTTAGCTCCGAGGCGTATTGATCTAGTTAGTGAAGTTACAAGCTGCAAGACATTTATTAATATTAAAAACTGAGACTACAAAACCGGGACTAAAGGCCACAAACCGCGAAAGATATCCTTCGGTCAAGCCACAAACCGCGAAAGACATGAACTAGAGTTACATAATATGAGCATGAACTTCTTGGCATATGTCATTCCTTATGACCGCTTCAGACGTAACCATGGAGCATCTTCTTTACTTAACAGAATGCTTGGGTCAGTTTTCACTGTGAAGGGCGGAATTTCATCAAACTTATTATAATCTTCTGACATGTCTGTCTTGTCCTCGATTCCCACGATGTTTCTTTTCCCTGAAAGAACTATGTGACGCTTTGGCTCATCATATGATGTATTCGTTTGCATATTTTTTCTTTTTTTCGGTCTGGAGGACATGTCCTTCACATAGAAAACCTGAGACACATCATTGGCTAGGACGAATGGTTCATCTCTATAACCAAGATTGTTGAGATCCATTGTTTTCATTCCGTACAACTGGTCTATCTTTACCCCTTCCCCATTCAGGTTGACCCATTTGCAGCGAAACAAAGGGACCTTAAAAGAGACTCCATAGTCTAGTTCCCATATCTCCTCTATGTAACCATAATATGTGTCCTTTTGTCCATTCTCGTCTATTGCATCAAAGCGGACACCACTATTTTGGTTGGTGCTCTTTTTATCTTGGGCGATCGTGTAGAATGTATTCCCATTTATTTCGTACCCTTGGAAATTCAATACAGTAGAAGATGGTGACGCGGCCAACAAGTATAGCTGATCTCCAATAGTGGTGTCATTCAAGAGATGTGTCCGCATCCAACCACCGAAAGACTTCATGTGTTCATCTGTAATCCATGATTCAGGCTTCCCCGGGTTTTTGGAGCGTACAATATTCTTGTTCTCCTCGATATACGGAGCTGCCAAGGTGGAATTATGTAGAACTGTGTAGTGTGCTTTAGTGAAAGAATCCCCGTCCCTACATATCATTGCTTTCTTTCCCAGCGTGCCTTTTCCACTTAGTCTTCCCTCATGCCGCGAGTCAGAAACACCAATCGGCTTAAGGTCAGGAATAAAGTCAACACAAAACTCAATGACCTCCTCTATTCCATATCCCTTGGAGATGCTTCCTTATGGTCTAGCACGGTTATGAACATATTTCTTTAAGACTCCCATGAACCTCTCAAAGGGGAACATATTGTGCAGAAATACCGGACCGAGAATGGCAATATCTTCCACTAGATGAACTAGGAGATGCGTCATAATATTGAAGAAGGATGGTGGGAACACCAATTCAAAACTAACAAGACATTGTACCACATCCTTCTGTAACCTTGGCAGAATATCTGGATTGATTACCTTCTGAGATATTGCATTGAGGAATGCACACAGCTTCACAATGGGTACTCGAACATTTTCCGGTAGAAGCCCCCTCAATGCAATCGGAAGCAACTGCGTCATAATCACATGACAGTCATGAGACTTTAGGTTTTGGAACTTTTTCTCTTCCATATTTATTATCCCCTTTATATTAGATGAGAAGCCCGACGGCACCTTGATACTGTAAAGGACTTCAAAAAAGATTTCCTTCTCTGCTTTGGTAAGAGCATAGCTGGCACGACTTAAGTGACGCCCTTTATCCGTCTTGTTATCTGTATGCATGTTCTTTGGGTCTTTCATAATTTGTTGGTCCTCCCATGCTTCAGGTGTATCTTTTGTCTTCCCATACACGCCTAGGAATCCTAGCAGGTTCACGCAGAGATTCTTCGTCACGTGCATCACGTCGATTGAAGAGCGGACACGCAGGACTTTCCAATATGGCAGCTCCCAAAATATAGATTTCTTCTTCCACATGGGTGCGTGTCCTGTAGCGACGTCGTTCGGAACTGATTGACCGCCGGGACCCTTTCCAAAGATTACTTCTATGTCCTTGACCATACAAAATACATCATCACCAGCAGGGAGTTCAGGCTTCTTCCGGTGATCTGCCTCACCTTTGAAATGCTTGCCTTTCTTTCTTACGGGATGATTGGTCAGAAGAAATCGTCGATTCTCCAGGTACACAACCTTCTTGCATTTATGCAAATATGTACCTTCGGTCTTATCTAAACAGTGGGTGCATGCCTTATATCCTTTGTTTGTCTGTCCTGAAAGGTTACTAAGAGCAGGCCAATCATTGATGGTTACGAATAACAACCCTCGTAGATTAAATGGCTCCTGTTTGTTCTCATCCCATGCACGTACACCTGGTTTACCCCACAACTATAAGAGTTCTTCAACTAATGGCCTAAGGTACACATCAATGTCGTTGCCCGGTTGCTTCGGGCCTTGGATGAGCACTGGCATCATAATGAACTTACGCTTCATGCACAACCAAGGAGGCAGGTTGTAGATACATAGAGTCACGGGCCAGGTGCTGTGACTGCAGTTCTGCTCCCCAAAAGGATTCATGCCATCCGTACTTAGACCAAACCATAAGTTCCTTGCATCACCTGCAAAGTCTGGGAAGTCTCTCTCAATTTTTCTCCACTGTGACCCATCAGCAGGGTGTCTCAACTTCCCGTCTTTCTTACGTTCTTCTTTGTGCCATCGCAACAACCTGGCATGCTCTTTGTTTCTGAACATGCGTTTCAACCTTGGTATTATAGGAGCATACCACATAACCTTAGCAGGAACCCTCTTCCGGAGGGGCTCTCCCTCAACATCACCAGGGTCATCTCGTCTGGTCTTATACCGCAACGCGTTGCATACTGGGCATTTATCTAAATTCTCATACTCCTTACCGCGGTAGAGGATGCAGTCATTAATGCATGCATGTATCTTTTGCACATCTAATCCCAGAGGACAGAGAGTCTTCTTTGCTTCGTAGGTACTCTCGGGAAGTTCGTTATGTTTTGGAAACTTCGGCTTCATTATTTTCAGCATCTTTTCAAATGAGGAGTCAGTTAGACCACACTCTGCCTTCCATCGCAACAATTCCAGTGTGGTACCGAGCTTTGTGTTGCCATCTTCACAATTTGGGTACAACAATTTCTTGTGATCTTCTAACATGCCCTCTAACTTCAACTTCTCATTTTCTGTTTCACAGTCTCGCTTTGCATCAGAAATGACCCTACCAAGTTCATCAGCCGGCTCATCTGATGCCCGTTCTTCACCTCTTTCCTCTCCTTTGTCTTCCATTGCAGTATCACTGTATTCAGGAAACATATGATGATAGTTGTTATCATCATCTTCTTCTTCACCATCTTCCATCATAACCCCTCTTTCTCCGTGCTTGGTCCAGCAATTATAGTTGGGCATGAAACCTTTCATAATCAGGTGGCCGCGAATGATTTTCGAGGAAGAGTACTCCTTGTTGTTCCGACATTGAACACATGGACAACGTATAAATCCATTCTCTTTGTTTGTCGTAGCCACATCGATAAATTTATCCACGCCTTTGATATACCCGGCTACCCGCCGGTCACCGTACATCCATTCCCGACCGTTCATCTGCATCATATAAGTAAGTTTATCAAAAAACAGGACATCATAAATAGTGAAATAACCAATTCACACCGACACATGAATTGTATCAATGACCTAGAAAAGATAAGATTGCTAACCTCGATCGAGGGAAATAAAGAGGAGAAAGCTCAAGTGCGTCTCGGACACCTTCTATATTTTTGTTCTATGAGAAATTCAATGGGATTATTCACTCAAACATTTCAAAAAACACCTTCAATGCATGCATGAGAAAAAACTAGCACACCCCCTCACACCTTCCACCATTCGAAAAAACAGAGTGGAGGCAGAGGGGGCTGGGGCATTGCATTTATAGAGGGCAGGGGTCTTTAGTCCCGGTTGGAGCCAGCAACCGGGACTAAAGGTGCGTGCCATGCCACGTGGCTGTGGCCAAACCTTTAGTCCCGGTTGGTGGCTCCAACCGGGACGCATGCCCCCTTACCAACCGGGACGCATGCCCCCTGGCCCCGTGCCCGCTCCAACCGGGACGCGTGCCAGCATTAGTCCCGGTTGGTGGCGCAACCAGGACTAATGCTCCGAGGGGTCGCGAACGGATAGCCCTTTTTCCTCTAGTGAGTAAAGTCTTGTGCTATAAATGCATAAGCGGGTAAAGAGTACATATGTTGAGCTACTAAGGAAGTAATAACCCCTAAAGAAGCTAAAGAAAGACCTAATTGAAAATGAATCGAATTATTGATTGTGTCGTAAAGGCCCTTATGCCCACGCCCTAATCGACCCCCCGGAGGAGTATGCGCTTCTAAAAGATCGAGCAGCATCAACTCTGGCTGGTAGTTGAAAGTGGAATAATGGGTATTAGGCTTTGCCTTATGGCTAGTTTGAAATCCCGAGCCTCAAAGCGTGACGGGTCAAATTCTTTTGAAAGACCGGGCCTGTTACTATTTAGCTCGTTTGGATGGAATCAGGGACAGAGCTAGAATCTTCCTCAGAGGGCGGGGATAAAGGGGAAAGTGCTTTCTTGGATGGCAATCGCCATGGGTAGAGATCATGTTCGGTTGGCAGCTGTTCTTTCTACAGCTAGAAGTTGACAGACTTTTCGAGAGAGGCCGTACGGTTCACGCGGCAACCGTATACAATCTGCAAGACGTCTGCACGCACATAGACATGGTTCTATTGGCAACAGCTGCGATCAAGTCGGCAAGTCGGATCAGGCGTCGAGCTAAATTTGCCTCGCACAGCAGAGAAGCATGCTCGATTGCATGCGATCCTGATGGGTTTTCCCTATTCAATCTAAATTTTCTCGCATCGATTTCTATGTAAATCATTTATTTTCTATCAATCTAATTTTTACATGTTTATTTGGAATATATGCACCATACGACACTGAGCTATGTCATCCGGAGGAGATGGAGTTTATCCCGATGGATCGGCGACGGACTTGCCATCATAGACTCTCCATGCCCGGGAACTCGCCCTCATGGACTCGACTCGCTAGTCGCGACTCACCGCTCTCGCATACTCGCCTAAACGTGGGCTCGCTACGCTTGGGAACTCGCCTGTCGCGGACTCGTCCGAACTTGCCGTACTAACAGCTAAGTTTCTTTACACTCGTACATACTATTCTATGAGTCCAAAACATATATACATCTTCATTCATTCTTCAAAGCCGGCCATGCAGTCACATATGACCCTTTCAGGGACCAAAATTATACTTGGGATCGGTTTCAATTTTGTCTGTTGTTTATTCGCGTCCGGCTGCGTACTAAAAGGCCGACCTTGTCTCCGGGTTCAACAGTCTGGCATCGCGTCCCTGTTACCCGGAAAGCGTTTGATGCTAGAGGTCTGCCTACTCATAAAAAGACACACATAAACCTTACATACTATCCATCGATCCACATAACAAACGTGCATTTTATTTCAACATCTACAATTTGCGCATATTACAAATGTTTAATATTGTAAGAGGTCCCTACCCAATATGGTAGATCCCTCCTGTGTTTTACAATGCTAGTCCCTGGATCAATAGCTAGCATCCACAGTTAAGATGTAATATCAAGATACAAGGGTCATATTATAACTTTATAACCAGGAATAACAAAATTTTATTACATAATACATAGCTCATTTGGCTATTACATTACATTGCAGCGGAATAAATATAGTCATGGGTCCTTCATCTTCATAGTACCACAGGCAGATGTTGGTTGTAGACTTTGTAATCCTAGTCAATCAAACAATCTTCATATAATAAAACAATCAACCTGCAACATTACAAGTTACAGCCACAAGGGTCAATACATTTTGAATTGTATTGGCAAGTTTTCACTTTTATGTAAATATGAGTGGATCCTATCAATACATGCATAATTGGCTAAGTAGAGTTTAGGGCTTTTTGCATAAAGCAGCATTTATCCTATCTTTTCAAAATGGTTTTGTCCTTTGTCAAATCTTCTTTTCCAAGTTCCTTGAACTCCTTGGTAGAAACACAAGTGTTCAAGTCTTTGTCAAAATTCCCTTGAGCTACTTGGTAACCCCAAGTGCATCAAGTTTTTATCAAATCTCATGAGTCCCTTGGTAACCCCAAGTACATCATGTTCTTGAGCACCTTGGTAACCCCAAGTGCAACAAGCTTATCAAAATCTCTTTGAATTCCTTGGTACCCCCAAGTGCATCAAGTTTTTATAATAGAAGTTGGAATGTCGAGATCTCCCATGGTTCAAACTTTAGTTGCTCAGTATTGTCCTTAACCTGGGACACGGCTAAGTACTTAGATTTTATTTAACTTCTGCAGAAGGAGTACACTTTACCCACATGACACAATCCCATCTTGTTGCCACCAGTGGCCTACTGGATTAGTGCTCACCAAGATGGAGTACTGGCAGACTGAGAGTGTGACGAAGTCTTTCCAAAAGGTCCTCCCATACATCATTGCTAGCTTGTCTTCAGCCCCCATGAAGCATTCCAGATCCCCATGTCCGGTAACAAAAGACAATGTATGGGTCTTCCTAATGTAGTTGACTAAGCCAGAGCCATAATAGCATGTGGTTGCACACGAAAGCCACAATTGGAGAAACATGTTCAATCTCTAAGTTTCCTAGGTGGTTTTCATTTGGAGCACAACACAAAGTGATTGCCATAGACATGGTTCCCTTTTGTTGCCACCTTCTCCAAAACATAAAGTGTCCACCACCTAGGTGGTTCATTGAGTCCTTGTTTTATTATGTAAAACACAAGTCCTTTTCTCAACCTTTGTAAAATCTCAACATGTATCTCTTTTCAAACATAGCATGGCTAAGCATGTACAACTTCAATATTTTTACTAAGGAGTGTATAGGGAATCCTATTAGGATTAGCATAGCATAAGTATAAACATTTTCATGCATGTTTACAAAATCCACTAAGTATAATGAAAATAGTAGGTCTTTTGTATGATAGTGTAACTTGCCTTTTTGTTTAGGGAATGATAGTCACTCCTTTGATTTTGCTAGTCCCACACTTGTTAATTTCACTACAATCAAACAAGCATAGTATCAAGTAGCATTCTAACTTTCAAACAATAATTCACATACTCAAAGCAATGGTTCCTAAGTCTTGTAGAAAGAGGGTTCCATTGCAAAGTTGGTCTCTACTAGGTTTATAAACTTTGTAAGGTCCACATTGGTCATTTACCAAAATGGCAAAGCCATTAGTTAGAGGTTTTGCTCAAAGTCCATTTTAAAATGCATTCAACATTTTATGTGGTGGAAATTTATTCTTTTTCAAGCAAAACTTTATATTTTTCCCCAAGTGAGTTTCCCTTGGCAAGGCTTGGTGTTTTGGGTCAGTAAGCTTGGTCCATAACATTTTCCCAAGGTTTTCCTTGCAACAACTTTTCCATAAAACAATTTAATGGGATCTATTTGGCTAAAAATTGACTTAGTCGATTAATTCAATTTAAATTTCACAAAAATTATTTTTAGCACTATGGTTTGGTTCCTAGGGTCAAGTAGGGTCACACAATTCCATTTTGCAAAAGATTTAATCCTAAACTCAATTTTAAACAATTTTTATACTTTAAACAAGTACACAAATGTTTCTGTAAATTCAAACAACTAACAGATACTATTTTCAAAACTAAGGCCATGGTTGGCTAGGGCTTGTTCTCCTGAATCCATTGATATAAAATTTGTCAAATTTGGACGTGTGGATCAAAAGATATAAGGGTTTGAAGTTTGTAGTTAAATCAGATTCAAATTTCTTTTAAAACGAGATAAGTGACACGCGGCGTGCTCTGGTTGGACGGTACCGGTTCGGGGTGGATCACGCTGTGGGGCGTTGGATTAAGTCAGATCGGGTGGTCCAGATAACGTACCCCTTCGCGGCTTAAGTCACCTGTTTCTACGCGTCTGATCTAAATCGAACGGTCCTGATCAATCATCCACGAAGTGGCGGCGCTGGCGACGGTGGTTGGCGGCGGCGAGGTCCGTCAGCGGCGGAGCAGGTGATGCCAGAAGCGAGGAAGAGAGAGAGGAAGCTTACCGGGTTCGTGGAGCGACGCTGATGCTCAACGTGGTTTCGAGGAGGCGAGGGGTGCACTGAGGCGATGCTAATCGCTCGCCGGAGTTCGCTCGGCGTCGGGCGCGTTCAGGCGTCTCAGGGAATGTGGCTACAAGGCACGGGAAGGAAAACGGAGGGTGGGGTTAGCTTCGTGCGCGGTTCCCTGACAAGTTAGTATCAACGCAAGGAAAGGGGGTGGTCTAGCTTACCGGGGAGGGCTCGTCGGAGAAACCAAATGGTGGCGACGACGGTTGTCGTCGTTGTCGACGTTCTGGAGCTTCCGCGGGTGAGTGGGAGGCACCGGGAGAAGCGCCAAGGCTAGGAGAGTGTGTGAGTGTGCCTAGGGAGGCAAGGGGCGGTGTCGTGTTGCCGGAATCGTCACCGGAACATCGTCGGAGCAGAGGTGTTCCTGGTCGAAATTTGCTCGGCCTGGGGGCAGAGAGAGGGGGTGGTCTGGGGAAAATGGAGGTGAAGTCGTTGGCGTTTAAGTAGGCGTCGTCACAGGGGAAGTAAAGGCCGTGGTTAACGCGAATTTAAGCCGCGGCTTCAATGGCAGAAACGGCCGCGCTGTGAGGGGGAGAAGAAGTCGCGGGGAGGACGATGAACAGGGCAGAGTGGGGTCCAGCGTCAGTGGGAAAATGTTTCAGGCGGGGTCCACTTGTCGGTTGCTGGGAGGGTGCGGTTCTGAGTAAGAAAGAAAACGGCTCGCGAGAGGAGTGGGCTAGATGGGCTTCCTGGGCTGGCTGGGTTGAGTTGGCTGTTTTCCATTTTTTTTTATTCTGTGTTCTTTTTCCATTTCTATTTTATTTCCTGATTTGAATTTCAGCCAACTATTCAAGCATTCAAGATATTTCAAATAATTTCAAATATTTGTATTGTGTTTTTGGTTCTGTTTATCAACTTAAACCAATTATTAATTAAAATACTATTTTTATAACCTTTTATTAATTAAATAAAAGGGTCCTTTATTTATTTAATATGTTTTGATTTATTTAATAAACTCCTTATTTGAATTCTAAACATTTTCCTAATCAATTCAGTAGGTTTTATTTGGACATAAAGAATGCTTGGAACTTGTTATAAATATCATTTGGTTATATAGGGTCCATTAATAATTAATAAAGTAGACTTTCATCATTAATTTTAACAAGTTTTATTTTATTGAGATATTTATTTTTAAATCTTAAAATAAAGTCAAAATACTTTAGTAGGGTTTAATTAAGAAAATAACATACTTAGAATCTTATTTAAAATAATTTAATAAGTTTTGATGTTTTAATTGAAATTGGTTAAAACCTTTTATTTAAATAAAATTTGATATTAATTCCTTATCATTTTATTTTATCTAAACCTTTGTTAGTTTTAATCAAAACTAAATGTTTTTAATTCATAAGCTTGGCCAAGGTTTTTGATTTAGCTTTATAAAACTTTCTTTATTTATAATCTTCTATTTCATTTGAAAATAAATCTTTTCATTTGATTGTTTAAAATAATATTTCCAATTGTTTCCTTTTATGAAATGTTTACCCTTTTAAATCCTTTTAGGATTTTAATTAATTCAAATGGGTTTGAGTTTCCATTTTAAATTCAAAAAGTTTCTTCTGGCTCTGAAAATCAAACAAAGTTTTATTTTATTAATTTATTTTCACATTACAAGATTTGGAAAATCTTGGGATGTGACAGGCTACCACCCTTAAAATAAATCTCGTCCCGAGATTTGGGAAGGCTAGGTTTTCAAGCAAGTTCAGACAACTAGGGTTCTACCACCCTTAAAAATTTTCAAACAAAATTTACATATTGGCCTTCTTGGGTCCTGGAAATTTCTCTAAGTTAAACTTTTGCTTTGTTACTATGCTTGGCTCATGGGCCAAGATTGAGTTTCTCCATAGGCTTGTTCAACTTGTTCTTCATCCTTTCTGGACAGTTGCTTGCATAGTGTCCCGGATTCTTGCAGTTGAAACAATTAATGTCCTTGAGTTCTTTACGTGGCTCTTGAGGGCAAGTTGCTACAAAGTGACCTGGTTCATTACAGTTGTTACACCACACTTGGTCGATTCCTTTATTCCTTATGTTCCCTGGGCATCCACTAGAGTAGTGTCCCATTTCCTTACATTTACGACATTGTACAAGGCTCATGTCTTGCTTGGGCTTCTTGATTTTCCTAGATCCTTTGAATTGGGTTGTCTTGTTTGGAGGTAGAAGTGGTCCTTTTCCTTTGGTAGATTTAGATCCTTCTTGTTTCCTTTGTTCTACCATGGCATAGATAGGACATAGGCCAGGAGTATGATCACTTCCTTCACATAGGTAGCAAGTAGCTTGAGAGGTAGGGCATTCTCCAACAGGATGGTCTTCATCACAATTTGGGCATTGTCCTTCATGTTCCTTGGAAGTATGATCCTTGTCTCCACAAATAACGCAAGCTGGAGTTCCATCCAGAACAACATTCTTGTCATCCTTGCTATCATACTCTTTTCTAGGATAATTTTCCTCCATGCTAATCATTTGATTAGTCACCTTGAGCATCAATTGGGACTGCTCCGCCAAAAACCTTTGTAGTGCTGGATCTTCATTACTATTGTTGGCTAGGAACTGAGCTGTCAATTGGTTTAACTGATGTTGGGTTGCTATGAGCTCTCCCAGGCTGTCAGCTTGGTTGGTGTTGGTGTCATCAACCTTGGAGTCCTTTGGGGTAGTCATCTGTTTTGGTTGAAGGTAGATTAGAATGGGCAAGATATTTCTAAGGAAGCATTTCTAATTACACACATCACAATTCACACATGCAATGCATGCAATCACAAAACAACATTCTCAATCAACTTTTGCACTCAAACAACAAGGTTCAAGCTCATACTTAGGCAACAAAATATTTTTGTTACACCACATAAGTTGGTGTGTTTTGCCTTAACTAAATTATGGTGGTCCATCTATATGGTTCTTTTGTGATCCTCCTTTCCTTCTTGGTTGATTCTTCTTGCATCAGATCATGGTTCCTTGAGAAAAGCTTCATGGTCACAATACTTCAAAGTTATTGATGGTTTCTTCTTATTTTGCATTCCCTCAGTCTCTACATTCTTAAGTAAGATTCCCTTGAATCACTTGTGGTCCTTAGTAGTTTCCATGTTGGAAGTCCTTGGTGAACATGCTGAAGATGTTGAAGTCATTAGAGTTGAAGAAGTTGAAGAAGTCCTTTGAACATGGTGTAGTCTTTGGCCATGGGATAGGTTTTTCCATCAAGTTGAAATAGAAGAGATGTAGAGTTGAAACCAAAATGGTTGAGGAAGGAGTTTACAAGTGTTTTTGGTAAATAAGTTTTTGAACAAGAACAACTCCTATTACCTAAGGGTTTTTGTCCAATCCTAGGGTTTACAAATCCTACAGGCAACACAATGCTCTGATACCATCTGTAAGAGGTCCCTACCCAATATGGTAGATCCCTCCTGTGTTTTACAATGCTAGTCCCTGGATCAATAGCTAGAATCCACAGTTAAGATGTAATATCAAGATACAAGGGTCATATTATAACTTTATAACCAGGAATAACAAAATTTTATTACATAATACATAGCTCATTTGGCTATTACATTACATTGCAGCGGAATAAATATAGTCATGGGTCCTTCATCTTCATAGTACCACAGGCAGATGTTGGTTGTAGACTTTGTAATCCTAGTCAATCAAACAATCTTCATATAATAAAACAATCAACCTGCAACATTACAAGTTACAGCCACAAGGGTCAATACATTTTGAATTGTATTGGCAAGTTTTCACTTTTATGTAAATATGAGTGGATCCTATCAATACATGCATAATTGGCTAAGTAGAGTTTAGGGCTTTTTGCATAAAGCAGCATTTATCCTATCTTTTCAAAATGGTTTTGTCCTTTGTCAAATCTTCTTTTCCAAGTTCCTTGAACTCCTTGGTAGAAACACAAGTGTTCAAGTCTTTGTCAAAATTCCCTTGAGCTACTTGGTAACCCCAAGTGCATCAAGTTTTTATCAAATCTCATGAGTCCCTTGGTAACCCCAAGTACATCATGTTCTTGAGCACCTTGGTAACCCCAAGTGCAACAAGCTTATCAAAATCTCTTTGAATTCCTTGGTACCCCCAAGTGCATCAAGTTTTTATAATAGAAGTTGGAATGTCGAGATCTCCCATGGTTCAAACTTTAGTTGCTCAGTATTGTCCTTAACCTGGGACACGGCTAAGTACTTAGATTTTATTTAACTTCTGGAGAAGGAGTACACTTTACCCACATGACACAATCCCATCTTGTTGCCACCAGTGGCCTACTGGATTAGTGCTCACCAAGATGGAGTACTGGCAGACTGAGAGTGTGACGAAGTCTTTCCAAAAGGTCCTCCCATACATCATTGCTAGCTTGTCTTCAGCCCCCATGAAGCATTCCAGATCCCCATGTCCGGTAACTAAAGACAATGTATGGGTCTTCCTAATGTAGTTGACTAAGCCAGAGCCATAATAGCATGTGGTTGCACACGAAAGCCACAATTGGAGAAACATGTTCAATCTCTAAGTTTCCTAGGTGGTTTTCATTTGGAGCACAACACAAAGTGATTGCCATAGACATGGTTCCCTTTTGTTGCCACCTTCTCCAAAACATAAAGTGTCCACCACCTAGGTGGTTCATTGAGTCCTTGTTTTATTATGTAAAACACAAGTCCTTTTCTCAACCTTTGTAAAATCTCATCATGTATCTCTTTTCAAACATAGCATGGCTAAGCATGTACAACTTCAATATTTTTACTAAGGATTGTATAGGGAATCCTATTAGGATTAGCATAGCATAAGTATAAACATTTTCATGCATGTTTACAAAATCCACTAAGTATAATGAAAATAGTAGGTCTTTTGTATGATAGTGTAACTTGCCTTTTTGTTTAGGGAATGATAGTCACTCCTTTGATTTTGCTAGTCCCACACTTGTTAATTTCACTACAATCAAACAAGCATAGTATCAAGTAGCATTCTAACTTTCAAACAATAATTCACATACTCAAAGCAATGGTTCCTAAGTCTTGTAGAAAGAGGGTTCCATTGCAAAGTTGGTCTCTACTAGGTTTATAAACTTTGTAAGGTCCACATTGGTCATTTACCAAAATGGCAAAGCCATTAGTTAGAGGTTTTGCTCAAAGTCCATTTTAAAATGCATTCAACATTTTATGTGGTGGAAATTTATTCTTTTTCAAGCAAAACTTTATATTTTTCCCCAAGTGAGTTTCCCTTGGCAAGGCTTGGTGTTTTGGGTCAGTAAGCTTGGTCCATAACATTTTCCCAAGGTTTTCCTTGCAACAACTTTTCCATAAAACAATTTAATGGGATCTATTTGGCTAAAAATTGACTTAGTCGATTAATTCAATTTAAATTTCACAAAAATTATTTTTAGCACTATGGTTTGGTTCCTAGGGTCAGTAGGGTCACACAATTCCATTTTGCAAAAGATTTAATCCTAAACTCAATTTTAAACAATTTTTATACTTTAAACAAGTACACAAATGTTTCTGTAAATTCAAACAACTAACAGATACTATTTTCAAAACTAAGGCCATGGTTGGCTAGGGCTTGTTCTCCTGAATCCATTGATATAAAATTTGTCAAATTTGGACGTGTGGATCAAAAGATATAAGGGTTTGAAGTTTGTAGTTAAATCAGATTCAAATTTCTTTTAAAACGAGATAAGTGACACGCGGCGTGCTCTGGTTGGACGGTACCGGTTCGGGGTGGATCACGCTGTGGGGCGTTGGATTAAGTCAGATCGGGTGGTCCAGATAACGTACCCCTTCGCGGCTTAAGTCACCTGTTTCTACGCGTCTGATCTAAATCGAACGGTCCTGATCAATCATCCACGAAGTGGCGGCGCTGGCGACGGTGGTTGGCGGCGGCGAGGTCCGTCAGCGGCGGAGCAGGTGATGCCAGAAGCGAGGAAGAGAGAGAGGAAGCTTACCGGGTTCGTGGAGCGACGCTGATGCTCAACGTGGTTTCGAGGAGGCGAGGGGTGCACTGAGGCGATGCTAATCGCTCGCCGGAGTTCGCTCGGCGTCGGGCGCGTTCAGGCGTCTCAGGGAATGTGGCTACAAGGCACGGGAAGGAAAACGGAGGGTGGGGTTAGCTTCGTGCGCGGTTCCCTGACAAGTTAGTATCAACGCAAGGAAAGGGGGTGGTCTAGCTTACCGGGGAGGGCTCGTCGGAGAAACCAAATGGTGGCGATGACGGTTGTCGTCGTTGTCGACGTTCTGGAGCTTCCGCGGGTGAGTGGGAGGCACCGGGAGAAGCGCCAAGGCTAGGAGAGTGTGTGAGTGTGCCTAGGGAGGCAAGGGGCGGTGTCGTGTTGCCGGAATCGTCACCGGAACATCGTCGGAGCAGAGGTGTTCCTGGTCGAAATTTGCTCGGCCTGGGGGCAGAGAGAGGGGGTGGTCTGGGGAAAATGGAGGTGAAGTCGTTGGCGTTTAAGTAGGCGTCGTCACAGGGGAAGTAAAGGTCGTGGTTAACGCGAATTTAAGCCGCGGCTTCAATGGCAGAAACGGCCGCGCTGTGAGGGGGAGAAGAAGTCGCGGGGAGGACGATGAACAGGGCAGAGTGGGGTCCAGCGTTAGTGGGAAAACATTTCAGGCGGGGTCCACTTGTCGGTTGCTGGGAGGGTGCGGTTCTGAGTAAGAAAGAAAACGGCTCGCGAGAGGAGTGGGCTAGATGGGCTTCCTGGGCTGGCTGGGTTGAGTTGGCTGTTTTCCATTTTTTTTTATTCTGTGTTCTTTTTCCATTTCTATTTTATTTCCTGATTTGAATTTCAGCCAACTATTCAAGCATTCAAGATATTTCAAATAATTTCAAATATTTGTATTGTGTTTTTGGTTCTGTTTATCAACTTAAACCAATTATTAATTAAAATACTATTTTTATAACCTTTTATTAATTAAATAAAAGGGTCCTTTATTTATTTAATATGTTTTGATTTATTTAATAAACTCCTTATTTGAATTCTAAACATTTTCCTAATCAATTCAGTAGGTTTTATTTGGACATAAAGAATGCTTGGAACTTGTTATAAATATCATTTGGTTATATAGGGTCCATTAATAATTAATAAAGTAGACTTTCATCATTAATTTTAACAAGTTTTATTTTATTGAGATATTTATTTTTAAATCTTAAAATAAAGTCAAAATACTTTAGTAGGGTTTAATTAAGAAAATAACATACTTAGAATCTTATTTAAAATAATTTAATAAGTTTTGATGTTTTAATTGAAATTGGTTAAAACCTTTTATTTAAATAAAATTTGATATTAATTCCTTATCATTTTATTTTATCTAAACCTTTGTTAGTTTTAATCAAAACTAAATGTTTTTAATTCATAAGCTTGGCCAAGGTTTTTGATTTAGCTTTATAAAACTTTCTTTATTTATAATCTTCTATTTCATTTGAAAATAAATCTTTTCATTTGATTGTTTAAAATAATATTTCCAATTGTTTCCTTTTATGAAATGTTTACCCTTTTAAATCCTTTTAGGATTTTAATTAATTCAAATGGGTTTGAGTTTCCATTTTAAATTCAAAAAGTTTCTTCTGGCTCTGAAAATCAAACAAAGTTTTATTTTATTAATTTATTTTCACATTACAAGATTTGGAAAATCTTGGGATGTGACAAATATATTTCATAAATACACCTTATTGCAGTCATACCTTTTCCTCCTTCTCAGCAAAACAGTGTCTTTCTCGCTGCGCTCGGGAACTCGGCGCGCTATAGAGAGCGCCACTCGCCGGTCGCTCGACCTCGCCACTCGCCGTGTTCGGGGACTCGGCGCTCGCCGATCGCTCGACCTCGCCACTCGCCGCGCTCGGGGACCCGGCGCTCACCGGTCACTCGACCTCACCACTCGCCGCGCTGGGGGGCTCGGTGCTCGCCGATCGCTCGACCTCGCCACTCGCCGCGCTCGTCGACTTGCCATCGCGGACTCTCCACTCGCGTACTCAACGCGCTCGGGGACTCGCCACCGCGGGCTCGCCCTCGCGTACTCTCCATGATCGGGGACTCGCCACCGTGGACTCTCCCTCGGGTACTCGACACACTCGGGGACTCGCCACCGCGGACTCGCCCTCGCATACTCGACACGCTCGGGGACTCTCCACCGCGGATTCGCCCTCACGTACTCGACACGCTCGGGGACTCGCCACTACGGACTCGCCCTCGCGTACTCGACATGCTCGGGGACTCTCCACCGTGGATTCGCCCTCGCGTACTCAACGCGCTCGAGGACTCGCCACCGTGGACTCGCCCTCGCCTACTCAACACGCTCGGGGACTCGCCATCGCGGACTCGCCCTCGCGTACTCAACACGCTCGGGGACTCGCCACCGCGGACTCGCCCTCGCGAACTCGACACGCTCGGGGACCCTCCACCACGGACTCTCCCTCGCGTACTCAACGCGCTCGGGGACTCGCCACCGCGGACTCTCCCTCGCGTACTCAACGCGCTCGGGGACTCGGCGTGCTATAGACAGTGCCACTCGCCGGTCGCCCAACCTCGCCACTCGGCGCGCTCGGGAACTCGGCACTCGCCGGTCGCTCGACCTCGCCACTCGCCATGCTCGGGAACTCGGCACGCTCCACGTTCGGGTACTCGCCGCCACTAGCGGCTTCACCGACACCCTGCGTCTTTTGCCAACTGGCCATCACCGACTGGCTCACGCCGACCGCCTCCCGCTTCACGGTTCTTTTCTCTGTTCAAGAGCTCGTCGCCGATTTGCCACGACCCATCGTCAAGACTCTACACTCCCTGCCTCAAGCCCGCGTCGAATCGACAACGCGCTCGGGGACTACTGATGGGGAAATACCAATCGGGGTATACCCACGAAGTGGAGTTGCTAGCTGGATTGAGCCAACTGAAGCCTAGCACTGAGCGGGTCGACTCGCCCAATACGGCGACTGGTGCATGTTGGACCCAGATGAGTGGTGCCGACTGGAGGCCCAAGACGGCGACTTTAATACAAAGCCCACCAAATACTTGTAAACCCTAACTGGCTGCATATATAAATCCACCAGGGGCACCCCCACGGGGCATCTTCTCTCACATTAGATCAGATATAGTCTCTCCCTCCGCCTACGGCGGCTCCCATGTAAACCAATCTATACTCATACTGGATTGATAGAAGGACGTAGCGATCCTCCACCAAGGGGACGTGAACCTGGGTACATCGTGTGCCAATCTCGCTCCCGGATTCTCCTACGTCGCCTTGCTCCCTCTATGTAAGCTACCTCCAGTAGCATCTGCCGTGCAATACCACGACACATGCCTTATGGGCAAGATGACTAGAACGTTGTTTTCCGGTTCAGTGGAATGGGCGACAGATTTGTTGGAAATCATACATTCTGATGTATGTGGTCCAATGAGTGTGTCGGCACGAGGTGGATATCGTTATTTTGTTACTTTCACAGATGATTTGAGTAGATACGGTTATATCTACTTGATGAAACACAAGTCTGAAACCTTTGAAAAGTTCAAGGAATTTCAGAGTGAAGTGGAAAATCATCGTAATAGAAAGATCAATTTTTTACGGTCCGACCGTGGAGGAGAGTATCTAAGTTCCGAGTTTAGCACTCATATGAAAGAGTGTGGAATTGTATCACAACTCACACCTGCCAGAACACCACAACGAAATGGTGTGTTGGAACGTCGTAATCATACTTTATTGGATATGGTTCGATCTATGATGTC
Source organism: Avena sativa (assembly GCA_916181665.1). Classification (NCBI taxonomy): domain Eukaryota; kingdom Viridiplantae; phylum Streptophyta; class Magnoliopsida; order Poales; family Poaceae; genus Avena; species Avena sativa. Next base: position 452,033,447 of record OV702283.1, read on the forward strand.
TCTGACGGACTTGGCACTGTCATTTTGGGGTTATGCACTAGAAACTGCTGCACTCACTTTAAATCGGGAACCATCTAAATCCGTTGAAAAGACACCGTATGAATTGTGGCTTGGAAACAAACCTAAGCTGTCATTTCTTAAAGTTTGGGGATGCGATGTTTATGTGAAGAAACTTCAACCGAATAAATTCAAACCCAAAGCGGAAAAATGTGTCTTCATAGGATACCCTAAGGAAACTATCTGGTATTCCTTCTATCACAGATCCGAGGGCAAGGTTCTTGTTGCCAAGAATGGATCCTTTGTAGAGAAAGAGTTTCTCGCGAAAGGCGTGAGTAGTCGGAAGGTAGAACTCGAAGAGGTTGTTGAACCTTCTCTTCATAGTATGGCGAGTAGCGCAGCGCCGGAAGTCGTTCCGGAGTTGGCTTCACCAATTGAAGAGGGAACTAATGATAATGATCATGAAACTCCAAAAGAGAGTACTACTGAACCTCACATGTCTAGCAGGACGCGTGCAGCTCCCGAGCTATACGGAAACCCTATTATGAATTTCATGGTTGATGAAATTGATGGCCCTGCGACGTATGAAGAAGCGATGATGAGCCCAGATTCCAACAAATGGTTAGAAGCAATGAAATCCGAGATGGAATCCATGTACGAAAACCAAGTTTGGAACTTGGTGGACTTACCTCACGACCGAAAGACCTTGGAGAATAAAAGGATTTTCAAAAGGAAAATTGATGTTGATGGTAATGTGACCGTCTATAAAGCTCGACTTGTCGCAAAGGGGTTTCGACAAATTCAAGGAGTTGACTACGATGAGACATTCTCTCCCGTAGCTATGCTAAAGTTAGTTAGGATTATGTTAGCAATTGCTGCATATTCAACTATGAGATATGATAGATGGATGTCAAAACTGTGTTCCTCCATGGAAATATTGAAGAAGAGTTGTATATGATACAACCAAATGGTTTTTCGTTCCTAAGGATGCTAACAAGGTATGCAAGCTTCAGCGATCCATCTATGGACTAAATCAAGCATCCCGGAGTTGGAATCTCCGCTTTGATGAGGTGATCAAAGATTTGGATTTGTCCAAACTTATGGAGAGGCTTGTATTTACAAGAAAGTGAGTGGGAGCAATGTGGCATTTCTGATATTATATGTGGATGACATATTATTGATCTGAAATGATATAGATCTTTTAAACAGTGTTAAAAGTTATCTAAAAGCAAATTTTCAATGAAGGACCTAGGTGAAGCGTCATACATATTAGGCATAAAGATCTATAGAGATAGATCTAGGCGCCTAATAGGGCTATCGCAAATTACATACCTTGATAAGATTTTAAAGAAGTTTAAAATGGATGGAAGTAAGAAGGGGTTCTTACCCATGTTGCAAGGCAAGACATTGAGTAAGACTCAAAGTCCGGCTACGGCGGAAGAAGGAGAGATAATGGACAAAGTCCCCTATGATTCAGCCATAGGATCTATAATGTACGCCATGCTATATACAAGACCGGATGTGGCACATGCTATTAGTTTTACTAGTAGGTACCAATAGGATCCAGGTTCGGAACACTGGATAGCGGTCAAGAATATCCTTAAGTACTTGTGAAGAACTAAGGATATGTTTCTTGTGTATGGAGGTGAAGAAGAGCTCGTCGCTAAGTGTTATGTCGACGCTAGCTTTCACACCGATTCGGATGACTCTAAGTCTCAATCCGGATACGTATTTCTCATGAATGGTGGAGCGGTTAGTTAGAGGAGTTCCAAACAACCCGTGGTGGCGGGATTAACAACGGAGGCCGAATATGTTGCTGCTTCGGAAGCGGCTCAGGAAGAGGTTTGTACGAAGGAGTTCATATCCGAACTAGGTGTGGTTGTGAGCGTGTTGGACCCAATGGTGATCTATTGTGACAACAATGGTGCCATTGCCAATGCCAAAGAACCAAGGTCTCACAAGAATTCCAACCATATTAAGCGTCGGTTTCACTCCATCCGTGAGCATGTCAAGGATGGAGATATAAAGATTTGTAAAGTACACACGGATCTCAATGTAGCAGATCCATTGACTAAAACTCTCCCTTGAGCAAAACATGATCAACACCAGAACTCCATGGGTGTTAGATTCATCACAATGTAACTAGATTATTGTCTCTAGTGCAAGTGGGAGATTGAAGGGAATATGCCCTGAGAGGCAATAATAAAGTGGTTATTATGTATATTCCAAGTATATGATAGATGTTTATTTTGCATGCTATAATTATATTAATATGGAAACGTTAATACATGTGTGTTTAATAAACAAACAGAAAGTTCCTAGTTATGCCTCTCTCATAAACTAGCTCGTTGATTAACAAGATGATCAATGTTTCCTGATCATGGACATTGGATGTTGTTAAAAACGAGGTCACAACATTAGAGTAATGGTGTTATGAACATTCATCCAAAGTATAGCATTGCGATCAAAGTCATTGAGTTTATATTGCTATAGCATCATACGAAGTGATCCTAATCCTTAGACCATGAGATCATGCCAATCACTAACACCGGAAGAGTATCTTGATAACATCAAACGTCACACCGTATCAGGGTGATTATAAAGATGGGTTAAGTACTACTAAAGTGTTATGTTGAGGCATGTGGATCAAGAGTGGAATTTGTTCATCCCGATGATGGATAGATATACTCTGGACCCTCTCGGTGATATCACATTGATTAGCTTGCAAGCAAGTGATTTGATCACTAGAATGTTATATCACGGGAACAAGAAAAGAGTGCATGTCAGTAACTAGATAAAACTAGGTATGGAGATACCGATGATCGAATCTCGGACATGTAATATATCGCGAAACAAAGGGATTAAGATACTAGCATAAAAGGTTCTGACGATCACAAGAAAGTCATCGTTGAATGTGGGAGTCAGTACGGATCTCCAGGTCCCGCTTCTGGTTATTGATCCGAGAGGGGTCTCGATCATGTCCGCATTATTCGCGAACCGTAGGGTGACACACTTAAGAGACACCGACATCCATTTGGAGCAAAAGTTTCATGCCGAAAAGAATAACAAGCGCATAATTTATTTCACTAGATACCGAAACGGGTTTTCGGGTGAAATTGCAGAAAGTGTTTTTGCATGTGAAATGAAATACTAGCAAGGGGTTATATGTGAATGTTTGTCATTAAAGTAATTGACAAAAATCTTAATAAATAAAAGGAGTTTTATTTAATGAGAGTTTGCATTAAATTTGGTAGAAATTTAATGGGAATTTGAGTGGGTTTTTGAGTGGAGGGAATTGAAAGGATTTTTGTGAGTGGAGTGTCCACCCACATTAATGGATGGAGGGCAAGGGGGCAGCCCAAGCGCCGGCCACCCCCTTGGGGTGCCCCCCCCCCCTCCTGTCGTGGTATTGCACGACAGATGCTACTAGGGGTAGCTTATGTAGAGGGAGCAAGGCGACGTAGGAGAATCCGGGAGCGAGATTGGCACACGATGTACCCAGGTTCACGTCCCCTCGATGGAGGATCGCTACATCCTGCTATCAATCCAGTATATGATCATAGATTGGTTTGCAATGGAGCCGCCGTGGGTAGAGGGAGAGACTAGAACTAATCTAACGTGGGAGAAGATGTCATATCATGAGGGAGGATCCCCATGGGGTTCCCCTGGTGGATTTATATATGCAGCCACCTAGGGTTTACAAGTATTTGGTGGGCTTTGTATTGGAGTCGCCGTCTTGGGCCTCCAATCGGCGCCACTCGTCTGGGTCCAGTATGCGCCAGTCGCCGTATTGGGCGAGTCGACCCGCTCTGGCCTTGGCTTCAGTCGGCTTGATTCAGCTAGTGAATCCGCTTCGTGGGTATACCCCGATTGGTATTCCCCGTCAGTAGTCCCCGAGCGCGTTGTCGATTCGACGCGGGCTTGAGGCAGGGCGCGGAGAGTCTTGATGATAGGTCATGGCGAATCGGCGATGAGCTCCTGAACAGAGAAAATAACCATGAAGCGGGAGGCGGTCGGCGTGAGCTAGTCGGTGATGGCCAGTTGGCGAAAGACGAGGGTGTCGACGAAGCCGCTAGTTGCGGCGAGTCCCCGAACATGGAGCGTGCCGAGTCCCCGAGCGCAGCGAGTGGCGAGGTCGAGCGACCAGCGAGTGGCGCTGTCTGTGGCGCGCTGAGTCCCGAAGCGCGTTGAGTACTCGAGGGCGGGTCCCCGAGCGTGTTAATACGCGAGGGCGAGTCCACGGCGGCGAGTCCACAAGCGTGTTGAGTACGCGAGGGCGAGTACGCGAGGGCGAGTCCCCGAGCGTGTCGGGTACGCGAGGGCGAGTCCGCGGTGGCAAGTCGATGAGGGTGAACCGCGGTCGTGGAACCACGCGTACACGCAGCATGCCTAGGAGTAGTCCCCGATGCTCGAGTTGGCTTGTAGAGGCGACTTGAGGCTCTTTAGAGATGCATATTCTGAAAATAGTAGTGGTTGCTGCCGAGCATGGCGAGTGGCAAGGTCGAGGGAGTCTGCGAGCACCAAGCCCCCGAGCACGGCGAGTGGCGAGGTCAAGCGACCGGCGAGCGCCGAGTCCCTGAGCCCGGCGAGTGGCGAGGTCGAGCGAGTCTGCGAGCGCAGAGTCCACGAGCGCGGCGAGTGGTGAAGCCGAGCGACCGGCGAGCGCCAAGCCCCCGAGCGCGGAGAGTGGCAAGCGCCGAGCCCCCAAGCGCGGCGAGCGGCAAGGTAGAGCGACCGGCGAGCGCCGAGTCCCCGAGCGCAGCGAGTGGTGAAGCCGAGCGACCGGCGAGCGCCAAGCCCCCGAGCACGGAGAGTGGCAAGCGCCAAGCCCCCGAGCGCGGAGAGCGGCGAGGTAGAGCGACCGGCGAGCGCCGAGTCCCCGAGCGCGGCGAGTCCGCGATGACTGCGAGTCCGCGAGGGGAGAGTCCCCGAGCGTGGCGAGTCCGCGATGATTGTGAGTCCGCGAGGGGAGAGCCCCAAGCGTGGCGAGTCCGCGATGATTGCGAATCCGCGAGGGGAGAGTCCCCGAGCGTGGCGAGTCCGCGATGATTGCGAGTCCGCGAGGGGAGAGTCCCCGAGCGCGGCGAGTCCGCGATGATTGCAAGTCCGTGAGGGGAGAGTCCCCGAGCGTGGCAAGTCGGCGATGATTGCGAGTCCGCGAGGGGAGAGTCCCCAAGCGCAGCGAGTCACGATGATTGCAAGTCCGTGAGGGGAGAGTCCCCGAGCGTGGCGAGTCCGTGATGATTGCGAGTCCACGAGGGGAGAGTCCCCGAGCGTGGCGAGTCTGCGTTGATGTTGATTGCGCTGTTTCTGTTAGCGAGTCTCTCGTCTTGGCCCGGGGGGCCAGTCGCATGGCGACTCCAAAGATGGCTCTCGGCTTGGCGTTCTTCCTGGACGATCCGAGGCTCGGTTTGCGAGTCCTCGTCCGCAGTACTTAGCCGTGCAAGTCGCACTATCTAAGGTTGAGGAGGACATGGTGCTGTTTGTGTAGCACTACCATTTGTCTTGGCCCGGAAGGCCAGTCGAGCAAGGCGACTCCAATGATGGCTCTCGGTTAGCGTTTTTCGTGGACGATCCGAGGCTCGGTTTGCGAGTCCTCGTCCGCACTACTTGGCCATTACAAGTCGCTCTTTCAAAGGTTGACAAAGGCGAATAGATTTTTCCCGCGGGGAAGAGACACACAGTGGTGATTCCATGCAGCGTGGCATGTGACCCTCTCTGGCGACTCGGACGATGAATGTCCCTTACTAGGCGTGGCGTAAACATGCATCGCACGACGTTTAGCTAGAAAAAGTCGACGCAGCGGACAAGGAGTCGACGTGGCGGACGTATGGTCGCGCTTTGGCAAAGTCAACGCGGCGGACACGGGGTCGACGCGGCGGACGAAGGTCGCGCTATGGCGATTTCGATGCGGCGGACACGGGGTCGACGCGGCGGACGTATGGTCGCGCTTTGGCGAAGTCGACGCGGCGGACACGGGGTCGACGCGGCTGATGGAGGTCGCGCTATGGTGATGTCGATGCGGCGGACACGGGGTCGACGCGGCGGATGTATGGTCGCGCTTTGGCGAAGTCGACGCGGCGGACACGGGGTCGACGCGGTGGACGGAGGTCGCGCTATGGCGATGTCGATGCGGAGGACACGGGGTCGACGCGGCGGACGGAGGTCGCGCTATGGCGATGTCGATGGGGAGGACACGGGGTCGACACGGCGGACGGAGGTCGCGCTATGGCAATATCGACGACGGTGAGACCACGAGGGCGAGGTCACGATAGCGATCCCGCTTCAGGCGAGTCCCCGAGCCTAGCGAGTCCACGTTTAAGCGTGTCCGCGTTTAGGGGAGTTACGGAGCACGGCGAGTCGGCGAGCCGGTAGAATGGAGAGTCGGCGATGGGCGAGGCCGTGAGAGGCGAGTCCGCGGCGGTCGAGTCGCCAAACGTGGAGAGTGTACGAGGGCAACGAGTCGTGAGTCCCTGCGTATGGCGTTTAGCCCGAAGGAGTGGACGCGGCGACGAGCAGACTGTTCATGCGTATAAAAAATATACACGTAGGGGTTAAATTCATATAAGATAATCAATTTACGACATGATTAATAAAATAGATTGTCATTGTGAGATTTGAAGATAATCGGTGAATGCATCGGTAGCTGATCGCATGATCGCATGCGAATTCCTTCTGCATATGGCCAAACGCGTGGCTCGCGTGGCCGTGAAAAGGGATCCTATCACGGAGACGTGTTCTGACTCCAGGAATCAATTCCTGAAGTGATTGGTACATGTTGCACACATGGCAGTAGATTAGGTCCAAATAAAGTAATCAATCAGAAGATAAATAAATAGGGAAACAAGATTGAATTGAAAACTCAGCGTGAACCGATCTAGCATGCGGCGCGTCTCAAATTTTGCGAGCCGCCTGCTCCGTGCCGGACGCGGCGGCTGGATCGGATCGACCGGCTTTCCTTAGACGGCACGCGAGACGCAATCTGGCGCTGGCGACGGTGAGGGATCTCGCCCGGATTATCACCCTCCAAGCATAGCTAGCCCCACGGTGGGCGCCAACTGTCGTGGTATTGCACGGCAGATGCTACTGGGGGTAGCTTACGTAGAGGGAGCAAGGCGACGTAGGAGAATCCGGGAGCGAGATTGGCACACGATGTACCCAGGTTCACGTCCCCTCGATGGAGGATCGCTACGTCCTTCTATTAATCCAGTATATGATCATAGATTGGTTTACAATGGAGCCGCCGTGGGCGGAGGGAGAGACTAGAACTAATCTAACGTGGGAGAAGATGTCATATCATGAGGGAGGATCCCCGTGGGGGTGCCCCTGGTGGCTTTATATATGCAGCCACCTAGGGTTTACAAGTATTTGGTGGGCTTTGTATTGGAGTCGCCGTCTTGGGCCTCCAGTCGGCGCCACTCGTCTGGGTCCAGCACGCGCCAGTCGTCGTATTGGGCGAGTCGACCCGCTCTGGCCTTGGCTTCAGTCGGCTTGATCCAGCTGGTGAATCCGCTTCGTGGGTATACCCTGATTGGTATTCCCCCGTCACCTCCTATAAAAGGAGCCCCCTCCCTCTCTCTCACTCACACCTCCTCGTGAAGGATCTCTCTCCCCCTCTAGTATTTATCCCCCATGGTCTCGGACTAGCAAGATACATGTTCTCGGTGGCTATTTGGAAAGAAAGAGTTGTGCTTCCGCTGCATCGCTGGAGCGAGGAGGCGGAGGTTGCTCGGTGCCTTGGATGTGTGTGCGAGCACGGATGCGTTGCTTATTTGCGGCGCTAGGACTTCCTCTCGATCTTGAGATCGGCAAGAGATCGTCTACATCAACCACGAGTTTGAACTCGTTAATCTTTGTCGGTCTGCAAAGGTATGTTCTCTACGGATATACATCCGCCCGTTGTTTGTATCTAGTAGATAGATCTTGGTACATAGTTTTTCTCATCGTAGGACATCTTTTGTTTTCTATGCTGCGAACCCAACAGTGCCGGCTGAGCCAAAGCTGCAACTTCCTGAATTCTCCTTTTCTCCCTTGCAATCACCAAAGATTCGGCCAGATTTGATCCGGCCGAAGCACATTCCATTGATCTCATGTAGTCTCCAACGACTGTAATCACCCCTTGTGGTCCAGGCATCTTCATCTTCAAGTAACCAATGTGATAGCTGGCCTTGAACTTTGACAATGTCGGACGTCTGAGTAACGCGTGGTAACAACTTTCTAAATCTAACACCTCAAATTCCAAATTCTCTGCTCTGCAATTCTCCCACATGCCGAATAAGACGTCTACTCGGACTTTCCCAATGGGCTCGCAGGACAGTCCTGGGACTATTCCATGAAAAGTTGTCTTGGTTGACTGCAGCATATTCAGAGAAATGCCGAGTTTGTGCATCGTGTCTTTATACATAATGTTGATACTACTCCCGTTATCTATCAGTACCTTTGAAAATTTCACATTGATACTGGGCCCGATAAACGCCGGGTCAAGCACTAAAGCATATGACCCGGGGTTTGGAATGATCTTGGGATGATCTCTGATGCCCCAAGTTATCTCTTGATCTGACCAGTACATATACCTCGAAATTTCCGGCATAACTGCATTCACCTCCATATGCCGGCGCTGAATGCTCTGCCTATCCTGCTATTTCGTGGTGAATACACAATATGACTGATGGTGCTCTCTATACTCATTGCGCCCATTGTTACCGGGGTTACCTCTGCCATCTTAGCCTTGATTTTCTACATGGTGGACTGCATCCCTTCCGTCATGATTCTCATACCTCGGATGTGGTGGGGGTAACATCAATTGTTGCGCATTTCCTCCTGTAAGCTGTGGTTGCAGCCGGTGGTGTGGCTGCTGCTGTTGCGCTTGTGGTACCGCCAAGCTTCCCATCGCATTCTTCATCCATGCTCACTGACTGGTTGTGTGGTTAGCCGTCTTTGTCAGGTTTGGCGTGTGAAACTTGCAAGGTTGATCCAGTATTGACTCAAGCATGTACTTTGGCCTTTCTTTCCACTACTTCTTTTGCTCCGGAGTCCACTGCTTTTTACCATCATTCCTTGGTGTCCATTGATGTGAACTATTTTTCTGGCGCTGGATGCTCCCTACACCACGCTAATCTTGAGTCACCGCTGCTACCTAACTTGAGTTGTATCTGTAATCCGGCATGTCCTCTCTTCTTCTATTCCGGTAGTCGTTCCTCTTGGATGAGACGACACCATCACGAGCATAATGGTCATGTTGCTCATGCTGCTCTGCCAACATAAGATCAAGTTGAGTTGGATCACCCAGAGCATATGAGTTGCCTATTCTGATTGTCTCGGCCAACGTAGTCGGCATATGTCTTTATAATCTTTGCCACAACACACTCGTGTATTTGCAACCCTGTGCAAACCAATCAATTGCTTCTGACTCGATCACCCCTTCACATGAATTTCTGAGGTTACACCACCGGGTTAGGAATTCTCTATCAGTATCATTCGGCCTCTGCTTGCACATTGCAAGTTGTTGAGGCCTATTCGGTCTCTTGTATATGCTTGTAAAGTTACTGACAAACATCTCCTCAAAGTCCAACCAGCAATTAATACTTCCTGCTGGTAAGTTATTCAACCACACCCTGGCCGGCCCTTCCAACATCTGGGGCACATATCTCACAGCCCATCTCAAGTTTCCCCCAGCAATTTTCACTGTTATGGCATAATCGATCAACCAGTCTTGTGTCTTGGTACTTCCGTTGTATGTTTTTGTGCCTTTCGCCAGCTGGAAGTTCGGGACAGGTGGTTCACTCATAATTCGGGGCCCAAAACAAGCTGGACTAGGAGGACCCTGTTCTTCTAACAATTCGGACATGTACAACCTATCAAGTTTTATCCTCGCATCATTCGGCGGCAAATTTCTATATGCAGCTCTTTCTTCCACCATATGGTGGTTTTGCCCAGCAAATCCGGCATTCTCCATTTCCAAATAACCATCATTGTATCTGTTTTCAACCGGTTATGAGGAATATGTCCTACATCCCTTCCTTGCCGAGGTTCATGCCTCAGCTGATGATCCTGCGGGTGGCAATGCCTCCCTTCGGCCGGATTATTATTTTTGGGATTTCCTCTTCCCAGGTTCTGTAACAACCCTAGTTTTATTAAATACTAGCTAGGATTTGTTTGTCCATTCATTAGCATCATTATAATTTAAAATGTGTGCAACAAATAGATCAAACCCTAAACCCTATTTTCTTCCTCTTTGAAATCAATTCAAATGGTTCAAAATATTTGAACCATTACCAAAACTAAGTGGAGCCCAAATGGTTATAAAGGGTTTCCATTGTATTTTAAATGTTTGCAAAAGTTCTTGTATTTTGAAAGTATTCAAAACAGAATTTCAAATGGAAATACAAAGAGAAAATAGAAAACAGAATTGGAAAAATAGTTCTGCAAATAAAAAAACAGTCTTCCCCTCCCCCTGGTCCGAGCCCATCTACTCTCCTCTCTCTTTTCCACCTGTCAGCACGCAGCAGGAACTTCCCTGAGGCCCACTCGGGCCCAAGCCAGCCTAACTGCAGCCCAGCTTGGCCCGCGTACACCTTTGATCCTTCTGTCTGCATCGTCGTCTTTGTTCCCGACGAGGAAGCAGCTCCGTGGCGTGCTCGCCGCCGTCCGCCACCGCGGCCGCGCCAAGATGCGCGCCACCGACGGTCCCGACGCCTACAAGACCCCCTAGCTAGCGGAGGGAACCCTAGTCGTGACCCATTTCACTTCTTCTTCTCCCTCCCTTGCTCTGTCGCCTGCGTGCCTAAACCCTAGCCCCTATTGCCGCCGTTCACGCCCACTGCTAGGAGCCTCCCCGAGCCTCTCCGTGGTGCCTATGATCTTCATTGTGCTGGACTGTGTCTCCCTGTCGAAGGAATCGAGCTAGTTCGCCCTCTATCGCCGTCGACGACATGTTCTGCCCCAGCTCTGGCCCCCGTCAATTCGTCCCCATCAGACCGTCCCCGGCCTCGCCGACCCCTCCATCGGCTTGCTGGTGAGCCTACCGTCCTCATGGACCCTCTCCCTCGCCTCCTCTCGCTCTGGTTGATCCTCCGCGCCAACCACCTGCCACTGCCGCCGCTCGCCGTCGTCGTGCTTCCCCCTCCGGTGACCCCCTGCAAGCGGCGCCGCCACTTTCTGTAGGGGTTCGTAGCATGGAAAACAAAAATTTTCTATCGCATACAAACAAACAAGCCAAGATCTATCTACTAGATTGTAGCAACGAGTCGATGGAATAACTTACCCTCGAAGATTCCAAAGCGATTAACGAGAGCAGATTCTCGTGGGTGATGTAGTCGTACACTTTCCGATCTCAAGATCGCGTAGACGATCCTTCCGGCGCTGCGTTCCGGCAGCGCTCCCGCAGTCGGTCACACGTTCGGTACTCGACGAAGACCTTCCTCTCCCTTGTTCCAGCAGGCAGCGGAGGTTGTAGCACTCTCCTCGTGATTCCGGCAGCATAACGGCGTGGTACCGGAAGTAGAGGGGAGATCCCGCAGGGCTTCGCCTTAAGCCGGAGCGAGTATGTTGGAATATGAGAGAGAACTATTAGTGGTCTAGGGTTTATACACACCAATTAGAAGGCTCTAAACCGAAGGCTAGGGCAATTAGAAGCTCTAAACCAAAACGGCTCTAAACCGGAGGCTTTGGCTAGGGTTTAGATTAGAGGATAGGAACTTGTGTGTCTAGAGGAGGAGGCCCTGCCCCTCCATTTATGGGTGGAGAGGGCCGGCGGCCAAGGGGAGGGAGGGGAGTCCCTCCCCAACTCGGCCTAGGTGGTGCGCCGGCTTGGAGAGGAGGGACTCCTCCCCCAAGTCGGTTTCAACCTCCTCTTGCTTGTTTCCCACAGTTTCCTGTTTTAGCCGTTTGACTTTCAAACTGGACATTTGACTTTTCTGTTTTAGGATTCAATTTAATCCTTTATTTGGAACAGCAAGAACACTTAGTACATGATGCAATCATTCCAATATGTAATGACACATTCATGTACCCCTTCCCCCCCGGAGTGCCGGACATTTCGGAACCTTCTAGAACATTCCCGATGAAAACACCGGAATCATTTCCGAACTCCGAAACGGGACTTTCCTTATATGAATCTTATTCTCCGGACCATTCCGGATCACCTCGTGATATCCCGGATCCCATCCGAGACTCCGAACAACATTCGGTCTCTTTCTCATAATACCATAACTACTCAAACAACGTCGAATCCTTAAGTGTGTCTCCCTACGGTTCGTGAATTATGCGGACATGATCGAGACACTTCTCCGATCAATAACCAATAGAGGAATCTGGAAATTCATATGGCTCCCACATATTTCTACGATTACTTTTGCGATCGAATGAACCACTTACATACGATACCAATTTCCCTTTGTCTCACGATAGTTTACTTATCCGAGGTTATGATCGTCGGTATCTCTGCATACCTAGTTCAACCTCATTACCGATAAGTACTCTTTTCTCGTTCCCGTGATATGTGATCCCTTGTGAGACAGTCACATGCTTGCAAGCTAATTGGATGACATTTCACCGAGAGGGCCCAGAGTATATCTATCCGTCATATGGATGCACAAATCCCACTCTTGATCCATGTGTTTCAACCAATACTTTCTGAACACTCAATGCCACCTTTATAGCCACCCTATTACGGTGTGGTGTTTGATGACATCAAATCATCCATCCAGAAAAGGTGATATGCATGATCTCATGGTCGAAGGAATTAGGTTACTATGTATCAGAAAGCATATAGCAATTGAACTATTGAAATGACTTGATCTTTATGCTACGCTTAACTATAGGAGTATGTCCATCACATCATTCTCCTAATGATATGACCCTGTTGTTAATAACATCTCTATGTTCATGATCAGGAAACCATGATCATATATTAACCAACAAGCTAGTTTAACAAGAGGCTTTACTAGGGACTCTTATTTTAGTTTACAAATCACACAAGTATTAATGTTTCCGGTTAATACAATTATAGCATGGTATGTAAACATTTATCATAAGTGTGAAGATATGATAATAACCACTTTATTATTGCCTCTTGGGCATATCTCCAACAGTCTCCCACTTGCACTAGAGTCAATAATCTAGTTTCAAACCTTTGTGTATTCAACACCTATGGCTTTCCGGTGTTGTATGTACACGATTGCTAGTGGTCAACTGATCTTCGGATCTGACACTTCCAGGTCCGTGTGTAATTGCATGTGTTTGCGTCTCTACGCATCACTCATTCTCTAATGAGATGGCTTTGTATAAATTTGGTCTTTCGGTGTGACCTTTAGCTCTTTGGGGTTAAAACATGTTGATAATATCGTCGCACAATATATCTTTATAGTATTATCCCACTGTGAACTACACCTAGTTTGATAACAAACTACTTGACACAAATGCCCTCTTTTGCTGCTAAAATAGCAGTCATATACTTAGCCTTTTGTTGTAGTATCTGTCACAATGTCTTAACTTTGGAACTCATCCAAATCCATTATGGAACTCACTTTCCATTATATTGTGCCACCCTTAGTTTAGATTGAGATAAACTTAATTTGTACTTTGTGACAAAGCTAGTATCAATGTAGTACTTTTACAATGAACTAACCATCTATTTGTCACTTCTACAAATATTATACTCTTAGTTCTTCCAAAATATCATAAGAATATCCTTACTATTGTCCAATGATCATCTTACGAATCATTCTGGTATATGCTCACAACATTTAGAGCATAGGACATATCTGGATTTGTACATATCACAGTATGATTGATATAAATACTCTTTGTGATTTCATACATCAAGTATCAATCTATACTTGATTATTTGTTTCACTTTACCAAATGTCAATACACTTGAATATATCATCAACATTGAACTCATTCAATCCTTTCTGTGCGACAAGAACCTCTCTTGTAGTTTCTATATTGAACTCATTCAATATCTTGTCACTTTACCAAATGTCAATACACTTGAATATATCATCAACATTGAACTCATTCAATCCTTTCTGTGCGACAAGAACCTCTCTTGTAGTTTCTATATTGAACTCATTCAATATCTTGTCTATGTACTTCTGGCACAACCATATTAGCGTCTATTGATGCCAAATATTTGGGTTTTGCCTAAGTCTTTCATCGGGATGGAATTCTTAATATGTGTTAATAAAAGATACATTATTTCCAATCAACAATATGTCTTCCACATAATGTATTAGAAACATGTCTTAGCGCTCCCACTTAATTTCTTGCAAATGCAAGCATCTTCATCGTCTCTAATGAACTTTTAAACTCCTTTAACAGTTTCATCACAGTGAAGATTCCAACTCCGCGATGCTCACTTTAACCATTGAAGTTTTCATATGCTTTTAGCATCCTTTGAATTAACAAAACCCTATGGACCGTGTTATGCACATGTCCTAGGTAACGATTCTATTAGAAGAACTTGTTTTGTTTATTCAACTACCATATAACAAAATTATATGTAGTGGTTGCTACATTAATCCGTCTAGACTAAATATCACTATGAAAGATCAAATCTTGTCATAGTCAACCTTTGAACATTGTTGTGAACTCTTTCCCAATATGTCGATTATAGATGTGAAACATCCATGTCTATTTATTTATAGATCCAGACACAACTGTAAGGTCTTACACCTTTCTCGAGGGTCCTTCAAGTTCAAACTTGATTTCTCGTGTATGGAACTATCACGGATTTTATGGCTTCAAGCCATTTGACGGAGTCAGGGCTCATCATTGCTTCTTTGCACGTAGTCAGATCATTATTGTCAAATAATGATTTAACTCTCAAATCTTGGTATTTGATTGTTCATCCGACCTACTTGTTTCAATAGGAACTTAGATCTCCGTGACCACAACCTTTGAGGTACGTGAGCCATGAGCATTGTTGCTGCCTCCGGAACACTTTTCGGCGCTGCGCAACTCTGCACATATAGCTAAGGTTCTTTTAACCTTATCAAAGTTCTATTGTCCTCCCACTTAACTTTTCACGAAAAATTCCTTCTCAAAGAAACTTGACGTTCTAAGCAACAAACACTTTTGTCTCCGGTGTTTATGGAGGAATACTTAACAGTTATACAAAGACAGGTTCATCCGACTTTGGTTGCACACATCTTTCTTATGCATAGCATACCAATGTTTTAAGAAAGGACTACTTGGGTTTTATCCCAAACCATAACTTTATATGGTGTCATTTCAACGGATTATGATGAAGCTCTTTTCAGTGGAAAAACGGTAATCTCTAAAGCTTTTAATCTTTAAAATATAATGGCAGTTTTATGAATTATACCTTTGATCTAACCATGTCAAACAAGGTTTAATTACATATCTCGAATGTTCCATACTCTTATGGTGTTTTGGGAAAAATGCAAATCCACGGAACGATTCCTTAAATCTTAGGTATTATGCTAAACTTGTAACTCAAATATCTTCCTTTATGATCTTATCATAAACTATTTATATTCTTGTTACAATGATTTTGCACTTCATCATGAAAGTCTTTGAACTTTTCAAATGTTGCATACTTTATCCTTATTAAGTAAATATTCATATATTCACTCAAATTCTCGGAGAAAGCATATGAAGTTGAAATCCATCGCTTTTGACTACACATGATGGACTTTGTACAACAATATGTACAATTTCCAATAAGCTAGTCATTCGTTCCCTTTTGGCCTATGAACGAAGTTTTAATTATCTCTAGGAAAGTTTCACAAGCGTCATTTGATCAAAATCAAATAGACTCCAATATTCCATCCATATGGAGTTTCTTCATGTTTTCTTTCCAATATAATTTAAACTGCGATGTCACTTCCTAAATGATCTTTCAATCAATTTGTCTTTCGACATTTTTAGCACTAGTTTTATGGATGTGATTTCTCCAACAAGATTTGTGAATCATCCATCTTTTATGGATTACGGCAATTATTTGAACAACCCTTTTGTTCTCATAATACCTGATAAAACAAATCTTGAAGGTAAGCTTTGATGTTTAACGAGCAACACAATAACCCTTTATTTGTTCTCAATGAACATCATCACATATTCTTTTGCTAGTTACTTAGGCCATTGTAGTTCATGAATTGTGTTGTTTCGTATGACGATTCACACCAACAAATTCAGTATCAAATACTTGAGAACCACATTGTTTAATAAGCAAAGAATATAGCCATAACATGTATATCATCTATATACTTAAGCTGAACAATTCTAGTCTTTTCCTTTCTTCCATATACTTATGAGATTTTCTTTCAATATTTCCTTTTCTGTTTGAAAGAATCTATCAACATCAATAGTGGAGTCATACATATGACATATAGTCCAAAGCGTGTATAGTTAAATACCAATGTCTTTGGACTTGCACTTTGAAGTAGATCACCATTATCAAATGTTTGGTGTTCTTTCAAATTCCTTTCTTTAGTAATCTCTTGGTGTAGTAAACATTTTACCTACATCAAATATTCACCTTATCATGGAATCGTCCATGATCAAGCTACTTTTAGCTTATAACGATGAATTATGAGTATAATGTTGCTATCCAAAACCTTTTGGAGGATTAGGACAACAAGTGTCTACAACCCTTTGCAAATTCTCATCAATATATGAGAACATGAACTTTGCCATATTATACTCTATCATATTGCAACCAAAACTTCGTTTCAGATATCACAATATCTTCCACACATCATGGTTTCTGAAACAAATCTTTCAGATCCTAGATAACCTTGATATTAAGACAATCCTTTGAATATCAAGAATCATGGAGACAAACATGATACTTATATACTAACACTTGGAATTTTTACTCTTGATTTAATACTAATTATTAAACTTCATGAAGTAACCGGAACTTACTGAAAGTTTGCAATAGGACTTTTAAACTTTAGATTAACACTTCAAAACAATACGATACCATTTCGTAAAGTAACTAACCAGAATTCTATAGTTCTATCATCTCAATTATAACTAAGCGCAAGGTGGTAAACGGATGCCAATGACTACAACAACTATGCAAATTCACTTTAATTTAGTTTATGATAAATTGAGTTCTAATTAATAATTAAATTAATCTAGGTGAACTCCCACTCAAAACAATATCCCTCACATTGTTTTAGTGATCACACGAACCAAATCCACCACATCAAAACCGATCATCACGAGAGTTGACATAGCTTCAATGGAGAACAATCAACATGTTCATCATATCTCCTATATGACTCATGCTTTACCTTTCGGTGATCCGTGTTCCTGAGACCATGTCTGTACATGCTAGACTCGTCAAGATCAAACCTTAGTTTCCGCATGAGCAAATCTGGCTTACTCACGTTGTATACACTTGCAGAATCTAACACACCCGATCATCACGTGGTGCTTCGAAACAACAAGCTTTAGCAACGGTGCTAACTAAGGGTGAACACTTTATGACTTGAAATTCATGTGCATGAGGGATCATCTTATAATGCTACCGTCGTTTACTAAGAAATACAAGATGCATAAAGGATTAACATCACATGCAATTCATAATATGTGATATGATATGGCCTTTCTTCTTTGTGCTTCCGATCTCCATCTTCAAGCACGAACATGATCTCCATCATTACCGGCATTGCATCAAGGTCAATGACGCTGCTCCATGGTTGTCGTCCACCGGCTTCAACTATTACAACTACTTTGAATAGACACGCGGGTCTTAACAGAATTTAAAGACAACCATATGGCTCCTGCCGGTTGCCGACTTACAATAAGGAACATTGCATACATCAAATATAATCACAATCATGGCCATATCACATCACTGCACACCCCTGCAAAACAAAGTTAGACGCCTCTAATTTTCTTTGCATGTTTTACGTGGTTTGGGGCTTTCAATAAGTGTCGTTCTAACTTACGAACAAGAACCACAACATTGATACTAGTATTGTCAATCACCCGTTGTAAATTGGATCTTAACTATGCTAGGAGAAACAGGCACCCGCAAAGCCACTTATGCAATACAAGTTGCATGTCGAGCGTGGAGCAAGTCTCATGAACGATGTCATGTAAGGTTAGCCCGGGCCGCTTCATCCCAACATACCGCAAGATGCAAAGTACACAAGAAGCAATCGACAATAAAAGCATCAACGCCCACAATGACCATTGTGTTCTACTCGTGCAACAGATCTACATATAGACACGGCTCTGATACCACTGCAGGGGTTCGTAGCATGGAAAACAAAAAATTTCTATCGCATACAAACAAACAAGCCAAGATCTATCTACTAGATTGTAGCAACGAGTCGATGGAATAACTTACCCTCGAAGATTCCAAAGCGATTAACGAGAGCAGATTCTCGTGGGTGATGTAGTCGTACACTTTCCGATCTCAAGATCGCGTAGACGATCCTTCCGGCGCTGCGTTCCGGCAGCGCTCCCGCAGTCGGTCACACGTTCGGTACTCGACGAAGACCTTCCTCTCCCTTGTTCCAGCAGGAAGCGGAGGTTGTAGCACTCTCCTCGTGATTCCGGCAGCACAACGGCGTGGTACCGGAAGTAGAGGGGAGATCCCGCAGGGCTTCGCCTTAAGCCGGAGCGAGTATGGTGGAATATGAGAGAGAACTATTAGTGGTCTAGGGTTTAGACACACCAATTAGAAGCCTCTAAACCGAAGGCTAGGGCAATTAGAAGCTCTAAACCAAAACTGCTCTAAACCGGAGGCTTTGGCTAGGGTTTAGATTAGAGGATAGGAACTTGTGTGTCTAGAGGAGGAGGCCCTGCCCCTCCTTTTATGGGTGGAGAGGGCCGGCGGCCAAGGGGAGGGAGGGGAGTCCCTCCCCAACTCGGCCTAGGTGGTGCGCCGGCTTGGAGAGGAGGGACTCCTCCCCCAAGTCGGTTTCAACCTCCTCTTGCTTGTTTCCCACAGTTTCCTGTTTTAGCCGTTTGAATTTCAAACTGGACATTTGACTTTTCTATTTTAGGATTCAATTTAATCCTTTATTTGGAACAGAAAGAACACTTAGTACATGATGCAATCATTCCAATATGTAATGACACATTCATGTACCCCTTCCCCCCCGGAGTGCCGGACATTCCGGAACCTTCTAGAACATTCCCGATGAAAACACCGGAATCATTTCCGAACTCTGAAACGGGACTTTCCTTATATGAATCTTATTCTCCGGACCATTCCGGATCACCTCGTGATATCCCGGATCCCATCCGAGACTCCGAACAACATTCGGTCTCTTTCTCATAATACCATAACTACTCAAACAACGTCGAATCCTTAAGTGTGTCTCCCTACGGTTCGTGAATTATGCGGACATGATCGAGACACTTCTCCGATCAATAACCAATAGAGGAATCTGGAAATTCATATGGCTCCCACATATTTCTACGATTACTTTTGCGATCGAATGAACCACTTACATACGATACCAATTTCCCTTTGTCTCACGATAGTTTACTTATCCGAGGTTATGATCGTCGGTATCTCTGCATACCTAGTTCAACCTCGTTACCGATAAGTACTCTTTTCTCGTTCCCGTGATATGTGATCCCTTGTGAGCCAGTCACATGCTTGCAAGCTAATTGGATGACATTTCACCGAGAGGGCCCAGAGTATATCTATCCGTCATATGGATGGACAAATCCCACTCTTGATCCATGTGTTTCAACCAATACTTTCTGAACACTCAATGCCACCTTTATAGCCACCCTATTACGGTGTGGTGTTTGATGACATCAAAGCATCCATCCAGAAAAGGTGATATGCATGATCTCATGGTCGAAGGAATTAGGTTACTATGTATCAGAAAGCATATAGCAATTGAACTATTGAAATGACTTGATCTTTATGCTACGCTTAACTATAGGAGTATGTCCATCACATTATTCTCCTAATGATATGACCCTGTTGTTAATAACATCTCTATGTTCATGATCAGGAAACCATGATCATATATTAACCAACAAGCTAGTTTAACAAGAGGCTTTACTAGGGACTCTTATTTTAGTTTACAAATCACACAAGTATTAATGTTTTCGGTTAATACAATTATAGCATGGTATGTAAACATTTATCATAAGTGTGAAGATATGATAATAACCACTTTATTATTGCCTCTTGGGCATATCTCCAACACTTTCTGGCTTCCCTTGCTCGTTCGCGTCCAGCACGCCCGCACGCCCCCTATGGCCTCCCCCGCGTTCGATCCGAGAAGCTCCACCATTGGTGACGTCACAGTGATGCATTAATCCTTTTTGTTTAGTTTAAATCTTTTTGTAAATTGTTTTCTATAATTATTAAATCCCTGACAGGTGGGTCCACCCTATAAGTAATAAAAATAATATCAGAAATGTTTCTGTTTAATAAAAATGTTAAAGTAATTTCAAAATGCAAATTATTTTATAATATTCTAAAAATGATTTAAAATGAAATAAAATTTGAGAAATTCATAACTAATTCATTTTAAATCAGAGAAATACAAATAATATATCAAAATGTTCAAAAAAAATGAATTCTTCCTAATTAAATTATAATCATGCATTGATAAGCAACTTCAATTGCAAGTTTAATTAGAAAAACAAAACAACCCCTCTCATATGCCTCCGGGGTTTCTCCGAATTAGGGTTTGGACCCCCCGGACGCCGATTAAAATGATCAAGCATGTTTAGGGTTTTAATTTCAATACAATTCAACTTGTCATATCATCATCCTTATTTGAGCATTGCATCGATGCCATGTGTTGAATGTTTCCCCTTTGTTTACGGTGTTTGGTTCTTCTCCGGTAGAACACGATACCGGAATCAAGATCAAGTTCAAGACTGAAGATCGGGATCAACACTGTCGAAGCTCGAAGACCAATACTTGACCAATTATAATCAAGTCAGGTACCAGATGTCCGAAGCTCTTCTTTCTGGATAACAACTGGCAAAGGCAAGTGAATCCCCACACATGATATAATCCTATGATTTCAAAGTATTTACATTCTTGCCACGTGCATATGATTCCAAAGTCTTTTATCGATAGATAGAGTAATCCTATCTGATGCATGTTTCCTTTGAAGCCTATATTCCCTGATCCACTGCTCCTAGCGTAACTAGGGTTTGGCTTGTGAAGCGTAGCTAGAGCTATTACATCTATTGTGCTTAGTCATGATTATCTGTTATCACTGGTCCATCCGGTTGATGAATCAGAGTTGCGAATGAATCTAGTTTGATAGGATGACGTGGTATGATCAGAGACGAAAGTTAAACATGCTAAGGCTCGTATGGGAGGCCACGTGGGTTGTGGTTTTTGCAGTCCCATACTTGCCACCCTTAGGACCCGATGTTCTTGCCTCTTGAACCAAGACGAGCGTACAGCCACACGGGGGCCTGGAAACCCCCTCGACCAACTAACTTGCCTAGTAGATTCCATGATTCACATAGTTTGGGCTTTCCATTCGACATACGCATCTTGGATGTTCTTGAATGGAGGTGAAGGAGGTACATTCATAACAGGTAGGTAAGCGTGACCGGGAACAAGAGATGCCCGGCATCCGTAATCTTGAACCCTACGCACATCATTAGGGACCGGCTTCGGGACTCGACCCATTATGACGGTATCTCCCTAGTGCGTGACTCATGGTCTCGACGAAAGCTAGGTAAAGTTCGTGGTCAACCACTCTCTGCCGGCCGTCCAAGGAAGAGGGCTAATGTACTGGCATTAAGAATCGGTTGGCGCATGTGGGTAAAGTTGTACACCCCTGCAGGGTTATTAATCTTTTCGAAAAGCCGTGTCCGCGGTTATGGACGAACTTGGGAACGGACGTGAAGATCATAGAGAACTTGAACCTAAACGTAAAACTTGGCAAGTTAAGTAATGTGTGCTTAAGGATGCTTCCTCAGGGATCGAGGGCGTGATCCTAGGTAGGTTCAGCTGATGATGATTCGGTGGATTTCAAGAGACGATCAAAGTTGGAGATACCGCTCTCTTATCCCCTTTTAAAATATTCTGATTAGTCGAGATTCTTCTCCCTCTTGTTTTACAAAACAAAGATGGCTTTATGCAAAAACAACTCCACCAGCCATAAGTCTTACGGAGTACACCTTGTACTCACCCTTGCTTCATTGATACTTTTGCAGCAGAGTAAGTGTTACCATTGAAGATGAGTTTCTCACGGCATCAACATCGACGAGTAGTTTGGAGTTCCCAGCCAGCAGTCTGGGATCTATGGATTGGACGTCATCGTTATGCTTCAGGCCTCTTAGGCCATTTGTTAAGTTTGCTATACTTAATAGCATAATTCGCCTTCCGTTGTTTGATGTTTGTGGTCAGTGACCTCTGCTTGTAATATTTTGGTTCTTCGCTCAGTTATGAGCTTGCTGTAATACCTTTTGTGTCGTAGGGTCACTGTTGTGTTATCGATTCTTTCTCTATACGCTTTCGAGATTAGGTTAGGCTTATGTTCAGACGAAGGTTTGGGATTTGTCTAGCCCTAATCCCGGGGGTGTCACAGGTTCCCATGCTCTCGGTTTCCGTGACCGAGGTTTTCTCTCTCCACTGCTACCTCGGCTTCCATTGCCTCTATTTTCATTTGCTTTTCCGGCCACTACCGGATCATATGGAACAAATTGTTTGTTCCTTTTCCCCGAGGTTACTGCATTATCCTTTCATAACCCAATTTCGGGTGAAGATGCCATGGTAGCTAACAATGCCGGGGCGGCTCCAGCCGAATGAACCAAACCCGAATCTCCCAGCCTTGTCGGGTTAGTCTTGAGTATTTCTTCATTTTGCTGGTTCGCGATGCATACCAGCTCATTCACTCTTTCCTACTGTCTTTGCCGGGCTTCACCTGTCAATCCCTCCAACTCTAAAGCCGCAACATTCGCCGCTCTAAGGTTCTTTGCCGCGGTGCTATACCTCAGCAGCCCCGGGTTAACCGAATCACCCTGCTGAGACTCATGATCCTTGTTAATATCAGTAAGGAGGTTCTTTCCCTTAATTCTCACATCATCCAGCCGAGTCGGAGATGTGTCTAGCTTGTTTGCCCTAGCATATTCTCGCAAGGTCCAATTTAAGGACTCCTACAGTGCTGACACTCTCTTGGCCTCTTCTAACATTTTTAACCTAGTCTCTTCTAACTCGGCATGTGCATTTGCCGGGTTTACAATGGGTGATATAGGTGTTGTTAGGTTGTCTATGGCTGCTTGCAAGATATTCTCCGACATTTCCAGAGGAGGCCACCTAACTCTAGCTGCCTTGGGAGTTACCTCATGCACCTCGGGTGCATCTGCCACGGCCTGCTTTGCAGCTGCCGGCTTTGCCATTGCCGAATCTGCCGTCGTCGGGTTCTTGCTTGGTCCGGCTCCTGCTCCTGCTGCTGGTGCAGTCATCATCACCTCGACGCTGCCTGCGGTGCGAGTGATACGCGGGCCGCTAGCAGCGCTAAGGGGTGGCTCTCCCGCGAGGATGACTCGACGCAGATAGACGCGGGAAGTGTCGATGCCGACGTAAATCTTGTGGGTGCAAGGTTGATGAAGACACCATTGCGCGGGGGTGGCCTCGCTCCGAAGCTGCCAGCGTTGTCACTTACGTAGTCCCAGATGTCGAATCTCTGGACTAGGCCGGAGACGACGCGCTCGCCAGTGTCGATGAAGTTTCTCATCCGGATCTTGACTCCAACTAGCACCGCTGCTGGCCCCACGGTGGGCGCTAACTGTCGTGGTGGTGGCACGACAGATGCCATGGGTAGGCTTAAGTTCGGGGCCAATGGATGCTAGTGGGATCCAGGGAGGAAAGATGTAGTGATTTCTACACACTGAACACATAACTTGATCTTTATTCAACACCGATGGAGCTACACTTGCTCCTCCAGTTGTTTGAGCGAGAGGAAGAAGAAGCTATTACAAGTACTAAGTGAAGAAAATGAATCCATCCCCTCCTCAGGAAGCCCTGCTCCTCTTTATAAAGGAGTGGTCTGGTTCCTTCTAGGGCTGACGTGGACAAGTAACTCAGCAGGCTTCTTTCCGTGTCCCCCTTCTATCGATTGCAAAGGCTTAGAGTCCACCACATGTGAGCCTCGAGCTTGAGAACTGTCACCTCCGTGACCTTCTTCTGCTCCTCTGCCGCTCTGTCTCTTGTCTGTAGCGCTTGGCACTATGCAGATTCCTGAGGAGATACAATGCGTAGCGTTGACTTCGGGATTCGCCTTCTCCTTCTCGTGCAAGTTCCCCTGACTCGGCCTTGCCCCGCATGACTCGGCCTAACCTTGACCTGCATGTATGATGCGTAATAGCTGTAGGCCGACATAACTCATATGTAGGCCGAATCAGGTTTTAGCTACATGACTCAGAATAAGTTGGACCTTGTTCTGCCGACCTATATATGACTCGGCCGTATCATTCCTTGATCTGGTCCAATTCATGAGGATTCTTCTCCCTTTTTACTTATCTTGACCCTACCTGGGGGCCTCCCCCAACAAGCGTCGGGTAGACAAGGCGCAGAGGCTCGCCTTCGTTAACACGCAGATGGCCGGGCCGCCAACAATCCCCGTTGGATGGACGCGTTTTCATCGACGCCGGTGTCCGACACGACACCGGCCTCGTCTGGTGGCGACTACATCTTCGCCTCCTCGTCGGACTAGATTCTAGTAGTTTCTAGTAATTTCCCGTAGATTCTAGTAGTAGTAGTTTCTAGTATTTTTCTTCCACCATGAGCTATGTAATATTTTTTTTCTATGTAATACATTTTCATTTTAATTCTTGTCATATTTGTTGGGGAATCGTGTTTGCGGCCAATTTAACACGCCAGTTAAAGAGTTTGGGCTGAAAATTTTAGCGTACACGTTTTAGCGCCTCTGCCAAAAAAGATTCGCGCCGGCGTGTAATAACCAGATCGTGCGCGCTGCATATGTGTTTTCACGTGCCGAAATATACAACTTCTGTTGAAATTCTCTAGCACATCTTTTAGACTCACCTTGCTTCCTTACACCGAAACCCACCGATTTATATACTCTTTTTTTTTAACCAAGATAGGTCCCGAAGGACCTAGATGCTACTATTGATAAAAGCGGTGGGTACATCAAACATAAAAGACCAAAAAGAAAAGAAAATTACAACGGGGCCCTCAACTATGCACGTAGCACCCTGCAAGAAAGCGTCAAACGCAATCAAGTCCCTGCACACCGCATCATGCTCGCCTCCAGCCACGGCCACCGGAGTCGACACCGGGGACGAACCACTTGGACCGACAACGTTGAAGGGAGCTGTGAGGAGGGAGAAGAACAGGCCGCCGAAGGCGGTTAGAAAGCTCAGGCACTGAGGCCTCTCGAGCGCGGCGAGGCCAACGTCTTGGCCAAAGGTAGCGGGTGGCGTGAAGCTTCCGCTTGGAGATCGCCGGGGAAGTCGCAGCATCGCCGCCTGGACACACCATGCAGCCCTTTCCTTCGCCAGCATCCACAGGTTCCGGCTCTCCTCCCATCCTTCCCTCGCCACCATGGCAGGCCGAGATCTGGACGGAGCACTAGTCGCAGTAGATACTGGTTTATATACTCGGGAGTTGCGAGGCAAGCCGAGTAGGAAATCAAGCAACACCGCCATTGTTTGCTTTAAAGATAGTTGCCTAATTACCTCCGCATACGTGTGTGGTGTGAGCTAACTAAACAAACGGATTGATCAGATGGATTGTAGCATGCATGGTGAACAATTTAAAGTAGGAGCTGCACAGCTCTGGTCTTTACCACAGGTCCGGCCGGTGGCGGACAACCGGAGCACGCTGGAGATCACAGGGTGTGATAATGGCATGCCTCGATCGACGCTCGGGAGCAATTTAGACACGACCAACTGCGTTCAAAAAGAGGTAGAGGCATACTCCCTCCGTTTCAAAATATAAGATGTTTTAGTTTTGTGAAGCAAATGTATCTAGACTTCTTTTAGTAGGTAGGTTCACTCAGATTTGGAATGAATCTAGACACTAAAAGAAGTCTAGATACATTTTCTTCACAAACCTAAAACATCTTATATTTTGAAACAGAGGGAGTATTTGTAAAAGAAAAATGATAGGCCACCCCTGGGGATCCATCCTCCGGGTTTACTTTCGCACAGCATGTGGGGGTGGGCCCTGCCCACGTCCCATCTTCTCCTGCACGGTTCCTTTTCTCAGAGCTCCATTTCCTTATCTCTACTTAGAGCAAAAATGTCAACGGCGCCACATCTGCTCCCTGACTCAAGCTCGCCCAGCCACGCCGGCCGTTATCCGCCGGTCGCCGGCCTGCCCTACCGTTGGCCCTCACCGCCGCTGGTCACCAGACTCAAGCTCTCTCTTCCGCCGGTCGTTCCCTCCGCTCACCATAGATCACGTCCTCGAAGAGGCCTCACGAGCTAGTCTGTCGCCGCCTCCACACCTGCAAGCACGCTCGCACCGCCACGAGGAGGTCTCGCTGGTAAGGTCGCCCGCTGTGCCACTGGCTTACTGCCTGCGCGCTCGCCCGCCGCCTCCCGCATGCTCGCCTAGAACCCGCGTCTCCACTCGCCTAGAACCTGTGCGCTGCTGTGCTGACATGGAGGATACGACGGTGGTGCTCTCGTTTGTCGCCAGAGATGGACTTCACCGCGGAGGTGCTCCCCTCTGTCCCAACTCCGGCAGGAACGGCGATTCGAGATGGCGTATTCCATGCATGCCACCTACGAAGGATGAATTTGCTAGCGATGGTCGGCACTGTTGCTAGCCATGGTCGGCGATGTTGGTACCGATGGCAAACGGTTCTGCTACCTTGGGTCTGCGATATTGCAACCATGAGTGCATGATGTTGCTACATTGGACAAAGCGGGGGATGGTTTTGCTACATACTCATTTATGTTTTGCTATGTATTCGTTTCGGTTTTGATACATTGATGTTCTCCAAATGCTAAACTTATTTCTGCACCTATGAATTTCGACGAGATCTTGGCGATGTCTCCGACCAAAAAAAAGTTGTACACTAATACAAATATTTTGCTATAATTGTTCTCCGATTTTGCTACATTAGCACGATTCTTTTGCTACATAGTTTCCGGCGAAAGCCTCCGGCGAGGTCGGATAATGCTACATCAGCACAACTTTTTTGCTACACGGTCGCCAGCGAGTTGTCCGGCGAAATCTCCGGCGAGGTCACTACATGTAGCAAAAGCGAGACGTTTTGTAGCAAATTGGAATAATTTGTACAAAAGCGGGAATCTGAAAAAAAAAAGAACACGTGTCACGCAGAGGACCCGGGGGAGTTATCCCCTGGGGGACGCGTAGTGATGCCCTTTGTAAAAACGATACTGTATTTGTTTAGCAATGTGGGATCGCACACGGTGAGTAATTTAACACTGATTCCAAATATTGCCTACTTAGCACATTTGTCTTTTGGCACACTATAGTTGGCTGTTTGAGTATCATATGTCTAAATTGTAGTAGTCGCATGAATGGAGAGACATGCAAAGAGGGAACAAAATGGAGAAATATGATTTTATGTTTTTCTGCGTTGATGGATTTTTCTCTTAACGCACTGGCATTTTTCCTAGTCCTAATAAAGCGTGATGCTTCCCCTAAAAAAAGCTTCTATTGTGTTCGAGGACCATGAGACATTAGGGAACCTTTGGCTAATGGTCTGTGAAGGAGTTCTAAAACCATGCCTTAGTCGTAATGACTGAATATTTGGAGCTTCTCTTTGCTCTGCTTCAGTGCTGGGATTACGATGCAAATGAATGGCGATGATGTCGTTCAGAAAATAAATACAAGAACTTCATTGCATTGGTGAGAAGTGACAGTTGATTCACTGATTTCAGATCTGCTGGTAATTCATTCTTCCCCACACATATTTTACAGTTCAACTGGAGCACTCACGGTTGTGATGTACTATCATGTTGTTTTAACTAGGTGACCTCCATAGGGATAGCACTTCACATGAACAAAACTGACTGAAGTGGCCAAAAAATTATGTCAAGACACGCTTGTCAGACACCAACAAAAATATGTTATGGTTCCGTCACAGCACACGTGGGGGCTTGTACGGTCAATCGGTCATCCATCACTGCCGGAATCATAGAAAGTAATAAATAAGTGTCAAGCTGTGTTGCTAGTTTGTAAATCCTCTGCCTCACCATCAGTTTCCTCTCTAACTGCACAATTACATAATCCGGGTTAGATTCAGTTAGCTGATAATATAGCAGCGGACCATATCTGCATGAACAAAAAAACAACAGCAGGCTTTAGTAAGAGGACCACACTCACAATGAATACACCATGGTAAGCGTACATCATCTTATTATCCTGATGACTTCCTGAGTCTCCTCTTCTTCTTGCTGTATAAATACATAAAACATGATAAGACTTGGACACAAACAGAAAATTGAGATAATGTTTTCATCAACAAACACCAGCATGCTTCAACAAGATCAACAACCGTACAATAAATAGACCAAGAAACAGAAAATGTTACAGTATTTTCTACCACCTCAGTCCGCCAGCATGCCATGTTCCAAATTTAACAAAGATAGTGTTGGTGGTCTCTTACCTTGGACCCACGGAACTCTCTGTCTCAGCTGCCTTATCATGCTTTTTTCCCTGGCTCTGAGCTAATGGTTCCTGTTTCTTTCTTTCCTCGTGTAGCTCAAGCAAAGCGATCTGCATGTTTTTTTATAATATCACAAAGGTTAGATAGATTATACTACGTATCTTTTATCAGTTTGACCTCATAATTACTTTGTTTTACCTTAGCACTAGAGGCCAAAAGTCCAATTTTCAAATCTATTTTATTCTTCTCCATGCCACACTGAGAAGTCACAAGCCCAATGGCCTGGCCATTCAAGTTGAAAACAGGAGCAGACATTAACCTATTATGATGACTGCTCAACAAACCCCCATAGTGACACTTAACCATAAAGTACTTCTCAGATCCTTCAATGTCAATCATGTTGTGGTCCCTTGCAGCACATGAAGGTTGAACCACAAATGCTGGGATGTGTGACAAAGAGGACAACGAGGTGGGAGCAAGAATAATGGCTTCTGAGGGGGCATCCACATCTTGTTGGCTAAATTCAAATGCACTGCAACCAGCTGTATAATCAATGGCTAGCAAAATGAACCTATCTTTTGCCACCACTTTCCTTGCTGCCACTGTTGCACCGTCATTGGTGTGAACAAAGATTTGATTGCAAATACTAATGAAAGAAGAAGACGTCAATATAAATGTTGTATTGGCATCTTCTGTGCTAGGAACTACAGAACCAATACAGTATCGTCCAGTGTTACGATTTTCGACGACCACAACAGATCTCGAGACATTATCGAACACCTCGCGGTATAATTCCTCCATCTAAACTCTGTAGCACCAAAATAAAAAATAGTCCATTACAAGATAAACATGATATAGTGACATACATACAATATTCTACAAATGAAACATTAAGCAAATGAAAAGTAGAAACATATGGCATTTAATAGTACCTAGTTCACTCTAGCATATCATATTCAAATAATACCTAGTGCATTGGTTCTGTACGGGCAGGGCCATGAATGTGAGATGCACAGTTAAACATGTCTGGGTTCCAAAATGGAAAGTGGAGATTTGCAGGGTAACCATATGATAATGTTTCGGTGCTTTGGCGCCTCCTAAGTGGCTCTCAACCCATATCTAGTGCGCCGCCAGTGGATTCTTTGGAGCTATCTCAATCCGAGCATAGGGCATTGGCTTGGCCGGTTATTTCACCACCACACCCTCCTCATGGAGGTGTTAATTTTAAACAGAGGTTCAGAGAAGCTGGGGTTTGAATTACTCCTTATTTCAATGTTCATGACAGATTGGAGACTTGCAATGGGCATTTCTGTGAAGTTGAACTAGCTAATGATAATGTGTCTGATGTACAGCTTCCCGGGAGTTCTTTGGTGCAGTTTATGAGCGTAGGAGGAGAAAGTTCAGTTATGACTTGCCATTTCCTTCTCCTCGCCCTATGTATATTGCTGATGGACCAAACAGAGCTTCTCGGGACCTCATGAATTCTCTGGCTGCGGCTGCTAGGCTCTTACAAGCTGCTCTTACGTATCTGCTCCTGGTCCTTCAAGATCTTCTTGGATTGCAGCAATCACGAAGTGCTCCTGTCCAGCTGCTTTTGGTACTCCCGATGATGATAATGTGATGAGCTTGAAGAGTTTAGGAATCTTCTCAGTATAAAACGGATTTCTAGAAATATAGTAAAGCATCAATTGCATCACCTCCTCTCTTGTCAGCAAGAATATTGGAAGCAACGTACTAATCGGTGGGTAAAACTTGGCGAGGAAAACATGTCCTATTTTCACTCAATGGCCATGATCAGGTACAGAAAACCTTCAATATCCACTCTAGCTAGGGGTGATGGTTCTTTGGCCTCAGCTCATCATGAGAAAGAGGGAGTGCTACACAATGCATATAAGGCAAGGCTGGGTGTGTCAGTACCCATATCTCACTCTTTTGATGTTGGTGATCTTATGTTTGCAGTACCAGACATACATAACTTGTCTATTCATTCACACATCAAGAAATTGATAGCTGGGAACCATTTGGATAAAACGCCGGGACCTGATGGGTTTACGGGGCTGTTTCTTAAAGTTTGCTGGCTGATATTCAAATATGATTTTTATCAGCTTTGCAAGGATTATAGAAAGGCTTGGTAAATAGCCAGAGCATTAATGATTCTTTTTTAACTTTGGTACTGAAGAAGAATGATCCGGAGTCTGCCAATGACTATCACCCAGACCCAATCTCTCTGCTTAACTCAGCTTAAAACTCCAGACAACATCATTGGCTAATCGATTATACTCAAGAATTCTTCATGTGGTTCAAACTAACCAGTATGGTTTTATCAGGTCCCGCTCAATCCAGGATTTTATTGCCTAGATGTATGAATATATTCATCGGTGCAAACAATCAAGGTCAGAAAATGTTATCCTTAAACTTGAAGGACTACCTATGAGAAAACAACGGTTAGGAATGGCTAAACTATAATATTGATCGGCATGTTCCCTTAAACGACTACAAGATTGATTAAATTAAACATTGGGGAGGGGGGTGGGGGGCTCAATGGCCGCGGCTCACTTTGTGGCGGTCGCAGCAGGACAGATGGCTGGAGAGGCGGTGGCGGCGCGGAACGAGACGGGGATGTCGCGGGAGAAGACAGGACCCTCGCCAACCTCCTGATGAACCTCGACAGGCTGGCGGCCGCGTGGCGACAGACTTGCGGCGGGGCTTGGAGGGTGGGCGGCTATTCCTTCTCCCAAACCCTTGTTTTCCAAAGATGCTGTTTCGGGTCCGAGTCCGATCGAGGGAAACCCTATTTACCGCTCTTTGCGGGACGGAGTCCCGCTCACGCGGGGCTGCGGGCTGGGCCGCGGCCTGTTAGCGTGGTAGCAGGCGGTTTTTCCAAGTTTTTTCGCAGTTTTCTGTTCCTGTTTTTTGAGAGTTTTTTACTTTTTTTTTGTTTCTTTTTCTTCTCCTTTTTTAAAATTTGAAACTTTTTGAAATTCTATTTTTTTAAATTTGAATATTTTGAGTATTTTCAGTTTTGAATACTTTTAAATTTGAACTTTTTCAAAATTTGAAAAAATCAAATCTGAACAAGTTTTGTATCCGAACAAATTTCAAATCTGAACATTTTTGAAATATGAATATTTTGTAAAATATTTTTTAAACAAAAAAAGAAATTGACATTAATGAAAACAGAAAAAATTCGAGTACCAGCTATATGGGCCACGGCACACGAAGACGTCGCTGCCAGTGGCGGAGCTACCAGGTATGTCGGGTGGGCCTTGGCATACCCTGGAGCGAGCGGTGACTAACGTGTACTAACACTAGTGGAAACGAGGCTTTATGTTGATCCTGGAAAAGGGCTTTAACACCGGTTCTTCTACGAACCGGCGTTAAAGGGGGGGCCGTACCATCGTGGACCGTGCGACAAAAAAGGAGCCCCCTTTAACACCGGTTCGTGCCACGAACCGGTGTTAAAGGACCCTACAACAATGGCCCGTGCAGCTCCCCTTTAACACCGGTTCGTGGCTTGAACCGGTGTTAAAGGGGGGGGCTATATAAGACACCGCAGCCCACACCCCACTCTTCCATTTTTTCACTATCTCATTTTGGAGCCTAACAAGAGGGTGTGAAGAGTGCTAGTTTGTGTTTTTTTCATATGCACAACAGGTGTTCGGTGAAATGCCCGAGAGCTCAAAATAAGTTTTCTCGTTGCTCTTTCCTTCTCGGTCGAGGTCGGCAACTATCCTTTCATGTGTCATTGATGTACTATATATATAAATGGTCATCTCCCTATTAATTTTTGATATATACTACATATTAATGCAGATGAACCGGCAATGGATGTACGGTGACCGCCGCACTTTCGAGTACATTACGGGCCTCCAAAATTTCATCGTTGTGGCTAATGCAAACCGTGGTCACAATGGTTTTATGTGCTGTCCGTGTGTTCACTGTCAGAACAAGAAAGACTACTCAAATACCAGAACCATTCACGCCCACCTGCTTCGATCCGGTTTCATGCCCAGCTATAATTGTTGGACCAAGCACGGAGAAAAAGGGGTTGTGATGGAAGACAACAAATAAGAAGAGGATGATGACAACTATCATAATATGTATCCTGAATATGATAATACTACAACGGGGGTAGATAATGAAGATCAAGAGGCAGCAGATGGGCCCGCTGATGACGATCTTGGTCGGGCCATTACTGATGCAAAGGAAGAATGTGAAACTGAAAAGGAGAAGGAGAAGCTGGAGCAGATGTTAAAGGATCACAAAACATTGTTGTATCCAACTTGCGAAGATGGCCACAAAAAGCTAGGTACCACACTGGATTTGCTGCAATGGAAGGCAGAGAACGGTGTCACTAACAGCGCATTTTCAAAGTTGTTGGTAAAAATGAAGAATCTTCTTCCAAGAAATAATGAGTTGCCCGACAGTACATACCAAGCAAAGAAGTTTGTATGCCCTCTAGGATTAGACGTGCAGAAGATACATGCATGCATTAATGACTGCATCCTCTACCGCGGTGAGAAGTACGAGAATTTGGATGCATGCCCGGTATGCACTGCACTGCGGTATAAGATCAGACGAGACGATCCTGGCGATGTTGAGGGCGAGGCCCCTAGGAAGAAGGTTCCTGCCAAGGTTATGTGGTATGCTCCTATAATACCACGGTTAAAACGTCTCTTCAGAAATAAAGAGCATGCCAAGTTGTTGCGATGGCACATGGAAGACCGTAAGAAAGACGCGATGTTGAGACACCCCGCTGATGGGTCACAGTGGAGAAAAGTCGAGCGAGAGTATCCGGACTTCGCACGTGACGCAAGGAACTTAAGGTTTGGTCTAAGTACAGACGGCATGAATCCTTTTGGTGAGCAGAGCTGCAGCCACAACACCTGGCATGTGACTCTATGTATCTATAACCTTCCTCCTTGGTTGTGTATGAAGAGGAAGTTCATTATGATGCCAGTGCTCATCCAAGGCCCGAGGCAACCCGGCAACGACATTGATGTGTACCTAAGGCCATTAGTTGAAAAACTTTTACAGCTGTGGGCCAAACCAGGTGTACGTATGTGGGATGAGCACAAAGGGGAGCCATTTGACCTACGAGCATTGCTTTTCGTAACCATCAATGATTGGCCTGCTCTTAGTAACATTTCAGGACAGACAAACAAGGGATACGATGCATGTACACACTGTTTAGATGAGACTGAAAGTGTATATTTGGATAAATGTAAGAAGGTTGTGTACCTAGGGTATCGCCGATTTCTTCCGAACCTGCATCCAGTAAGAAAGAAAGGCAAGCATTTCAAACGTCTGGCAAAACCCCGGAGGAGGCCTGTCCTCCGTACCGGTGAGGAGGTATTTGGTATGGTCAAGGACCTAGAAGTAATCTTTGGAAAAGGTCCTGACAGTCTATCTGTTCCGAATGACGATGCCGGACACGCGCCCATGTGGAAGAAGCAATCTATATTTTGGGACCTACCCTATTGGAAAGTCTTAGAGGTCTGCTCTTCAATCGACGTGATGCACGTGACGAAGAATGTTTGCGTGAACCTGCTAGACTTTCTAGGAGTGTATGGGAAGACAAAAGATACACCGGAAGCACGGCAGGACCAGCAACGTCTGAAAGCCCCTGGAGAGCCTATGCATCCTGAGAACGAGAAGGGTAAACGATGCCACTTAACTCCTGCCAGCTATTCTCTTACCAAAGCAGAGAAGGAAATCTTTTTTGAATGTCTGAGCAGTATCAAGGTCCCGTCTGGCTTCTCGTCGAATATAAAGGGAATAATAAATATGGCAGAGAAAAAATTCCAAAACCTGAAGTCTCATGACTGTCACGTGATTATGACACAATTGCTTCCGATTGCATTGAGGGGGCTTCTACCTGAAAATGTTCGTGTACCCATTGTGAAGCTATGTGCATTCCTCAATGCAATATCTCAGAAGGTAATCGATCCAGAAAGCCTACCAGGGTTACAAACAGATGTGGCCCAATGTCTTGTCAGCTTTGAGTTGGTGTTCCCACCATCCTTATTCAATATTATGACGCATCTCCTGGTTCACCTAGTAGAAGAGATTGCCAATCTCGGTTCTGTATTTCTACACAATATGTTCCCCTTTGAGAGGTACATGGGAGTCTTAAAGAAATATGTTCATAACCATGCTAGGTCAGAAGGAAGCATCTCCAAGGGCTATGTAACAGAGGAGGTCATTGAGTTCTGTGTTGATTTTATTCCTGACCTTAAGGCGATTGGTGTTCCAGAATCACGACATGAGGGGAGACTCCATGGAAAAGGCACCCTAGGATGTAAAGCAATGATATGTAGGGACGGGCATTCTCTCAATCAAGCACACTACACGGTTTTACAAAGATCTATCTTGGTTGCCCCGTATATCAATGAACACAAGAATTTAATACGCCTCAAACACCCGGGGCAGTCTGATGAATGGATTATAAGTGAACACATGGCGAGTTTTGGCGGCTGGCTGCAAAGACTTCTCACGAATAACACCACTGTTGGGGATCAGCTGTACTTGTTGGCCAGGACACCATCTTCGACTGTATGTACTTTCCAAGGGTACGAGATAAATGGGAATACATTTTACACGATAGGCCAAGATAAAAAGAGCACCAACCACAATAGTGGTGTCCGCTTCGATGCTGCAGAAGAAAATGGGCAGAAGACCACGTATTATGGGTTCATAGAGGAGATATGGGAACTTGACTATGGACCTAATTTTAAGGTCCCCTTGTTTCGATGCAAATGGGTCAAGCTAACAGGAGGAGGGGTTGAGGTAGACAAGAAGTACGGAATGACAACGGTGGATCTCAACAATCTTATGAAGGTAGACAAGAACTTAGAAGAACCATTCGTCCTAGACAATAATGTGGCTCAGGTTTTCTATGTGAAGGGCATGTCCTCCAGACCAAAAAAAAGAAAAAAATATGCAAACGAATACATCATATGATGAGCCAAAGCGTCACATAGTTCTTTCAGGGAAAATAAACATCGTGGGAATCGAGGACAAGACAGACATGTCAGAAGATTATAATAAGTTTGATGAAATTCCGCCCTTCACAGTGAAAACTGACCCAAGCATTCCGTTAAGTAAAGAATATGCTCCATGGTTACGTCTGAAGTGGTCATAAGGAAGGACATATGCCAAGAAGTTCATGCTCATATTATGTAACTCTAGTTCATGTTTTTAATATTAATAAATGTCTTGAGTGTTAGTCTTGTTTTGTGGATGGACCGGGACTATGAGAAGAAGTTGTCCCGATTCGTAATTACCATTAAGATCTGATCTCCAAACGCGCGCGGTCACATATTAGGGAGTGCCTCTATGACCAGTTTCTTGGAGATGCCGGAGGACTGGGCTCCGTCGGCATCTCCCTGAAACTGGCCGTAGTGGTGTCCCTGCTCTCGAAAACCATCTTGCAGCTTGTAACTTCTCTAACTATATCAATACACCTGGGAGCTAACTAATTTCACATATTAGGGAGTGCCTCTATGACCAGTTTCCCGGAGATGCCGGAGGACTGGGCTCCGTGGCATCTCCCTGAAACTGGCCGTAGTGGTGTCCCTGCTCTCGAAAACCATCTAGGAGATGCCTCAAACTGGCTGGAGGACTAGACTCACAAGGATGCCTATTTATAGTACAAGCAGCTCGGCATAGTGTCGACACTTACGAAATAATGTCGACACTCACCCCTATTATTAGTGCTGACTCGTGTTTTGTCCCGGTTGGTGTCTCCAACAGGGACTAAAGGTTCATCTTTAGTCCCGGTTGGTGACACCATCCGGGACAAGGTACACGCCGCACGACATAATGTCGACACTCACCCCTATCATTAGTGCTGCCTGGCCCAGCCTGAAATCCCTCCAACCATCCCATTTTTAGAACAATGTCATATTTCTTCTGTTAACAGTATATGTATTAAATGAGCCATTTTTCTTCCTTCTATTTCTTCCCTCCATTTTTCTTCCCGCCATTTTTTCCCGCCATTTTTCTTCCCGCCATTTTTTCCCGCCAGTTCTTCCCTCCAGTTCTTCCCTCCAGCTCACTATATATATATATATATATGTAGGGTTGGCCTCCATTGTCATTGCACATCTCTAGACTCATATCTGCAACCTCATCACTCTTTCCCATGGATTCCACCGTAGCACTAACCCCCAGGGAGGCGGAGGCGCTTTGCGCCTCGAACTACCCCTGCCCGCCGGGCTACTGTCTCCCCGTCGGCTGGATGCTGAGCGCCGAAGGCGTGCCGGTTCCTCCTGTCCCTCTAGGTGTGGCGCGCCGGATGGCCATCACGAACCACTACTACTTCGATATCACGCTGGAGCAGCGGAGGAATCCCAGATGGCATCCCGACTATTTCCCTACTTGGGAAACCTTCTTCGTGGATCGGCGTGAGAGGGCGCTCGCCAGGAACGAGGAGGACGGCCCACCTCCTCCTAACTTCAACGAGGCCGGTCGTTGGCTATGGTGGCGCAGTCGGACTCTCCAGAGCGTCATGGCCTATGACACTGCCGCCGACTCTAACCCCCGTCTGCGCTACCCTCAAGTCCAGCCCACGCGTACTCAGCCTTCAAGGTTCAATTACGGCGACCCCAACGACGACAGCGATGACGGCAGAGGCGAGTACGACGACTACAGTGGCGAGTATTACAGGTGTAGGCAGGAGCATGACTGAATCACTCCAACATTCCGAAACAAGTTTGGCCGATTGTTACTTAATCTGGCCATGTATCTTAATTTTCAGTTCATTTATGTATCTTAATTTTCAGTCGTGCTTTATGTAACTTACTATTAGTTGCATTCTGTATTTTAATTCCAGTTCTATCTCCTTCACAAAATGACCTATCTCATTCGAGGTTTCTTGGCTTTCGGGTCAAATGACCAATGTTATGGCTAGAATCAAGGCATAGTTTGTGATAATATGGCCATATTGTTCATACATGTGCATCATGGCATGGCAAACAATGTTGCAAGAGGAAGTTTTCCTTTTTATCCAATCAATTCAAAAATGTTAATACAAAAGATGCGGCATTTAAATATCCAATCAATTCAAAAATGTTAATACAAAAGATGCGGCATTAAAATATGATTTGCTCTAATAAAATAGGGTTAGATTCCTTTTTAGATGCTTAATATTTCTTATGTTCAAAGTTTTAGGATTTGACAATTTATTTTTGTTTGAATTGAATAATCAAAATTTATATGTAAGTGTTTTAATCATTTTGAAAATTTTCATCTAAAGTAAATATAAAATGTTTTTACATGAATGGATAGATACTATTTTTCTGAAAATTATGATATATTATTCATATTTTTCTGAGTTGAAATGAAAAAGACATGAATTTTCTAAATTCATATCCTATTTTTTGAATTAAAAATGCCCCTTTAAAGCATGAGATAAATGCCCCCCCTTTAACACCGGTTCCATACATGAACCGGTGTTAAAGGGGGGGCGCATTTATTTCATTTCGCGCACGCACCCCCCCTTTAACACCGGTTCGTGGCTGGAACCGGTGTTAAAGGGGGGGGGGCGTGAAACGAATTCCCCCCTTTAACACCGTTCCAGCCCCGAACCGGTGTTAAAGGGGGGTATTAAATGCGCGCCTTCCCCTTCCTCTCTTCCCCCAGCCAGATCGATCGAACAGGAACAAGCAGAGGAGATCGCCGTCGCGTCCTCCATCGCCTCCGTCGCCGCCTTCCACGCCTGTCGCCACCATCGCTCCCTGTCGGCGAGCTCCAGCCAGCTGCGGCCAGGTACGTCGCGCCCGTGCTTCTCGGCCTCCACCCGCTCAATACCTAGCTCGTCGGCCGCCGCCCCGTCCTCTGTAGGGGTTCGTAGCATGGAAAACAAAAAATTTCTACCGCATGAACACACAATCAAGATCTAATCTATGATCAAGCCAAGATCTATCTACTATATTGTAGCAACGAGTCAATAGAGTACTAACCCTAGAAGATCCAAAGCGGTTAACGAGAGCAGATTCTCGTGGATGATGTAGTCGTACACTCCCGATCTCGAGATCGCGCAGACGATCCTTCCGGCGCTGCGTTCCGGCAGCGCTTCCGCAGTCGGTCACACGTTCGGTACTCGATGAAGACCTTCCTCTCCCTTGTTCCAGCAGGCAGCGGAGGTTGTAGCACTCTCCTCGCGATTCCGGCAGCACGACGGCGTGGTACCGGAAGTAGAGGGGAGATCTCGCAGGGCTTCGCCTTAAGCCGGAGCGAGTATGGTGGATTATGAGAGAGCTCCTCGGCAATCTAGGGTTTAGACACACCAAGGAGGAGGCGCTAGAGCCGGCGGCTAGGGCTTGGGGCATCCCAAGTCGGCGGCTAGGGCAACCCTAGGAGGCGGTGGCAGCTGCAGGAGGTGGTGGCGCCAAGCTAGGGTTTGGGGCAGGGAACTTGTGTGCTAGGAGGGGCAGCCCTGCCCCTCCCTTTATAGGTGGGAGGTGCGTCCAAGGGGAGGGGAGTCCCTCCCCAACTCGGCTTGGAGGTGGGCCGCCGGTTGGAGGAGGGAACTCTTCCCCAACTCGGTTTCCACCTCTCCTCCTCTTTCCAAAAACTGCCGTTTGACTTTTCAAACTAGCCGTTTGACTTTTCAAACTAGGATTTGAATAAACCCTTTATTTTGGACAGCGATGACACCTAGTACATGATGCAATCATTACAACTTGTAATGACACATTCATGTACCCCTTCCCCTCCGGAGTGCCGGACATTCCGGAACCTTCTAGAACATTACCGATGAAAACACCGGAATCATTCCCCAACTCCGAAACGAGACTTTCCTTAGATGAATCTTATTCTTCGGACCATTCCGGATCTCCTCGTGATATCCCGGATCCCATCCGAGACTCCGAACAACATTCGGTCTCTTACTCATCATTCCATAACTACTCAACAACATCGAATCCTTAAGTGTGTCTCCCTACGGTTCGTGAATTATGCGGACATGATCGAGACACTTCTCTGATCAATAACTAATAGAGGAATCTGGAAATTCATATGGCTCCCACATATTTCTACGATTACTTTGCGATCGAATGAACCACTTACATACGATACCAATTTCCCTTTGTCTCACGATAGTTTACTTATCTGAGGTTTTGATCGTCGGTATCTCTGCATACCTAGTTCAACCTCGTTACCGATAAGTACTCTTTTCTCGTTGCCGTGATATGTGATCCCTTGTGAGCCAGTCACATGCTTGCAAGCTAATTG
The DNA here is from genome assembly GCA_916181665.1 of Avena sativa. Classification (NCBI taxonomy): domain Eukaryota; kingdom Viridiplantae; phylum Streptophyta; class Magnoliopsida; order Poales; family Poaceae; genus Avena; species Avena sativa. Next base: position 452,073,220 of record OV702283.1, read on the forward strand.
GATGACATTCCACCGAGAGGGCCTAGAGTATATCTATCTGTTATATGGATGGACAAATCCCACTCTTGATCCATGTGCCTCAACCCATACTTTCCAAACACTCAATGCCACCTTTATAGCCACCCAGTTACGGTGTGGTGTTTGATGTCATCAAAGCATCCTTCCGGTGATGGTGATTAACATGATCTCATGGTCGAAGGAATTAGGTTACTATGTATCAGAAAGCTTATAGCAAATGAACTATATTAAATGACTTGATCTTTATGCTACGCTTACTATAGGAGTATGTCCATCACATCATTCTCTTAATGATATGACCCTGCTGTTAATAACATCTCTATGTTCATGATCAGGAAACCATGATCATATATTAACCAACAAGCTAGTTTAACAAGAGGCTTTACTAGGGACTCTTTTATGTTTACAAATCACACAAGTATTAATGTTTCCTGTTAATACAATTATAGCATGGTATGTAAACATTTATCATAAGTATGAAGATATGATAATAACCACTTTATTATTGCCTCTTGGTCATATCTCCAACAGTCTCCCACTTGCACTAGAGTCAATAATCTAGTTTCAAACCTTTGTGTATTCAACACCTATGGCTTTCTGGTGTCGCATGTACACGATTGCTAGTGGTCAACTGATCTCCGGATCTGACACTTCCAGGTCCGTGTGTAATTGCATGTCTTTGCGTCTCTACGCATCACTCATTCTCTAATGAGATGGCTTCGTACAAATTTGGTCCTTTGGTGTGACCTTTAGTTCTTTGGGGTAAAAACATGTTGATAATATTGTCGTACAATATATCTTCATAGTATTATCCCGCTGTGAACTACACCTAGTTTGATAACAAACTACTTGACACAAATGCCCTCTTTAGCTGCTATTATAGCAGTCATATACTTAGCCTTTTGTTGTAGTATCTGTCACAATGTCTTAACTTTGGAACTCATCCAAATCCATTATGGAACTTACTTTCCATCATATTGTGCCACCCTTAGTTTAGATTGAGATAAACTTAATTTGTACTTTGTAACAAAACTAGTATCAATGTAATTCATTTACAATGAACTAACCATCTATTTGTCACTTCTACAAATAATATACTCTTAGTTCTTCCAAAAGATCATAAGAATATCCCTACTATTGTCCAATGATCAACTTATGAATCATTCTGGTATATGCTCATAACATTTAGAGTATAGGACATATCTGGATTTGTACATATCACAGTATGATTGATATAAATACTCTTTGTGATTTCATACATCAAGTATCAATCTATACTTGAATCTTTGTTTCACTTACCCTGTGTCAATACACTTGAATATATCATCAATATTGAACTCATTCAATCCTTTTTCTGTGACAAGAACCTTTCTTGTAGTTTCTATATTGAACTCATTCAATACATCATCTATGTACTTTTGGCACAACCATATTAGCGTCTATTGATGCCAAATATTTGGGTTTTGCCTAGGTCTTTCATCAGGATGAAATTCTTAATATGTGTTAATAAAATATACATCTTTTCCAATCAACAATATGTCCTCCACATAATGTATTAGAAATATGTCTTAGCGCTCCCACTTAATTTCTTGCAAATGCAAGCATCTTCATTGTCTCTGATGAAATTAAACTCTTTTAACAGTTTCATCATAGTGAAGATTCTAACTCCGCTATGCTTACTTCAACCATTGAAGTCTGCATACGCTTTTAGCATCCTTTGAATTAACAAAACCCTATGGACTGTGTTATGCACATGTCCTAGGTAACAATTCTATTAGAAGAACTTGTTTTGTTTATTCAACTACCACATAACAAAATTATATGTAGTGGTTGCTATATTAATCCGTTTAGACTAAATATCACTATGAAAGATCAGATCTTGTCATAGTCAACCTTTGAACATTGTTGTGAACTCTTTCCCAACATGTCGACTATTTCATAGATGTGCAACATGAAGGGAATATGCCCTGAGAGGCAATAATAAAGTGTTTATTATGTGTATTCCAAGTATATGATAGATGTTTATTTTGCATGCTATAATTGTATTAATACGGAAACGTTAATACATGTGTGTTTAATAAACAAACAGAAAGTTCCTAGTTATGCCTCTCTCATAAACTAGCTCGTTGATTAACAAGATGATCAAGGTTTCCTGATCATGGACATTGGATGTTGTTAATAACGGGATCACAACATTAGTGTAATGATGTGATGAACACTCATCCGAAGTATAGCATTACGATCAAAGTCATTGAGTTTATATTGCTATAACAACTTACGAAGTGATCCTAATCCTTAGACCATGAGATCATGTCAATCACTAACACCGGAAGAGTTTCTTGATAACATCAAACGTCACACCGTAACATGGTGATTATAAAGATGGATTCAGAACTAATAAAGTGTTATGTTGAGGCTCATGGATCAAGAGTGGAATTTGTTCATCCCGATGACGGATAGATATACTCTGGGCCCTCTCGGTGATATCACATTGATTAGCTTGCAAGCAAGTGATTTGATCACTAGAATGTTATATCACAGGAACGAGAAAAGAGTGCATGTCGGTAACGAGATCAAACTAGGTATGGAGATACCAATGATCGAATCTCGGACATGTAATATATCTTGAAACAAAGGGATTAAGATACTAGCGTAAAAGGTTCCGACGATCACAAGAAAGTCATCGTTGAATGTGTGGGAGTCAGTATGGGTCTCCAGATCCCGCTTCTGATTATTGATCTGAGAGGGGTCTCGATCATGTCCGCATTATTCACGAATCGTAGGGTGACACACTTAAGAGACACTGACATCCAATTGGAGCAAATGTTTCATGCCGAAAGAATGAACAAGCGCAGGAATTTATTTCACTAGATACCGAAACAGGTTTTCGGGTGAAATTGCATAAAGTGGTTATGCATGTGAAATAGAATTCTAGCAAGGGGTTATTTGTGAATGTTTGTCATTAAAGTAATTGACAAAATTCTGAATAAAATAAAAGAGTTTTATTTAATGAGAGTTTGCATTAAATTTGGTGGAAATTTAATGGGATTTTTGAGTGGACTTTTGAGTGGAGGGAATTTAGAGGAGTTTTGTGAGTGGAGTGTCCACCCACATGAAGAGGGGAGGGCAAGGGGGCAGCCCCCATGCGCCGGCCACCCCCTTGGGTTTCCCCCCCTCCTATAAAATGAGCCCCTCCTCCTCACTTGTCTCTCACACCTCCTCGTGAAGGATCTCTCTCCCCCTCTAGAATTTATCCCCCATGGTCTCGGACTAGCGAGATACATGTTTCCGGTGGCTATTCGGCAAGAAAGAGTTGTGCTTCCGCTGAATCGCTGGAGCGAGGAGGCGGAGGTTGCTCGGTGCCTCGAACGTGTGTGCGAGCACGGATGCGCTGCTGATTTGCGGCGCTAGGACTTCCTCTCGATCTTGAGATCGGCAAGAGATCGTCTACATCAACCACGAGTTGAACTCGTTAAGCTTTGTCGGTCTTCAAGGGTATGTTCTCTACGGATATACATCCGCCCGTTGTTTGTATCTAGTATATATAGATCTTGGTATATAGTTCACATCGTAGGAAAATTTTTGTTTTCTATGCTGCGAACCCTACAGTGGTATCAGAGCCAGATCTATGCGTAGATACTTTACACGGGTAGTACACATATGAGTATGTGGGCGATGATGATCATGTTGTTGCTCCTTTATTGTGATTTTGGATATTGGTGGCATAGTGGGATGAAGCGGCCCGGACAAACTTTACATGTCCTCGCACATGAGACCTGTTCCACGCTTGACATACAACTAGTTTGCATAAGTGGCTAGCGGGTGTCTGTCTCTCCTATTATAGTCAATATCTATTTTGCAAGCGAGTTGTCAACAATTTGATTATCCTCGTTGTGGTTCATGTTCGTAGGTAAGAATGGTTCTATCTCGAAAGCCCTAAGCCACGTAAAACTTGCAATGGATAAATTAGAGGCGTCTAGTTTAGATTGTTGCTGGGCTAGTGTTATGATATGGTAGTGTTGTAAGTAGAAGTATGAGATGATACTCTTACAACACACATAGCGTGTAAAATCCATAGACCTTGGATTTACACATATAGGTATGATAGTGATCATACCACGATGCACATGATAGAGATCATCTGCGGGAACCATATAATTTCACTAATAAACATATGATGTTTGATTACATCTTATATTGCTTGTTTAGCGCTTTGTTAAGCATAATAAGATGATCCCTCATTTAAATATCAAGATAAGAATGTGTTCTTCCTTTAGTATGCACCGATTATGTTTTCGTCGCTCCAAGACATCACGTGATGATCGGGTGTTCTTGGATCCACGACCATATTTCGGGTGTAAAACAGTTACACACGCAAATACTAAGGTTCTAACTTGGCGAGCCTAGCATGTACAGACATGGCCTCGGAACACAGACCGAAAGGTTAAGCATGAGTCATATAGTTGATATGATGCCCATTTGATGCTCGCCTTTGAAGCTATACCGACTCACGTGATGATCGGACTTGGTGTAGTGGATTTGGTTCATGTAATCACCAAAAGGACACGAGGGATGTCGCTTTTGAGTGGGAGTTCATTCGTAATATAGATTAGTTGAACTCGATCTATCATACACTTAGTCTAAACTTTACAAATTCTGTTGTAGATGGCACCACCTGCTTTTAATTTCAATGCGTTCATGGAGAAAGAGAAACTAGCAACGAACGGTAGCAACTTTACTGAATGGGCCATGAATTTGAGGATTCTCCTCTCTGCTGCACAAAAGCAATATGTGCTAGAAGCGCCGTTAGGCCCCCCACCTTTTGATGATGCCCCTGACGAGGAGAAGAATGTCTATCAGACTCTTCAGGAGGACCACAACTTAGTTCATTGCGGCATATTGTATGGGCTAGACCCGGAACTTCGAAAGCGTTTCGAAAACGGCAATGCATTTGATACAATGGGTGAGTTGAAAATGATTTTCGACACACATGCTGCTGTAGAGAGCTACAATGCTTCAGAAAAGTTCTTTAGCTGCATGATGGAAGAGCACAGCTCCGTTAGTGAGCATGTACTCAAGATGTCGGGTTACGCCGATAAGCTTGTGTCCTTGGGAATATCGATTCCCATTGACTTAGGCATTCATCGTGTTCTGCAGTCTCTGCCACCTAGCTATAAGAGCTTCGTGATGAACTATAATATGCAAGGCATGAAGAAGTCTCTCCCCGAGCTTCTGTCAATGCTTAAAACTGCAGAAGTGGAGATCAAAAAGGAACATCAAGTGTTGATGATCAATAGGAACACTGGTTTCAAGAAAGACAAGAAGGGAAAACGGAAGGGAAGTAAGGGCGGCAAGCCTGTTGCCGCGCCTGAAAAGAAACCCCGAGTTGGACCTAAGTCTGATACCGAGTGCTACTATTGTAAGGGGACTGACCACTGGAAGCGCAACTGCCCCAAGTATCTGGCAGACAAGAAGGCCGGCAAGGCAAACAAAGGTATATATGATATACATGTTATTGATGTGTACTTGACTAGTGCTCGCAGTAGCACCTGGGTATTTGATACCTGTTCAGTTGCTAATATTTGTAACTCGAATCAGGGGCTGCGGAACAAGCGACCGCTAGCAAGGGGTGAGGTCAAGATGCGTGGCGGCAATGGATCAAACGTTGATGTAATCGCCGTCGGAACGCTGCCTCTCCACTTACCGTCGGGATTAGTCATAAACTTGAATAAATGTTATCTGGTGCCTGCACTGAGCATGAACATTGTATCTGGATCATGTTTGATGCAAAGTGGTTATTCATTTAAATCTGAGAACAATGGTTGTTCCATTTATATGAATGAAATCTTTTATGGTCATGCACCAATGATGAATGGTTTATTTCTGTTAGATCTCAATGATAATGTTACACATATTCATAATGTTGATGCTAAAAGGATTAAACTTAATGATGATATATCCGCATATATGTGGCACTGCCGTCTAGGTCATATTGGCATTAAACGCATGAAGAAGCTCCATTCGGATGGACTTTTGGAATCACTTGATTATGAATCATTTGATACATGTGAGCCATGCCTTATGGGCAAGATGACTAGAACGCCGTTTTCCGGTTCAATGGAACGGGCGACAGATTTATTGGAAATCATACATTCTGATGTATGTGGTCCAATGAGTGTGTCGGCGCGAGGTGGATATCGTTATTTTGTTACTTTCACGGATGATTTGAGTAGATACGGTTATATCTACTTGATGAAACACAAGTCTGAAACCTTTGAAAAGTTCAAGGAATTTCAGAATGAAGTGGAAAATCATCGTAATAGAAAGATCAAATTTCTACGGTCCGACCGCGGAGGTGAGTATCTAAGTTACGAGTTTAGCACTCACATGAAAGAGTGTGGAATTGTTTCACAACTCACACCTGCCGGAACACCACAGCGAAATGGTGTGTCGGAATGTCGTAATCGTACTTTATTAGATATGGTTCGATCTATGATGTCTCTGACAGACTTGCCGTTGTCATTTTGGGGTTATGCACTAGAAACTGCTGCATTCACTTTAAATCGGGCACCATCTAAATCCGTTGAAAAGACACCGTATGAATTGTGGTTTGGAAACAAACCTAAGCTGTCATTTCTTAAAGTTTGGGGTTGCGATGTTTATGTGAAGAAACTTCAACCGGATAAACTCGAACCCAAAGCGGAAAAATGCGTCTTCATAGGATACCCTAAAGAAACTATTGGGTATTCCTTCTATCACAGATCCGAGGGCAAGGTTTTTGTTGCCAAGAATGGATCCTTTCTAGAGAAAGAGTTTCTCGCGAAAGGTGTGAATAGTCGGAAGGTAGAACTCGAAGAGGTTGTGGAACCTTCTCTTCAAAGTATGGCGAGTAGCGCAGCGCCGGAAGTTGTTCCGGAGTTGGCTCCACCTGTTGAAGAGGGAACTAATGATAATGATCATGAAACTCCGAAAGAGAGTACTACCGAACCTCGCAGGTCAAACAGGACGCGTGCAACTCCCGAGCTGTACGGAAATCCTGTCATAAATTTCATGGTTGATGAAAATAATGACCCTGCGACGTATGAAGAAGCGATGATGAGCCCGGATTCCAACAAATGGTTACAAGCCATGAAATCCGAGATGGAATCCATGTATGAAAATCAAGTTTGGAACTTGGTGGAATTACCTCACGACCGAAAGGCCGTGGAGAACAAATGGATTTTCAAAAGGAAAACTGATGCTGATGGTAATGTGACCATCTATAAAGCTCGACTTGTCGCAAAGGGGTTTCGACAAATTCAAGGAGTTGACTACGATGAGACTTTCTCTCCCGTAGCGATGCTAAAGTCAGTTAGGATTATGTTAGCAATTGCTGCATATTTCGATTATGAAATATGGCAGATGGATGTCAAAACCGCGTTTCTCAATGGTAATATTGAAGAAGAGTTGTATATGATACAACCAAAGGGTTTTGTCGATCCTAAGGATGCTAACAAGGTGTGCAAGCTTCAGCGATCCATCTATGGATTGAAGCAAGCATCGCGAAGTTGGAATCTCCGCTTTGATGAGGTGATCAAAGAGTTTGGATTTGTCTACTACTAGATTGTAGCAACGAGTCAATAGAGTACTAACCCTCGAAGATCCAAAGCGGTTAACGAGAGCAGATTCTCGTGGATGATGTAGTCGTACACTCCCGATCTCGAGATCGCGCAGACGATCCTTCCGGCGCTGCGTTCCGGCAGCGCTTCCGCAGTCGGTCACACGTTCGGTACTCGATGAAGACCTTCCTCTCCCTTGTTCCAGCAGGCAGCGGAGGTTGTAGCACTCTCCTCGCGATTCCGGCAGCACGACGGCGTGGTACCAGAAGTAGAGGGGAGATCTCGCAGGGCTTCGCCTTAAGCCGGAGCGAGTATGGTGGATTATGAGAGAGCTCCTCGGCGATCTAGGGTTTAGACACACCAAGGAGGAGGTGCTAGAGCCGGCGGCTAGGGCTTGGGGCAGCCCAAGTCGGCGGCTAGGGCAACCCTAGGAGGCGGCGGCAACTGCAGGAGGTGGTGGCGCCAAGCTAGGGTTTGGGGCAGGGAACTTGTGTGCTAGGAGGGGCAGCCCTGCCCCTCCCTTTATAGGTGGGAGGTGCGGCCAAGGGGAGGGGAGTCCATCCCCAACTCGGCTTGGAGGTGGGCCGCCGGTTGGAGGAGGGAACTCCTCCCCAACTCGGTTTCCACCTCTCCTCCTCTTTCCAAAAACTGTCGTTTGACTTTTCAAACTAGCCGTTTGACTTTTCAAACTAGGATTTGAATAAACCCTTTATTTTGGACAGCGATGACACCTAGTACATGATGCAATCATTCCAACTTGTAATGACACATTCATGTACCCCTTCCCCTCCGGAGTGCCGGACATTCCGGAATCTTCTAGAACATTCCCGATGAAAACACCGGAATCATTCCCCAACTCCGAAACGAGACTTTCCTTATATGAATCTTATTCTCCGGACCATTCCGGATCTCCTCGTGATATCCCGGATCCCATCCGAGACTCCGAACAACATTCGGTCTCTTACTCATCATTCCATAACTACTCAACAACATCGAATCCTTAAGTGTGTCTCCCTACGGTTCGTGAATTATGCGGACATGATCGAGACACTTCTCCGATCAATAACCAATAGAGGAATCTGGAAATTTATATGGCTCCCACATATTTCTACGATTAATTTGCGATCGAATGAACCACTTACATACGATACCAATTTCCCTTTTTCTCACGATAGTTTACTTATCCGAGGTTTTGATCGTCGGTATCTCTGCATACCTAGTTCAACCTCATTACCGATAAGTACTCTTTTCTCGTTCCCGTGATATGTGATCCCTTGTGAGCCAGTCACATGCTTGCAAGCTAATTGGATGACATTCCACCGAGAGGGCCCAGCGTATATCTATCCGTCATATGGATGGACAAATCCCACTCTTGATCCATGTGCCTCAACCCATACTTTCCAAACACTCAATGCCACCTTTATAGCCACCCAGTTACGGTGTGGTGTTTGATGTCATCAAAGCATCCTTCCGGTGATGGTGATTAACATGATCTCATGGTCGAAGGAATTAGGTTACTATGTATCAGAAAGCTTATAGCAAATGAACTATATTAAATGACTTGATCTTTATGCTATGCTTACTATAGGAGTATGTCCATCACATCATTCTCTTAATGATATGACCCTGCTGTTAATAACATCTCTATGTTCATGATCAGGAAACCATGATCATATATTAACCAACAAGCTAGTTTAACAAGAGGCTTTACTAGGGACTCTTTTATGTTTACAAATCACACAAGTATTAATGTTTCCTGTTAATACAATTATAGCATGGTATGTAAACATTTATCATAAGTATGAAGATATGATAATAACCACTTTATTATTGCCTCTTGGGCATATCTCCAACATCCTCCTCTCCTCTAGCCAACAGGGGCGCGGGCGAGCTCCGACAGCCCTCGACCGCCCTCTGCCTCGGCCCTGCCCTCGACCGCCACGGCCGCGCCGGCGCCCTCGCCCACGCGTAGGCATGCGCGCGCCTGTCGCTCTCCATGTCCCTGTCCCTCTTCTCCATCGACTGCTATGAGCGCCTGGGCGGCGCGGACGGGGGTGGCGCCGGGAGGCAGCAGCCGCCCTCCTCGCTGCTCTTCTTCTGCTTCTCCCCGTGGCTGCAGGCGGGGGTGGCGCCGGGAGACAGCAGCCGCCCTCCTCGCTGCTCTTCCTCTGCTTCTCCCCGTGGCTGCGGGCGGGGGTGGCGCCGGGTGGCTAGAGCTCACCGGCGGACAGCTTCTCCCCGTGGCTGCTCAATGATTAGAAAAAAATAGATAAATAAAAAAGGAATTGAAAAATAGAAAAAAAGGACCTAAGATTATAATTTATAATATGTGGAGGTGTTTTGGTAAATAAACGCGACCAAGTCGGCCTGACCACCGAGTCCCACCGGTCAGATTCATCGTTAGAACCGCGTCTAAACTAGATCAGTGCTATGGCGACCTTAGAAGAAGGTGGACTGTGCGGGCAGCTCTTTGGCGAGCGTCGTGGCTTCTCCCCTCTGTCTGGGGCCTATCTTGGGGACAACGGGCGGGGCAGAAGACGGGGAAAACCCTTTACCATAGGTCTCTGGGGCCGCCGATTCTGCCAAATTGTTTGCCGTCGCTGCCGTCGCTCCGGTGACCATACTGAGGCGGCACCGACACTATAATGCTTGCCTCGGCCTCCTCTTTCGAACAACGCCCGTTTTAGGTAGGCCGTATCACGCTACCTCGCGCGCCCTAGGTCGCTCTCCAACGCCGCCAGCCTTCGGTCAGCCTTAGGGTTTTAATTTCATTTGTGTATTTATTTGTGTATTTTTGTATGAATAATATGTATATTTGTGTATGAATCCAAGTCCACTTGAATGTTTACTCTCTTACTCTAGATAATATTATTGTTTTAGAAACTATGGATCCACTTAGTAGAAACCTTGAAGAAGAAGAAATAATGGAGAACATTATTGATGAGGACACCTCACAATATCTGAACTTGGAGGGACATGATGACAACTCAAGTAGTCATGGAGAAGATGGAGACTCCGGTGAACGCAATTTAGTGATTACAAAGTCCGGCGAGGTATATGCATTGATTAAGCCTCTGCTGACTTCCACCAACAATCTTCTTCTACATGTATTAATTAACGCTTCTTTCTTCTTTTAGCCCTCTGGATCGACCAGCCAGCAACCATCTTCTTCTACGAAAAAGAGCAAGCGAGGCGCGAGCCATCGGTTGAAAGATCGTGCAAAGTTCACGATCGAAGCAGTCCGTGTTGATGGCATGCCGATGGAGCCCAAGAAGGCCGCAGACAAATTTGTACGTCAGGCTGGAGTTCTTGTTAGGGACCAAATCCCAATCATAATTGAATATTGGAATAAGCCAAAGAAGGGCGACGGTACCTTTGTCGATGAAAGATCCAAAGAAACGCTTTGGAATTCGTTGTTGGTAAATTTCACCCTTACGCCAGAGGAGGATGAAAACAACCCGGTTATAAAGGAAAAGGTCAAAGAGTGGACTCTAAAGAAGATGGCTGACGCTTTCCGCAACTGGAAGACAAAATTGAACAAATTTGTCAAAGCTCGCGAGACTCCAAATTTCGAAGACGCATATTATGCGAAGATAAGACCTCACTGGCCCGAATTTGTGGCATATAAGGAAGGTGCTATAGCTAAAAAGAGGTTAAAAACCAATACACTAAATGCCTAGAAGAAGGAATATCACCAGAGGATGGGGTCAGGTGGCTACATATCTTAGAGACCTAAGTGGGAGGAAGCTGAGAAGGCCCTGCGCGCTAGAGGGATCACGCCCCAGACATATGGGTGGGACCTACGTGCAAAGACTTGGTTCTACGGAATCGGGGCATGGTTGGACCCAGAAACATGATTGTGTATCTTCCCAACACTCCTTGCCAAACCCGTCACTGAACTCATCACGGCATACGAGGAAACAGCCGCCGGGACCTTCCATCCCGACAGAGAGAATGACCAGCTCACACGCGCCATCAGTAAAAAAGAACACGCTGGACATGCACGAGGCACAGGGGTATGACGTAAGGATGGGTTTGCCGAGTGGAGCGACTCTTAAAGATGGCGCGGCAGAAAAGAAAAAGAGCGTACAGAGCGGATGACACAGATAGAACATGCACTTTTGGCGCTGCAGGCGCAAGTGAATGCACAACAGAGCCATCAAGCTACCGGCCCATCTCAACGGCACGAAGAGCCTGCATTGGAAGCTGCCGGCGGCCCAGACTCTGCGCAGAAAAGCAGCGTGGCTTTCACGGAGAACGTGCAGCCCACGCTTGAAATGGCGGGTCCTCGATACCCCGTGGGTGAGATCACGGAGAGCGAACACGCTGAGCTGCATGTGAGATTAATGGGCTTATCCATTAAGGTGGCTGTCGGCTATGCCTTACCTCCTGTAGCTGGTGGAACTTACCACTGCCGACCGATTCCAGATGGCTATGCTATTGTCGGGGTGGATGAGGTTGTGAAGGAATATGAGGAAGCACAACTTGACCATGCTACAGGTGAAGGGGAAACTCAACTCAAATTTGCAGTGAAAACAACCATTCTTTGGAAGAAGAAACACATCGTGCTTCCAAATTGGAGCCCACTGGAACCCCCGCCGTCTCCGCGGCGTCAGCAGTCTGAGCCGCTTCAGCTATCTCCTGCGCGGCAGCCATCTCCGGCGCTTCAGCCATCTCCTGCGCGGCAGCCATCTCCGGCGCGCCAGCCATCTCCGGCGCGCCAGCCATCTCCTGCCCGTCAGCCATCTCCGGTGCTTCAGCCATCTCCTCAGCGTAAGTGGAATAGCACTGCCACGAAGAGCATCACTAGCACTGCCACAAAGAAATCCGCAGGAAACCGTACGCCAAAGAGTTCAAAAAACTACGTCCCGCAGCCTTCCGCCAAGCCATTGCCGGTTTTACCGTGGAATCGCAGCGACGAGGAGACCAATAGGATCTCGGAAGAAGAGGTCAAGAAATTCTTTGCACCTAGACGGGCCGAGCCAAAGGAGAAAATTGATCCGGCGGTGGTGGAGAAGTTTTACAATAATCTTTTGAAACCTGAAACCCCACTTGTGCCGGACTACGAGCGCCTGATTTTGAAGGGGGATGCGAGGCGCCGTAGGGAGACTGAAAGTAGCAGTCGTGCGGCACCCCAAAAAACAGTTCCCATGCTCGGAGAGCAGGAAAACCAATCATGCGCCCCGCTCCAAGTGTTCGACACACGGGACGCTCCTCCCGTAAATGATTACGAGACAGAGCTATAAAGAAAGGCCAATGAGATGGGGATGACTTACATTGCATACTTGAACATCATGGGACACAACTCGCCCAAATGCGATGCCAACCCCATACAGCCATGGAAGTATGGGAAGGATCTCGTCAAGAAAGAGGAGCTCAAGAATCTACCAACAAAGATGCGAAGATTGCACAAGTGGTACCTTGATTTCTGCAAGACGAGAAAGGAAGTATGGATCACAGCGCATATAAGAGATCAGATTTTCTTGTGCGGAGACGACGCGATCGACTTCAACATTCAAGACTTGCATTTTCTATTCAATCAGAAGGAACTCGACAAAGCTGCCATCAGCCTTTATTGTGTGTAAGTACTATTTCTGTAATTTATATCTCATCTCATTCACTTCATTAATTGCATGTATATATATATGCTCACCATATATGTATATACTATTATGCAGGAAAAAGGTTATGGAATGCATGAAAGGAGGCCCTTTTGACATTGGGTTCGTTGACCCAAATAGAGTTCATGAAGATGTGGTAAGAACCAAACCCGGGCAAACAGAAGATTACTTGCTAAGGTCTTTACTGAGACAACAAACCAAAAGGGAAATACTATTGCCTTACAACTTCTCGTGAGTACTGTTACCCTCTCTCTTGTACACATTCTGTTTCGACTTACTCGATGTTAAGTGTAACTGATGATGAGTTATGCGTGCGTAGGTTTCACTTTATTCTGCTAGTCATTCAACCTGACTCAGGAAAAGTCCTTGTCATGGACTCGTTACGAAAAGAAAAATAGCTATGGGCAGACTTTAGAGAGATGCTCCAGAGGTAATTTCAATCATATTATCGCACTAGATTGGCAACTTTCGTGACAACAAGTAATTAATTACTCCTTTATCCATTTTCTTTGCCGGACAGGGTTTGGAAAAGGTTCACGGACAGGACCGTGGGTGAATGGTCAGAAGAACTAAAATTTGTAGACCAAAATGTAAGTAATACTAGCTAGCTAGGTCTTCGTGTCTCTTTGATTCTGCTTCCAATTCCATTATATCATGCTTTATTGATTATTATTTTGATTGAACTCTTTATTCTCGTAAAGTGCGCGTATCAGGGACCCGGCAATAACTTATGTAAATACTATATTTGCGAGTTCATTCGCAACACGATATGTGCGATGGGCCAAGTCGCACTAGAACAACTTAGAGTAAGTAAACAAAGTCCACAACATTATTTTATTACCATCAATTGTGTTGAGTTTTATTCAAGGAGAGCACATTCAGTCGCTACGAATTAGCTAGCGGTGAAGATCATTGAGTTGAGGTTGAGCTTCCCCTTGTCCTGATCGTGTTTCCGTGTATGCCGAAGCAATGAGCCTCTTTCCAAGCTGTCCATGAAGATGGCTATAGCGGTTTGATCATGTATTTTTGAGCAAAAAGAATCCTGTCGAGCCAGCAGGAAAGAAACTAGTTTCTAGATGTTTCATCTTTTTCTTGTACACATCGCGGTAAGTCACCAACAGTATATGGACTCGTTTGTATATACCCTGAAAGTTTTTTGGTGAATGCTCCATGCATATCCAAATAATTGCGGGTAGATTTTTCTGTCAGTCGTCAATCCATTCTCGTGTCATGCCAGTGAGCATCAACATGAGGTACTTTACTTCTATGTTGGGATTTCCCCTCCGATTTTGATTGAAGCGTAGTAGTTCTGCAATCATATAGCTAGCTTGGTGGTTCCATCATAAGCCTTGATAGATTTGTCAATCCAGAGTCCCGTGGGGTATTCCGTTGCTCGGATAACTGGACCAAAACATCTCTACATTGGTCCTTACCTCCGTGATTGGAGGAGATCGGGATGGCATTGGTCCTGTTGCGTGCATCCTCTCGAAACACCTCTGCATGCATATCCTCGTAGTTGTAGCTAGAACGAGGAACCTAAAATATTCGCAAAGACTGGACAAATCTGCAACACAAAATCGAAATCACGAACTAGAACGAATCCCTTATCTAGTCTACAAACTATACCTCGCTTGACTCCATCTCCTTTCCGTCAGAGTCGGTAGTTCGATCTCGTCCTCGGTCCTCGAGACCGTGGCAACGCCCGATGAGCCACAATCCTTGTTCCCTGGGATAGGGGCGATAGGGATTGGCAGTAACGACTATAAATGAGCAAGGCATTTTCAAACGAAAAGGACTAAGGTATTCCCTCCGTTCCGGTTTATTAGACTAATATGTAGTTTAAGAAAAATATTTGACCATAAATTTGGTCACTAAAATACAAATTATATTTACTAAAAATTATACCATTAGATTCATATTTAAAAGACGCTTTAATTGATACAATTTTTGTGAAATATAGTTCATGTATTGTTGATCAAATATATGGTCAAACTTTTTTTTGAGCGGAACTACGGCGGGTACGCCAGCCTAAACAATTTCATTCAAAGTTGTCTATGAGGCTTTTCAGCCTCTACAAGATAGGGTTCAAATAACCGGAATTTACAGGGGTTACAAGAGAAGAGAAATAAAGGAGAAAAACACACACACCACCCACAACAAAGATTGAGAGGAAAATGGGCTACTCTGAGAATCCTCGGAGGCGGTTGACTGATGAGAATACTCATCACAACCCAAGCACATCGATCACAAGGAAGAACCAGACACGACCGCGGGGGGACAATCCAGCTCGAGTCATCGCCGGAGTAAACGAACGGCTTGATCAGCCGAGACCTAGCCTCGACACTGCACCATCGACGTAATCGAAGGGCAACGCACATCCGAGACCACACAACGCACCGACACCACCTGTGTTGTGGGTGTGGCCGAAGGGGCACGCGCGGCCGAGACGACGCCATGACGCCTGTGTTCCATCGGATGGAGTCGAAGGGCATCACAGGGCAGAGTCACACCATTGAGCACTCTCACATGGAGCACCCACACCGCACGCTGGGGGTCGCTGCCGTAGTCGAGATGCATAGCAACACCGAGGGCAACCCCAACCCCACATGGGTTCGATATACCCGAAGGGTGGGCTAGCCGAGAGCACGCGCAAAAGACCACCCACGCCAGGTACGCCGTAGAGCTCTGACAAGGATCCGACACAAGAGCTTGACAATCGGCAAGGAAAAGCCACCACCACCACTGCCACGGCTCACCTCGCACTTGGAGAGAAGACCGCACCCATGGCTGCCATCTGCAGAACCATGGGGCACACCAGAATAGGCGGGATCGGCGCCCGCTGAAACTGATGGCAAGACAGAGGGGCTCCACGCTCGGCCACGACGGCCCCCCGGGTAGGGAGCGCGTCACCAGCATGGCCGCCATCTGCGAAGCCACGACACCAGCCAGCCTACAACGGGCAACCCTGCTGCAGGATGATGACCGAGAGAGAGGAGGCAACGACCCTTGCAACCACCGGAGAGCACACCAATGACCATCAGCGGCCAGCACATTGCGAGCAGCGAGAGCACAACCGGCCCTGCCCAAGCACCACCAAACCACCACCACCTCCGCCGCCAACCGGGGACCGACTGCCACCGCACGCCGCTCGCGGAAGAGAGGCGCCCAAGCCAGCCCTGGCGGGCCCAGATCTAGGCCCAAACGAGCCCACGCACTGCCCCCTCCCCCGCCGCCGCACACCTCAGCTGCAGCCCCGCCGCCCAAGCAGCCGCCGAGATGCCCCCTGCACGCCTACCAGCCGCGCCGCCACCCCCACGCACAGCCGCGCCAGGAAGCAGCCGGAACCGCTTCAGGCCCTCCAGCTCGCGGGGGAACACCGAAGGAAAAAAGGTGACCTTGCCGCCGCCGTCCGCCACGCAGGCTTCGCCGGCGGCATCCTCCGGCAGCAGCGAGGGAGAGGATGCGGGGGAGGTGGGGAGGGTGGCCGGAGGAGGTGGGAGTCGCCGCCCGTGTCGCCCAGAGAGAGCGACGCAGGGGCCAAACGTTTCTTTTCGTGTTTTCACCTCAAACTATTTTCTAGGAATAGAGGTATTTTCACCTCAAATATATGGTCAAATTATTTTCTTGAAGTGCGTATTAGCCTAATAATCCAGAATAGAGGTAGTATATATGGTCTAGGCCAACACATCGGTGATGACTTTATGCAATCAATCGTGTGTAGGATGATCATATCGCACACATTTAGAGAAAATCGAACGTGTGCAAATATGAACTTTAAATTTGGCAGTATTTCCATCACTCCTATGAATGATCATTTCCACTATATATAAAATTATGAGGATTTATGGGGGCGTATAGGCAACTAGCCGCTAGTGATTCCTAGCAAGCTCGAATCCGAGACGAGCATCCGGAGCAGTATATTTGGCTCGTTGGGTTCGGGAGTACCTGCCACAGGTTGATGGGCACCATGAATAATGTTTATGTTGTAGTACCACAATATTGCCATGCCATTATGAATCGCCGTGCCGCAGAACTTGATATCTCCATCGGTAAGGAATTCTGCACAACATATCTGGAATACAAGACATTGGTACTCCATAGAGAGTTGAAGCACGGCGGCGCGCTGCCTTTGATTGGCATGAAGACTCTATAGGGTGCGTCGGTGAATTCGTAGTCCAAGCCAACGCACGTGTCGAGAAACTTCTTCTTGATATCACGGCTCCGTTGCTCGACCGTCGCTGCGGTCACTTGAAGTGCACGCCTTATTGGTCGTTGATGTAAACACAAGGAAAAACCACGACTGCCATTGGGTGGAATGAATGTTGGAATTTTAGCCCAAATAGTCTAGTCCATTTTCCATTTCAATAATTCCTAAAAATCCTAGAGGCCCATGTGGACATGCAAGACAAGAGTTGAGACAAATGTTTAGTCTCACATTGCTAGTTGAGTGGAAGTTGGACCAGCTTATAAGGTGAGCTCTCCTACCACTTGGTAAAAATATGAGAAGGAGAAGGAGAAGGAGAGAGTTCCACACGCGCGCTCCTCCTCCTCGCTCGTCACGCCATGCCTCGTCACGGGTTGCGGAAATCTCGCCGAGCCGTTGCCACGCATGAGTGGTATATGAAAAGTCGTACAGAAGTTGAAACGTTTTGGACTTTTAATACGAGCTAAATAAATATGAGCTGAGTGGAGGCTGCCCGGTGGGCTGCTGTCCGTTCGTTTCATCTTCAGCGCAGCCTGTCTGCCTACCCCTCTATGTCTATATAAAAGAGAGGTCGCGCCTTCTCTTAGACACTGCCACAAACCCTTAGCGCCTCCAGTTTCAGAGCACTGCGCTACTTAGATCTTTCCCATCCCGTCTTGTGGCGTGCACCGCGAGCCGGGACAGTAGGCCTCCGAGACCCCGCTGCTTCGAGTCCTGTACGGGAGAAGAGCGATAAGGTTTTTGAGGAGCGCTATCGGCGCGACTACTGGCTTCATCACAGACTCCCTCTCGGATACCGATTGCGCCGACGTCTTCCCCAACGAGGACTTCTTCCCCGACATCAGCACCCTCTTCCTCGATGACATGGCTAACGACGGTGCAAACACGAACACCGGCGGTTCCTCTTTTGCTGCCGCTGCCGTGTATGTTTTCTTTATCAATCTTGTTCTGATTGCATCTCAAGACTTATGTTTTGCAGTTTGTTTGGTTACCTGTCTTAATATGTTTTCGCTATTTCACATGATTAGTATTTTGTATTTTATTCTAATCATGTTTTATCTAGTGTTTATTATGGGTAATTCGCTTGGTAAATTGCTCTATTATTCAACAATCCAAAAACCTTATTTCAGGCAATTTGCCCCAAGTGGCTTTGTTGCTTCTATGAAGCCACCTGTGTTCGAAGGTGTGAATTACAAACGATGGCGTGCGAGAGCAGTGCTCTGGTTTCAGACCATGAGCTGCTATAACGCCATCTATGGCGCACCTGAGGGAGAACTTAATCCCGCTCAGGAAGAGGCGTTCCAAAAACTTGATACCACTTTCAAGGCTGCCTTGATCAGCATTCTTGGCGACAATATTGTCAATTCATATATGTCATTTAGCAATGACAAGGATATGTGGGATGCGCTCGAGAGAAAATTTGGAGTCTCCGATGCTGGCAGTGAACTGTATGTCATGGAACAATTCTATGACTATAAGATGGTTGAGGGCCGCCCCATTGTGGAGCAGGCTCATGTGATACAGTCACTTGCCAGGGAGCTTGAGCACTTCACTTGTGTGTTATCGGACAAGTTTGTTGCCGGAGGCATCATTGCCAAACTTCCCCAGTCATGGAGGAATTTTGCTACTTCTCTAAAGAACAAGAGACAAGAGTTCTCCGTGACGGATCTCATTGGGACTCTTGATGTGGAAGAGAAGACGAGAGCAAAAGACACACGTGCTCGAGGTAGTGAGGGAGGTTCTAATGCCAACCTGGTACAGAAAAGGAACTTCCAGCCTCATAAGTTCAAGAACAAAGGCAAGTTTGATGACAAAGGAAAGTTCGATTGAAAGAACAAGGCCTCACAGTCCACCAGCTTCAAGAAGAATACTGATAAGAGGAAAGGTGCTTGTCATGTGTGCGGTGATCCTAATCATTGGGCTCCTGCTTGTCCCAACCGCTTTGACAAGCGCCAGCATGGGAAGGGCAGCAAGACTGCTAATGTTGTCATGGGCGACGTTGAGATGAAAGATGTTGGGTATGGTATATTACCTACTGTTCTTTCATTATGTCATTCTCCTGATTGATGGATTGACACGGGCGCTAATGTACATGTATGTTCTGATATTTCCATGTTTTCTTCATATCAGGTCAGAGGGACTCAAATCGTGCTGATGGGGAACGACTCACATGCTTCTGTTCATGGTGTTGGTACGGTCGATCTGAAGTTCACTTCGGGAAAGACCGTGCGCCTGAAGAACGTGCATCATGTTCCCTCAATAAATAAAAATCTTGTTAGCGGATCTCTTCTGTGTCGAGATGGTTATAAGATTGTATTCGAGTCCAATAAATTTGTAATTTCGAAGTATGGAACCTTTGTTGGTAAAGGCTATGAGTGCGGAGGCTTGTTCCGCTTATCTCTGTCAGACATTTGTAATAAAGTTGTTAATCATATTTACACGAATTTTGAATCAAATGTCTGGCACTCTCGTCTTTGTCATATTAATTTTGGTTGTATGACGCGGCTAGCCAAAATGAATTTAATCCCTGATTTCTCAACTGTTAAGAGATCTAAGTGCCAAGTCTGTGTGCAAGCTAAACAACCTCGCAACTCACATACGACTACAGAAATGAGAAATTTAACACCACTAGAGCTAATACATTCTGATCTTTGTGAGATGAATGGTGTGTTTACAAAAGGTGGAAAGAAATATTTCATGACTTTGATCGATGACTCTACGAGATATTGTCATGTGTATCTTCTGAAATCAAAAGATAAGGCTCTGAGTTTCTTCAAAATCTATAAAGCGGAGGCAGAAAATCAACTTGATCGAAAGATTAAGAGGCTTAGGTCTGATCGTGGTGGAGAGTATTTTTCCAACGAGTTTGATTCCTTTTGTGCGGAACATGGCTAATTCATGAGAGTACACCTCCCTACTCACCCCAGTCAAATGGAGTAGCCGAAAGAAAGAATCGTACTCAAACAGATTTGTTTAACGCCATGTTAGACACATCGGATCTTTCTAAAAAAATGGTGGGGGGAGGCACTATTGACCGCGTGTCATGTCCTAAACCGAGTTCCCACAAAGAACAAAGAAATTACTCCATTCGAAGAACGGGAGAAGAAAAGATTAAAACTCTCTTACTTACGTACTTGGGGTTGTTTGGCAAAGGTTAATTTACCAATCCCCAAGAAGCGCAAGCTTGGACCAAAAACCATTGATTGTGTTTTTCTGGGCTATGCTTTTCATAGCATTGGTTATAGATTCTTGATAGTAAAATCTAAAGTGCCTGACATTCATGTCGGTACAATCATGGAGTCGACTGATGTGATTTTCTTTGAGGATCTATTTCCAATGAAGGATAAACCTAACTCATCAAATCCGGAGATACCTAGTTCATCTAATCAGGAATTTGCTATATTCTCTGAACCTACCATTCCAATTGAACACTCTGAAAGTCCTAAGGAGGATGATAATGAAATTCCTTAAAGGAGCAAGAGACAAAGGACTGCAAAGTCTTTTGGTGATGATTTCATTGTGTACCTTGTCGATGACACTCCCACTTCCATTTCAGAAGCTTATGCATCTCCTGATGCTGACTACTGGAAGGAAGCTGTTCATAGTGAGATGAATTCCATCTTAGCTAATGAAACATGGGAGATCACTGATCGTCCTTATGGGTGCAAACCTGTAGGATGTAAATGGGTGTTCAAGAAGAAACTAAGGCCTGATGGTACTATTGAGAAGTACAAGGCAAGGCTTGTGGCCAAGGGTTATACCCAAAAGGAAGGTGAAGACTTCTTTGACACTTACTCACCTGTAGCAAGGTTGACCACCATTCGAGTACTACTTTCTCTGGCTGCCTCACACGGTCTTCTCGTTCATCAAATGGACGTTACAACGGCTTTCCTAAATGGAGAGTTGGATGAGGAAATTTATATGGATCAACCAGATGGTTTTGTAGTAAATGGTCAAGAAAGAAAAGTGTGCAAGCTACTAAAGTCTTTATATGGTCTTAAACAAGCACCTAAGCAGTGGCACGAAAAATTTGATAAAACCTTAACCGCTGCAGGCTTTGTTGTAAACGAAGCTGACAAGTGTGTATACTATCGCCATGGTGGGGGTGAGGGAGTCATCCTTTGTTTGTATGTTGATGACATACTGATTTTCGGAACCAACCTTAATGCAATTATGGAGGTCAAAGATTTCTTATCTTGTTCCTTTGAGATGAAGGATCTGGGAGTAGCTGATGTCATCCTTAACATCAAGCTATTGAGAGATGATGATGGTGGGATTACACTGCTTCAGTCCCACTATGTGGAAAAGATCTTGAGTCGTTTCGGGTATAGCGACGTCAATTTTTCTCCTACACCGTATGATCCTAGTGTGTTGCTTCGAAAGAATCGAGGAAATGCTAGAGACCAACTAAGATACTCTCAAATCATTGGCTCGCTTATGTATTTAGCTAGTGCCACGAGGCCTGACATCGCCTTTGCTGTAAGCAAACTCAGTCGATTTGTTTCAAATCCAGGAGATGATCACTGGCATGCTCTTGAGAGAGTTATGCGATATCTAAAAGGCACTGTGAGCTATGGCATACACTATACCGGGTATCCGAGGGTACTAGAGGGTTATAGTGATTCAAATTGGATATCTGATGCTGACGAGATAAAGGCCACGAGTGGATATGTTTTCACACTTGGTGGTGGCGCTGTTTCTTGGAAGTCTTGCAAGCAGACCATCTTAACGAGGTCAACTATGGAAGCAGAACTCATAGCACTAGACACGGCCACTGTTGAAGTAGAGTGGCTTCATGGACTTACCTGTGGTTGAAAAACCTATACCCGCAATTCTAATGAACTGTGATAATCAAAATGTGATTATTAAGGTGAACAGTTCTAAGGATAATATGAAGTCCTCAAGACATGTGAAGAGGAGACTAAAATCTGTCAGAAAACTGAGAAACTCCGGAGTTATTGCATTGGATTATATCCAAACATCTAAGAACCTGGCAGATCCCTTCACAAAGGGACTATCACGCAATGTGATAGAAAATGCATCGAAGGAGATGGGTATGAGACCCACACTATGAGTTTTCCACAGTGGCAAACCAATCTATGTGATCGGAGATCCCGTGAATTAGAATTGGGAGACAAGTTGTTGGTAGACTGAGAGGAGAGTATTCCCACTTTAATGAACACCACTCCGTAAAGATGCAATACTTTCCTATTCTGCACGGCAGGTTGATTTTATCTTAATGTGTTCTAAATGGCTTAATCTTAAGCAGAGATGTTGTCCTGCAGAACATCTATTGAAGAACACACCTATATGAGTCTGACTGTCAAACGTCGCAGTCTATGAGAGTTGGGTGCTCTCTAATAAACTCATGAAAGGCCATGGAGTATGACGCATAAGCTCCACCCGCGGGTGATTAGGCCGCATCGTCTTCTCCTTAGACACTGCCACAAACCCGCGGGTTTCTCTCTAATAAACTCATGAATGGTCGCGCCTCCTCTTAGACACTGCCACAAACCCTTAGCGTCTCCAGTTCTGCTGCCGCTGGCTTCAGAAGGGCGATAAGGTTTTTGGGGAGCGCTATCGGCGCCACTACTGGCTTCATCACGGACTCCCTCTCGGATACCGATTGCGCCAATGTCTTCCCCAACGTGGACTTCTTCCCCGACATCAGCACCCTCTTCCTCGACGACATGCCTAACAACGGTGCAAACACGAACACCGGCGGTTCCTCTTCTGCTGCCGCTGCCGTGTATGTTTTCTTTATCAATCTTGTTCTGATTGCATCTCAAGACTTATGTTTTGCAGTCTGTTTGGTTACCTGTCTTAATATGTTTTCGCTATTTCACATGATTAGTATTTTGTATTTATTCTAATCATGTTTTATCTAGTGTTTATTATGGGTAATTCGCTTGGTAAATTGCTCTATTATTCAACAATGAAGAGAGACAATTGAAACGTGTGGTAATTTTGGAGCTAGCTAGAAATATACAGATTATATAGGATAGTGATTTGCGGGTAGTTAGACCGATCGATCTATGTGAACAGGATTAGGCTAGTCCTAATAGAAGTATCATATATGGGTATCATCCATATAATATATCCCTACAATGCATAATATCATATAGTAGTATTATAGTTGTATAGTATTTAATTATTTATAGAATCCTAATCTCTACTACTTATAAATAAGCAAACAAGAATTTTTCTAGGCGCTCCCCAGCAAACGTACACGATCATATCCTCTAAACACAATCTAACACTAGCTTTTATTAGCCTATAATCTTTCTCTAGGTGCACTTAGTAAATAGTTTTGACAGACGGAACTCTACCTCGTGTCTGCAAAGGAAAAAAAACCTGCCTCGCACGATATGGATCACGATCTCGATCATCCCATCCTTTTTCACGAGGCACCTATCCCGTCGCCTCCCCACTCGACGATACCTGACCCGCACCCTCGTCGTCATGCTTCCCCCCGCTGACTCTTCTCCATGCATCGCCTCCTCTCCACGCGAGTGATTAGGCCGCATCGTCTTCTCCTTGCCTGCCGGCTGCGCCGACCGCCGCACGTGCCGCCCTCGACCGCACGCGGCCTGCGATGACTTCCGCTCAAGCCAATAGCCGTGACGACCGCCCGCTGACCGCGATGGCCGCCGCTCTACGCGCCGTCCGCAACTCCCGCCCCCGCTTTGCCCGCGGCACCGCCGCCTACCCACCCCCATCGACAGCTTCGCCGCCGCTCGCGCCTCTACCACAGTCCACAGCCCTTGCCTGCCCATGCGTATCGACCATTGCACCATCCGCCAAAGCGCTAACCTGCCTGACGCCAGACCACCCGCCTCCACCACCGCATTTGTTCAAGCCGTTCCTGAGGAAGCACGCAACCAGGTACACATTTTTCCAACCATTCGTTTTGTCATCATCTCTTACCTGAACATTCAAATCGAACCTTAACATTTTCTTCAAGATCGGGGTGTCAAAGTCCCTCATGGCTTGTTTACTTCTCTGATATTTTTATCCTCAAAAGATGCGGGATATGCGGAGATTTGGTGTTCATCCAATACTCTCTTATCCTCTCAAATACCCTTTCTTAAAAATATTCTACCATGATGGAGAGTTTTTAATCTAGCTAAAAATACACTAGTCTAGAGGGGATTTGTGGGGATATTCCGGGATTATCCCCTCCAAATCCGGCCTAGTAAACGACCTATCGGGAAAATTCCGAGACACAAAATATTCTCCTCTCATTCCCTCAAATACCATAGAAGTAAACAAGGCCTGATTGGGACAAGCATTAGTGCCAACTTAATGAACTTGGCTCTGAATAGGTTTCAAAGGTTTACACTGCTCCGAGTGGGTGGATGGATACAACTATATTTTTTATTAAGTATGTCCTTTGGTAATCTGATCATATGCAAGAAGTGTGAATTCATGATGCAATTTTTGTTTCTCAAATTGTTTGAACCGAAGATACTTACTTTTATCGAGAAAATTACAAAAAACCACCACAATTAGGGCTAGGGTTTCAAAATACCATCAAAAAATTCAAAAAATTCAAAAAACACCGGATTTGGGGCAAGAGGTTGCAGATAGCACTGATCTAGCTTTGAAGCGATTCTAATAACGAATATGACGGATGGGGCCTTTTTTCTATTTCTTCAATTCCTTCTTATAAATATTCTTTTTTTGGTACCCCCTCGCATCGCCCTCCTCCTGGCGACCGAGGGGGACTTTCCCTAGCGCCGCCGCCACCTCCTTCCTCCTTGCCCCTCCCTCCTCGTCGCCCCCAGAGGCCCGCCAGCATAAGAGCATGCCACCGGTGATGGGGACGGCGGGGATCCGGCCTCCCGGCCCCAGCGTGGTGGAAGGGAGGGATTTCCCGGCGTTGGACGGGGCCTGTGTATGGAGCTGGTGTCATGGCCGCTCTTGGTGAGGTGGAGGGCCGGCGGTTATGGTGGAGCGACGGCCTCAGATCCGGTTGGCGGCGCGGCGGATTAGCGGACCATCTGATCCGATCTGGGATGGTGGGCTACGGATCGATGCTCGTTCATCTAGTCTCCACCTGCGGTGTTGTCTCTTCGTCGAGATAGCGGTTATGGCGGCCTGGCCACCATGGATCGGCCGTTTTTTCAGTGGGTCTTGGTGACCGGTGAAGACCGGTGGTGTGGGGGCTTCCGGTCTGGCTTTGAATAAAGGGGGTTGGTCCTAAGATCCCTCTCGCACCAGGACAAAGATCTACCTGCTCCATGACTTCATCGATCTGGTCGGAGTGTTGTGTTCCGGAAGATTCCGCTGGTAAACTCCAGTGGACGACATGTCGGAGTTCGCCAGATTGGATGGATCTCGGTCACGCGCAACCATGTTTTATCTGACCGTTTGGTTTCAGAGGGAGTGCTGTGAAGCTTTACAGACTGTTGCCATCAAAGACATGCCATTAGTCCCATGGTGAAGTCAGTCGTGGAGAATGACATGAAAGCTAAGGTCTGAAGAACAGTAATGGTGGTGTGAATCCTGTTTGTGATGGTGTGA
The DNA here is from genome assembly GCA_916181665.1 of Avena sativa. NCBI lineage: Eukaryota > Viridiplantae > Streptophyta > Magnoliopsida > Poales > Poaceae > Avena > Avena sativa. Next base: position 452,099,187 of record OV702283.1, read on the forward strand.
ATCCTGTTCTAGGTCTTGGAGCAGCGACATTGGAAAGTGGGGGCGATAGTACAGGAGATTTCCAGGCTTCAAGCTACAGGGTGAAAACCCAAGGTCTGGCCTTAATTGGTTGTGCCTGGCAATGACCTTGTTGAAGGCATTGTTTTGTCAGCGCGGACTTCCTTCAGGGTGAAAACCTATGATCGATGATCAGGGCGATGACGGTGCTAGTGCACTTTTCCCTTCTTCGAGGCGTCGCTTTTGGAGAGGATGGATTTCTGGTGCTTTCTTGGTGGTGTTTGGTCGTTGTTGTAGTGCATAGATCACTAAAGCGGGACTTTTTTTCCTGTAATTCTTCTTTTATTTTTTGGCTGTGTGCATCCGTAATGCCATTAGGGTAATACGTTGTTGCAGAGGCTGGGTGTAATTGGTATCGTGCGATATTAATATATGCTCCTTTCCAAAAAAAATATTCTTTTTTATTTATCTATTTCTTTTTTTTCTAATCATTAAGGACAACACAGGCGGAGCAGCCGGCGGGATGACGCGGGCGCGTGGGCCGGGATGACGTGGACGCGTGGGAAGAGCAGCCGAACGCCGGCGGGGAGTAGCCGAGGCGGGACGACACGGGCGCATGGGCAGAGCAGCCGGCCGCTGGCGGGGAGCAGCCGGGGCGGGACGATGCGGGCGTGTGGGCGGAGCAGCCACGGCCACAGGGAGCAGTCGGGACGGGACGATGCGGGCGCGTGGTCGGAGCAGCCGGAGCGGGATGACACGGGCGCGTGGGCGGAGCAGTCGGCCGCCGGTGGGGAGAAGCCACGGCCGCAGGGAGCAGCCGGGGCGAGATGACGCGGGCGCATGGGCGGAGCAGCCGGCGCTAGCAGGGAGAAGCCATGACACCATGAAAGATGCGGAAGTATAGATTGTATTGATATTGATTGCGTTATTACATCGTGAATCCTTAGGCTATTTATATAGTATTAGAAGACTTGGAGGGCAAGAATACCAATAGAGATAGAATCAGATTACAATATTAAACTACCAAATATGTCTAACCGTAATATACTCTAACACCCCCCGTAGTTGGATCGGTAGCGACACGAACAGCAGGAGCGTCGTGGACGGTCTGACTGGAGCATAATCCAAAGTCGCGGACTGGAGAGTATGCCGGTGGATGCCGATGTCTATGAAGCCAAAAGTGAGACGCTGTAGTGGTGGTCGATGGTGCCATTGGTGAAGTTGTCACCGTTGATGAAGTCGATGATGTTGTTATGTTGTGGTCGATGTCGTCGTTGAGCCTGAAGAATGTGTCGTACTAGTTGAGGTAGATGTAGTTTGAGTCGGAGTAGTCGATGTAGGCGACACGCCTTGCCGAGCTTGCCAAACTCAGGAGCACACCGGAAATGAAGGCACATGTCGATATTGCCAATATCAAATGTGCAAAGACAGGGACCATCAGAAACCATGCGAGCCAGAGCCAGATTTAAAGAAGCAGAGAAGGTCTCCTTGAACGGCCGGTGCGTAGAAGTTGTTCGCCAATGTGTTGGGGTACACTACTAGAAAAAGGGCTATAGGTAATCCACACATCCGTGGCTCACATGGTTGAAGTGCCCCACGGGTAAAATAGGCGTGGCTTGATGACCCACAAGTTTAGGGGGTGTATCGCGGTACTTTCGATAAATAGGAGTGTCGATCCCAACGAGGAGCAGAAGGTGTTGACTAGTGGTACGGAGCAAGAACCCTCTGTAAATACTTAGCAAACGGATTTTTAGGGGTTTTCTGATAAAGCAATAAAACAAAGTGCAAGTAATAAAGACAACGAGCAAGTGGCCCAATCCTTTCTTAGCAAAGGACAAGTTGGTGGAAATACTTATAAGGACCAAACGTTCTCGAGGGCACATGGGAATTCTGTCAAGTGCTTTCGCTTCAAATAGCTGAGTACTCTTCTTTGGTGTTGCAAGTGTTGTGTTGGTGAACCTGTGCTAACATACCGACCTTACTTGGACTAATACATACTTGTGATTAAAACCCCTGCAAGCATCCGCAACTATAGGAAAGTAATTAAGATATAAATCTAACCACAGCCTTAAACTCTGAGATCCTACGCTCCCTTGTGCAAAGGTGTCCTAATGGGGGTTCAGATTTCTGTCACTCCGGCAACCCCACAATTAGTAGCCAAATACACAATGCATTCCCCTAGGCCCATAAATTCTGAAGTATCATGTAGTCGACGTTCACATGACACCACTAGAAGAATAGCACCACAACTTAAATACTGAACCATTGAATAATAACTCAACACAAATCCACTACTAACAACATGACTTCTCCCATGTCCTCAAGAACTAAACGAACTACTCACGAGACATCATATGGATCAATATCAAAGATGATATGGTAATAGATAACAATCTGAACATAAACAATAATCCAATGGTTCCACTCACAAGCATCAACTACAATAGTAATCAACACCGAGAAAGTTTCCCCTAATGAACTAAGCAAGTATTCAACACGATTGTTACATCAGGATGGAGTAATGATGGTGGTGCTGGTGGAGATGATGGTGCGGATGATGACGATGATCCCGATGAAGCCTAGCTTGAATGATGGTGTTGATGGCGACGATCTCCCCTCTCGCGGAAGGAATTTCCCTGGGAGAAATCTGTCTGCCGGAGAGATCTTTCTCTCTCGGTGTTTTCCACCCCGCAGAGGCGGCGAAGATCTATCTGTGTTCACCCTCCTGGTGTTAGGGTTCCGTAAGGAAGATATAGGCGAGAGGGCGGAGTCGGGAGCCGAGAAGGTGGGCCACACCCGCCCTAGGCGCGACCTAGGGGGACCCGCGCCTTGGGGGTGTGGGCCCCCTATGGCCCTTCTACGCCTCCCCTTCCGGCTTCCTCTGTCTTCTGGGAAAATATAATTTTCCTATATTTTTCTGGTATTTTTACGATCTTCACGAAATTGCATCAAAACACCTCCTTTTCCATCAGAATCCAGACTCCGATAGTTCATCCTCCAAGAATCATCCAACATGCATAAACAAATGAAAAGACATAAGTAACACCTCATAATAAGACATACATCAATGAATAGAGGCAAATTATGATATAGAATGGTGATGCAAATTGGGCGTATCAACTCCCCCCAAGCTTAGACCTTCGCTTGTCCCCAAGTGAAAACTGAGCTCAGTAAACATGTCCACGGGTTTATGGAGTGAAGTGTCGATAAAAGAATACGGACAAGAAGCATCACACTTACCATTACACAACTCATAGAAGAAAGCAACTCACCATTATATAACTTTGCTTGAAACAAGTACATGAGTTACAATAGATATGCATAAAGATAAATCATAATTGGAATTGGCAAACTTCGTTCTTGGTCAGAGAACAGCTGGAAAACAGTTTCTCAAAAAGCTTTTTGTAGAAGTTTTCAAAACAGGAGCACTCTTTGCTCAAAAGGGTTTTTCACAATGAAGGCTTTCAAAGTAATACTCAATAGATAAGATTTTTGTGAAAACAAGGAAGATAAAGAACATGATTGAATAAATCACCATATGAATGCTTGAAACACAATAACTCAAATGCCATATGATGGAGATAGAGAGGAAGTAGGTTTACTAACTCAACTTAGAGAATAGGAGAAAGGTCCCTTTATAGAAGGAAGCAGGGATTACAAGTCATAAAGAGCTTCCAAAAGATTATGGTACTTACTAGCTTTGAGCCCTCATTGCCCCTATCATAGGCATCTTGAAATGATTAGGGTTAAAGTGAACAAGGATGGAGTATATGCTTGATGAAATATAAGTTGGCAATCTCATGTCCCTTGAATATGAGGGCCACTCCTCATGCTACTCAACTTCAGTTACCAGTAAGTTCTTGTCATTGTAAGTACATGCGTATCATAGACAACCGCCAACGGGGTACCCCTTACACATGGTACATGAGCTTTCCCATAACCAAAATGGCAAGGCAAGCAGACAGTGAGCATCTCAGTGATCTTTTTATTTACTATATGCATAGCTTTTTATTGAGGATGCTTCATAGATAGCTCAATATGGTGATGCTACAAGTTTCCACCATGATTAGGCATGGCTTAGGCTAGCAGCCCATATGTTTCTATAACACACAATACAAACTCCATGGACTTACAAGCTCCCTTTTTATTTCACACCGGTGACATCCACAGACAAAAGAGAACGATATCAACTTAGTACAAAGCACATGTGCAATGTTGAAAGCGTTCCCGGTGACAGCATGGTTCTGCTAATTCCAACGTATAGATGCAAGCATGTACAACTTCGATGACACAATGGTTCAAGTCTATTAGGGGCAAGGAAATAAGGTGTGCCATCAAGTTCGTGAGAGCTTTACTAACTAGTTTTCACATAACAAAATACTTTTTAATTCGAAAGATGGATGAAGCTTGAGAATTTGCTTGGAATAGCAATAATGCTAATAGGTAGATATGGTGGACACAAATGGCATATGTTTTGGTTCAAAGGGATTGGAAGCATGGGAAGTAAACCTTCTCAAAACAGGTTTTTGGCTAGCAAGGCTGGGTAGCAAGCAAGAGAGTTGAAAGAAACAAGCAAACATACAAGTGATAAAGCCAAACATGCAATCTTCCTTGAAGGCACAAAAGATCTTAAATAAAGAATACTAAGCTGATGAGCCAACAAGAAAGAAAATAAATGATACAAAATACCTATAAGCTTTTTCTTTTCCTTTCAAACCTTAAAAAGTGTTGCTACTGACCAGAGCTCGGTTTTCCAAAACAAATTTAGATATACTTGATGCTCCCAAAGTGATACCAATACTGATCAACAAGATCCATCATATAAAAGAGATTGCAAACTAAAATAAGAAGTGCAAAAAGTAAAAGATGAGACTTCTCATTAATATTCCATAAATGCACTCACACCAAGGGATACATAGATAATCAACTAAAGGAGAGATACTTCCACATGCAAACCAAACTATAAGATAACCCCTCTACCAAAGATTTGAATCCACTAAAAATGTAAAAGATAAAAGATGGTGATGGTGATACCACGACACTCCCCCAAGCTTGGAACAAGCCAAGGGGATGCCAAACCTGATGACGAACTACTCCTTCGGTGGTGGCGGTGGTGCTCTATTGATAAGCTCTTCAATAAGTTTCTTCAAATCCTCAATCTCAAAGGTCAGAGTACGAATCAACTCCGAATTCTGCTCAATGCGGTTCATGATAATGTCGGGACTAGAATTCCAGTCCTTGTTATTCTTTCCCACTCTTCCTCCTTAGAGTGTTCCTTCCCTGCATTGTTAGAACGAGGCATATCCCAAACCAAGGGACAGTTCCCTTTGGGAACATGTTGATATTGACGCTCATGTATAAGATTATGGAAAGGTTTCTTGGTACGTGGAGGTGATGAACGTGGACTGTAGATAAGACATAGAGGTTTCCCTCCTGTAGACATCCATGTTGTCGTCCTCCTAAGCTTGGTAGGTTTTGCCACCACTCTAATGCTTGTGACGGTAGCGCAGGTGTTTGGATGCTTGTCCTCCTCCATGTCTCCTTCATATCCTACCAAAATCTCCTCGTCCTTGGGGTTTTGAGGATCATCTTCCTCGGGCTTCTTGCCTTTGTCGTTGGCGGAGACCATGGTGCTCTAAACTTGAGAAGATTTCCTGATAGAAACAGATTGAAACGAAAACACGACGAGAACACGATGCACGAACCTTGGGGGATCCGCGGGGTTATATATTACGAAGTTTGAATGCATAAGGGAGGTACCGGTATGAAAACGAGGCAGAGACGGATCTCGGGAGGCTCACACCCCCCTCAGGCGCGGCCAGCTGGGGCCCGTGCCTGGGGTGGGTGTGGACACCCCGGCCTCTGTTTCCTCCACTGTTCCGTCTCGTAATCTTCCATATGTATTAGAAACATCAAAACTATAAAAATATTAGGATTTCACGAACCTTCTGTTGCTCAAATCAAAAAGTACAGAACTAATGAAAGTTGGGAAACAACTTGGAGAACAAGCACATAAAAATACATCTCCATCCAACGTACTGATATCCCTCATGGATTTTTACAATGCAGCACAAAAATCTGTCCCAGGACAGCCACTTTTCACAACTCCTATACTTCACAAAAGTAGTTCAAATTGACACAAAAACCAAAAAAAGGATAAGAAGCGGTTATTACAGAGGTAATAACTTCCAAGACTCAACCAAACTCTTGGGTTATCTCCCAACAAGTACTTTTCTTGAATGCCTCTAAGTTAGGCTTGAAACTTTCAAAGATGCTCACATAGGAGATAAATATTTGAAGTGAAAGAGAGCATCAAGAAGCAAATAACCAACACATTTGAGTCTAACCCACTTCCTATGCATGGGGGTATCATGAGAAAACGAATTGTTGAAACAAAAAAGCCACTATCATAGGAAGACAAAACAGATGCAACTTCAAAGCTTTCAGCATAAAACAGGGAAACTTAACATTATTGAGATGCATAAAACCATGTTTCCCTCTCTCATAATAACTTTCAGTAGCACTTTGAATAGAGTTGACAATATAACTTTCACTAGCAACAACCTTTTCATTAGAATAAGCATACTTACAGTCACCAAAAAGAGGTCCGAGGTCATAAACTGGATCAATAGAAGCAAGTTGTTCCATCCTGAAATTTTTATTAGGCAAACTATTTTCACAAGGAGCTTTAGCAAATTTGGAAAAGTTAAACTCATAAGAATATCCATAAAACTTAGTTAAAACTTTCTACTTCTTACAATCTATAATAGCTCCACAAGTGTCCAAGAAAGGTCTACAAAAATGATAGGACAACTTTTGCTAGCTGCTGAATTAAGCACTACAAAATCAGCAGGATACTTAATCTTACCACAGAGAACTTCCACGTCTCTTACAATACCAATGGGGCAAATGGTTTCCTTATTAGCAAGGTGAATAACCACATAAATGTCCTCAAGCTCACAAGGACCAATCTCATGCATAATTTCCCTGTAAAGCTCATAAGGAATAGCACTAGAACTAGCACCAATATCACATAAGCCATAGTAGCAATGATCACCAATTTTAACAGAAAGCACAGGAACACTAGCTTTTCTAGATTTACTAGGATGAGAGATAATGTTAGAAGCATCTTCACAGAAGAAAATATGCTCATCCTCTGTATTTCTAGTGACAGTGTCTTTCACAATAGCTACCAGAGACTCAATATTAATTTGCTCACCAGGCTCCACAATTTTCATTGTACCTTTGTTATTTTACTAATCATTATAGAATACTCCTTTACCTTAGCTGGGAAAGATATTTTCTCAACATAAGGCTCAGGCACAATATGATTAGTAGTACAAACTTCAGTACTTCTAACAGGAACATGACTAACAACATCTTTATAAGGTGCATGGTACTTATTCCACTTCTTCTTAAGAATTTCTATGTAAGAGGCAAAGGCCTTAAAATAGTTGGCAATGCTTTGGGAATCAAGACCAAACTCATTACTAATATCATGGAAGTCATCAGTTCCCATAAAAGATTTAATGCATTCATAATCATAGTTTATACCTGACTTTCTTCCTTTGTCATTCTCCCAAGCTTCAGTGTTCTCTTGAATACGGTCTAGGAGATCCCATTTAGCTTCTTCCTTCATGCGTGTGAATGATCCAGCACAAGAAGCATCTAGTAAATATTTATCATGAAGAGAAAGCCTAGCATAAAAATTATTCATAATAATATTGTTAGGTAATTCATGAATAGGAAATTTAAGCATTATTAACTTCAATCTCCCCCAAGCTTGAGCTGTACTCTCTCCATCACGAGGCCAAAAGTTATATATCAGATTTCTATCCTTATGAATCTCACTAGGAGGATGAAATTTAGAATAAAAGAGAGATGCCATCTCCTCCCATTCCATGGATTGTCCATTCTTCAGCAGCTTATACCATTCTTCAGCTCTCCCTTTCAAGGATATGGAGAGTAAATTCTTCTTCACCCGTTCAGTTTTGATACATGCACACTTAAACAACCCACATAATTCATGGATAAAAAGCAAATGATCACGAGGGTGGACAGCTCCATCCTGTAAATAATAATTATCCATAACACGATCAACAATACTTGTAGGTATCTTAAAAGGATCTATCTCAACAGGTGGTGGTTCATCTACTACCCTAGCAGTGGTAGTAGTTTTTCCAAACAGAAAACCAAGTGGGTTATCCATATTGGAAACAAAGCAACAAACATAAACAAAAGCAATACTCATAGTAGAAGTTTCCCTTACCAGTTCCACTCTTCAATAGTGCTTCACTCCTCAGCAACGACGCCAGAAAATAGTCTTGATGACCCACAAGTTTAGGGGGTGTATCACAGTACTTTCGATAAATAGGTGTGTCGATCCCAACGAGGAGCAGAAGGTGTTGACTAGTGGTATGGAGCAGGAACTCTCTGTAAATACTTAGCAAACGGATTTTTAGGGGTTTTCTAATAAATCAATAAAACAAAGTGCAAGTTATAAAGACAACGAGCAAGTGGCCCAATCCTTTCTTAGAAAAGGACAAGCTGGTGGAAATACTTATAAGGACCAAACGTTCTCGAGGACACATGGGAATTCTGTCAAGTGCTTTCGCTTCAAATAGCTGAGTACTCTTCTTTGGTGTTGCAAGTGTTGTGTTGGTGAACCTGTGCCAACATACCGACCTTACTTGGACTAATATATACTTGTGATTAAACCCCCTGCAAGCATCCGCAACTACAGGAAAGTAATTAAGATATAAATCTAACCACAGCCTTAAACTCTGAGATCCTACGCTCCCTTGTGCAAAGGTGTCCTAACGGGGGTTCAGGTTTCTGTCACTCCGGCAACCTCACAATTAGTAGCCAAATACACAATGCATTCCCCTAGGACCATAAATTCTGAAGTATCCTGTAGTCGGCGTGCACATGACACCACTAGAAGAATATCACCACAACTTAAATACTAAACCATTGAATAATAACTCAACACAAATCCACTACTAACAACATGACTTCTCCCATGTCCTCAAGAACTAAACGAACTACTCACGAGACATCATATGGATCAAGATGAAAGATGATATGGTAATGGATAACAATCTGAACATAAACAATAATCCAATGGTTCCACTCACAAGCATCAACTACAATAGTAATCAACACCGGGAAAGTTTCCCCTTATGAACTAAGCAAGTATTCAACACGATTGTTACAGCGGGATGGTTTAATGATGGTGGTGTTGGTGGAGATGATGGTGTGGATGATGATGATGATCCTGATGAAGCCTAGCTTGATGATGGTGTTGATGGCGACGATCTCCCCTCTCGCGGAAGGAATTTCCCTGGCAGAAATCTATCTGTCGGAGAGATCTTTCTCTCTCGGTGTTTTTTGCCCCGTAGAGGTGGCGGAAATCTATCTGTGTTCACCCTCCTGGTGTTAGGGTTCCGTAAGGAAGATATAGGCAAGAGGGCGGAGTCGGGAGCCGTGCAGGTAGTCCACACCCGCCCTAGGCGCGGCCCAGGAGGGACCCGCGCCTAGGGGGGTGTGGGCCCCCTGTGGCCCTTCTACGCCTCCCCTTCTGGCTTCCTCTGTCTTCTGGAAAAATATAATTTTCCCATATTTTTTTGGTATTTTTCCGATCTTCGCGAAATTGCATCAAAACACCTCCTTTTCCATCAGAATCCAGACTCCGGTAGTTCATCCTCCAAGAATCATCCAACATGCATAAACATATGAAAAGACATAAGTAACACCTCATAATAAGACATATATCAATGAATAGAGGCAAATTATGATATAGAATGGTGATGCAAATTGGACGTATCATATCTCACCAGTGGGCAGTGCCCTACTAGTAACTAGAACAACCGTGGTACACGTGGTGATAGTGCGCAACAGATATGTGTGGGCCAGGGGCCTGCTGGCCGCATGCCACATACCGTAGAGCACATGGGGTATGTGCGCTACGGTTGTTAGGGTTAGACATGGCGCACATGAGGCCCGTGCGCTAAGCCTAAATTAAGGCTCATCTGCTCTGTAAATGAGCAAACACATCCGTGGCATACTCCTGGCATGTGCACCACAGTTGTGATTAGTTCCTGTGGCGCACTAGGTCCATGTGCGCCACAGATGTGTCGACCATTTTTTGGCAGATCCACTTTGCACATGTGACTATCCACTACCACACCCACACTTCACTTTCCCCTCCTTCTTCTTCCTTAGATCTAGTCAGGATCCTCCTTCCCACCTCAATTTCTCCACTTATTCACCATTTTTAACATGTAGAACTTACCTTGGATGTTACATACATAATAGAGGAAGATCTCCTTCCGGACACGCCATCCTCTTGGTCGATCTCGCGCGCATCTCTCCTTTCCATCTTCTCGATCGGTCTCTCGTCTCGGTAAGTTGTCCATGTAAGGATGTGTTCAGGTGTATATGGATGATATGCTCATATGTATGTAGAGGATCGATGCTCATGTGTGTATGGAGAGGATCGATGCTCATGTGTGTGTATATGGAGAGGATCGATGCTCATGTGTGTATGGAGAGGATGATGTGTTCATGTGTATGGATCGGTCTCTCTCTTGTGTTTGTGTGTGAATGAGTTTCCATTTGTTTTGCCAAAATGTTGATTCATTTCCATTTTGGCAAGACTTTGGAATTTTGCAAAGGTCCTTATTTTAGGATAGGTCATGCAGAAATTTTCTATCGACCATTGCATGCATGAATTGATTATGTGGTTCTAATAAACTTCTAATTGTATTGTGTACACCATGCAGGCAACCATGGTCCGCATAATGAGCGAAGGCATTGTGGCTAGATTTTTGAAATGCGCGATGGCCGACATGATACGAAATAACAAGACTGAGATAAGATCTCCGTGCAGAAGATGCAAACTCAACTGGTTGATCGACCCAGATTTCGGGCATCTGCAGGCGCACCTGCTCTGCCATGGTTTCATGGATGGATACACTCATTGGATAAGCGATGACGAACTTTAATGTTCTGTGTTGGCTGTGCTGGCTGTGCGTGTGCTTGTATGAAGCACTTTCTTATGTCGTGTATGCAGGTTCTTGTATGAAATGAGTCATGATTTTTGCCGAAATGTTGATTAACTTCCGTTTTGGCAGAAATTGGGCACTCCTAGTTTAAGAAAATTAGCAAAGGTCATGCTGGATTTTTCCGTGCACTTTATTACTAACCAATTATTTGCTTTTTATTAGTGCAAACATGTGTGACAATGACGAGGCTGGCTGTTCTAAGCACATCAGCGCTGAAGGAGAAGTCAGACCTCCGAATAAAAAATTGACATTCTGGGAGGCGGCCCAGCGGCTAGAAGGCGATGAAGAATACCATCCTTCGGAGAGCGAGGACGATGAGATGGAAGACGGAGAGGAAGAAGCCGAAGGAACGGCGGATGATGAAACCACTGATGGCGGCGAGGGCACAGGGAGTGGTAGCAATCCTCCTAAGAAGAAGAGGCTGAAGGAATGGCGCCCGAACATGGTCGGCACCGTCAGAGAGGAAATTACCGAAGTGAGCCCAACATGGGTTCCTTTGGCGCCCGACCTTGTCGTCAGAGGGTACGGTGGGAAAGTGGCGGCGATCACCCGGACCACCATCTCGATCAACACCGAGAATCTCCGGCATAAAGAAAATGGCCACTTGTGCACACTCCTCTTCGAGAAGCTGCACACAAGATACAAGTTCCCCACTGAGTATCGGAACACAAATTATCATGGGAATGAAGTAAACAAATCCGACCTCACAAAGATGAGCACCGCCCTAGCCAGCTACAGAACCCGGATAAAGAAGAAGATCTATAAAGAAGGCAAACGTCTCGAGGAGATCTAGAAGATTGACCCGCAGATCACCGAAGATCAGTACCGGGAGTTCAAGGAGAGGTGTAAATCGGAAAGAGACCAGGCCTCGAGTAATCAGGGAAATGTGCTGCATGCAATGAATATAGGTCACGACCATCTTGGATCTGGTGGATACAGAACTGAGGAGGCCAAATGGGATAAGGAGGACGAAGAGTATAGAGCTAAGGGGATAGCTAACCCCTTTGCGAAATTCGAAAAGGGGCACCTTCGAAACTTCATCAGGGTCCGTTACCATGTGGACCCAAAAACCAAACAAATCACCGCGGATCCTGCGATGAATGAATTCGAGGAAATTGTGTTAAGTAATTTAATTACCACGAATCAACTCGATTTCATTCTAATCGATGAAGTCAAATTTCTAAACGGTTCACTGTTACTTCTTCTGCAGGAGGAGGAAATTGCTAGTCATGGATCCCAGAGTTCGTCATCCCAGGGGTCAACGGCGGCCACCCGGTGGGATAACCCTTTTAACAGGGCGATGAACCGGGCCAAGAAAATTGTGTCGGTTACGAAGAAGCCATCATCGGCTGGTTGTCTGGCTGGCCTCGGGGGTAAGAATAGGGTGGAACATTTTGGTCCACCTTCGAAAATGCGTGTGGCGCCGTCAGGAAGGAGAAAGGAGGAAAACCGCGAGGTTAAAGAACTTAAGGAACAAGTGGCTCAGATACCGCAGATCATCCAAGACAACCTGACAATCACCCTCACGTCCATCATGCCTACCTTGGTGGCGTCAATAGCGAACTGGAGTGCGGGTGGTCGAAAAGGGCCGTGCCCGATTCCAAGCATGTTCAGCAGCCACTCGAATAACGCGGCGTCGACGAATTAGGCGAATTATGTGTTTGTGACTCCACCCTCTAGCACCGCGGCGCCGGAAGTGTTGGTGACTCCCCCTAACATCACCGTGGCACCGAAAATGTTGGTGAATCCCCCTGCCATCGTCGTGGAGGCACCGGATCTCCAAGCACCCGGTAAGGAGAATACACCGGTGGCCGACACTGCGCCATCAAGCAGCCCCTCCGTCTCTTGCACGCCCGTCTTCGCATGCGGTGCCTCTACATTAGCCGATCTCGATGCCATCACGATAAACAAATTGCTTTACCGCCTTTCACGCCATCTATTATTCTTATGGCATCTCTCTGACGCCGTACATGTTTTTCGCAGATGGATGTTCCTTGCACTCTCGTATGCTACGTGAACAACGAGCTGAGGGATGTTGCCAAGGGTACCATCGTTCAACCCTTGCAGCGCATGTTCCACTCAAGGCCGATGCCAGATAGAGTGCACAGGGTTAAAATTAGTCGCGTGCTAAGGGGCTACGACGACCTGGAACCTCCCATTCAACCCCTAGGAGCGGATGAAGAAGAGTCGGCTGTCCTCAGAAGTTGCTTTGGCTTATCCTTGTAATGGCAAAGAGCATGATTCGTTTGGGTACGGCGGGGTCCATCACGCCACAGACAACAACACCGCCTGTCATGCCAGCGACAAGCTGTGGCAAGGCCCCCCTACCGCCCTCGCCGTCACCTCCACGCGGTGGGCCGGATGATCATGTTGATGATATGCACATGGCGTAGGATCCGGCCGAGGATGACGAAGACTTCGATGATTAGTTCTTCAACACTCAGTTTTGCAACGAAGACCCAGCTGGTGGCCCCACAGAGAAACCCACTATCACCAAGCGTCCGTTTGGTTCTCAGGAGATGCCTCCAGCTTGCGCCTTCATCGAGCCAACTGATACAACCAATCGAACCTTTATTCTAAGCCCTGACACACTACATAGGGCGGCCGCTACTCAGATTGTGGTGCCTTCCCGCTCTCCAAAACGAAAAAAGGCCAGGAAAAGAAAATCTAGCAGCTCGAGCCAGCTGGTGGCGTCAACTGCGAATCCGATCAGGTTTCGGGACGGGCCACCAAGACCCGAGGGTTTTATGTAGAGGATTCATGTGGCAGATGTGTAGGGTTTGCAACATAGAAAACAAAATTTTTCCTATAATGGGAACAACTATGTACCAAGATCTATCTACTAGATATAAGAAATGGGCAGATGTATATCCGTAGAGAACATACCCTTGAAGATCGACAAAGCTTAACGAGGTTGAACTCGTGGTTGATGTAGATGATCTCTTGCCGATCTTAAGATCGAGAGGAAGTCCCAGCGCCGCAAATCAGCGGCGCATCCGTGCTCGCACACACGTCCGAAGCATCAAGCAACCTCCGCCTCCTCACTCCAGCGATGCAGCGGAAGCACAACTCTTTCTTGCCGAATAGCCACCGGGAACATGTATCTCGCTAGTCCGAGACCATGGGGGATAAATACTAGAGGGGGAGAGATCCTTCACGAGGAGGTGTGAGTGAGAAGTGAGGAGGGGGCTCCTTTTATAGGAGGAGGGCGGCACCCCAAGTGGGTGGCCGGTGCATGGGGCTGCCCCTTGACCTCCCTCCATTGATGTGGGTGGACACTCCACTCACAAAAATGCCTTTCAATTCCCTCCACTCAAAAACCCACTCAAATTCCCATTAAATTTCCACCAAATTTAATGCAAACTCTCATTAAATAAAACTCCTTTTATTTATTCAGAATTTTGTCAATTACTTTAATGACAAACATTCACATATAACCCCTTGCTAGTATTTCATTTCACATGCAAAAACACTTTCTGCAATTTCACCCGAAAACCCGTTTCGGTATCTAGTGAAATAAATTCCTGCGCTTGTTATTCTTTCCGGCATGAAACCTTTGCTCCAAATGGTGTCAGTGTCTCTTAAGTGTGTCACCCTACGGTTCGCGAATAATGTGGACATGATCGACACCTCTCTCGGATCAATAATCAGAAGCGGGACCTGGAGATCCATACTGAATCCCACACATTCAGCGATGACTTTCTTGTGATCGCGATAACCTTTTACGCTAGTATCTCAATCCTTTTGTTTCGCGATATATTACATGTTCGAGATTCGATCATCGGTATCTCCATACCTAGTTTGATCTTGTTACTGACATGTACTCTTTTCTCGTTCCCGTGATATAACATTCTAGTCATCAAATCACTTGCTTGCAAGCTAATCAATTTGATATCACCGAGAGGGCGCAGAGCATATCTATCCGTCATCGGGATGAACAAATTCCACTCTTGATCCATGGGCCTCAACCTAACACTTTAGTAGTTCTGAACCCATCTTTATAATCACCCTATTACGGTGTGACGTTTAATGTTATCAAGATACTCTTCCGGTGTTAGTGATTGACATGATCTCATGGTCTAAGGATTAGGATCACTTCGTATGATGTTATAGCAATATAAACTCAATGAATTTGATCATAATGATATACTTCGGATGAATGTTCATCACACCATTACACTAATATTGTGACCTCGTTATTAACAACATCAAATGTCCATGATCAGGAAACCTTGATCATCTTGTTAATCAATGAGCTAGTTTATGAGAGAGGCATAACTAGGAACTTTCTATTTGTTTATTAAACACACGTATTAATGTTTACGTGATAATACAATTATAGCATGTAAAATAAACCATCTATCATATACTTGGAATATACATAATAACCACTTTATTATTGCCTCTCAGGGCATATTCCCTTCAGTCTCCCACTTGCACTAGAGACAATAATATAGTTACATAGTGATAAATCTAACACCCATGGAGTTCTGGTCTTGATCATGTTTTGCTCTAGGGAGAGTTTTAGTCAATGGATCTGCTACATTGAGATCCGTGTGTACTTTACAAATCTTTATATCTCCATCCTTGACATGCTCACGGATGGAGTGAAACCGGCGCTTAATATGCTTGGAATTCTTGTGAGACTTTGGTTCTTTGGCATTGACAATGGCACCATTGTTGTTACAATAGATCACCATTGGGTCCAACGCGCTCGCAACCACACCTATTTCAGATATGAACTCCTTCATCCAAACTGCTTCCTGAGCCGCTTCCGAAGCAGCAACATATTCGTCCTCCGTTGTTGATCCCGCCACCACGAGTTGTTTGGAACTCCTCCAACTAACCACTCCACCATTCATGAGAAATACGTATCCAGATTGAGACTTAGAGTGTTAGACCCCTCCTTTATAAAGGAAAGGATCCCTGTGATTGCAATGCTAGTCCCTGGATCAATGCTAGCATCCACAGTTTAAGATGAAGTACACATATACAAAGGTCATTTATTACATTCATTCCAGAGATAAAACATAGTCTTATACAACTCATGGCCATAGGCCTAATACAAGAGTTTTAAGGAAACAAGTAATAAACATAAGTCTTCATCTTCATGTGCCACAGGCAAGCATGTTGAGTGTAGACTCATGACTCCTATTCATCATCAGAGTAACCTGCAACATCACAAGTTACAGCCACAGAGGGTCAATACTTTGGAATAGTATTGGCAAGTGATACCTTATTATATTTTAAGTGGACTATATTACTATATGCATTTTGGCTAAGTGTAGCTTGGCTTGCTTTGCTTAAAAATAGATTTTTACCTATTAGTTGAAATTGCTAAGTTTTTCTTTGTCAAAACATTCCCAAGGAACCATCAATAGACATTGAGGTTCTTCACCCTTGTTCACCCATCAAGTTTTATTTAGAAGTTGGAGTGATGAGATTCTTGTAGCTTCCATGTCTTGATGCTCAAAGTGTCCATTTCCTTGGACAAGGCTAAGTACTTAGTTTTTCCATCTGCAGAGGTTGTGCACTTTCCCCACCAGACTTGGTTTCCCAAGACAGGACCTTTCAGAAGCTTTTCCTTAGTCAAATGGACGCGTTCCATCCTATCATCCCATCTACCACCATCTGTCCAAAAGACTAAGTTCTAGCAACCTATATGATCATGGCAGAGCCCATATTGCCAAGTGGTTGCACTATAAGCTTTCTCAACATTTGGCCTCCAAATCCCTTTGTGCCTGGGTGGCATTCCACAAGTGTGATACACAACCCAAGTCCATGGCCTTGTGTAACCACTCAACATAACCCAATCTTTCCATTCCACCCAGGAGGTTAATTTGACTTAGTTGTTTTATTAAGAAAATATAAGTCCCTTTGACTTAGAAGATTTTTATCATAATCCAAATAGATGACCACCACCCTTGTTTACTATAAGCTACGCTAAGCAAAGTAGGGTATCTTATCTTAGGAATTTTCCTTAGTAATTCTAATATTTCACTCTACTTGGGATTTCCCATCTTAGCACTAAGCAAAACATGCATTTACTTTAGCAAAATATCTAATGCAAGTATAAAATCTAGGATAAGAAAATCATGAAATATCACTTGCCTTGGTAATGGGGAGAGTAGCACTCCTCACAATCACAATCACTAGCAAAATCTACACAAGAAACAATAGCATACAATTACACACAATATATATACAACCAAAAATAATATGAATGTATGCATGCAAGAATCTACTAAGTGGTGATTTTTGAAAATTATACCAAGTATGTTCATGAGTACAGAAACTTAACAAGACACAAGTTTGCCAACTAAACTTATTTGGCCCAAAATAATATACAAGAATAAAACTATATCTAAAATAGCCCTAAACATGTTCCACAATAAAAATCATTTTTAACTGTTACTATAGGCTAAATAAAGTGGATATTCAGAATGGTCTTGTTTCACTGAATCCAACGGTATAAAGTTTGCAAAAATCCAACGTGGCATTCAAAAGTTATAAGCATTTGAAGTTTGAATCTAAATCTGGTTTTAAATTCTGTTTTTAATCTAAACCCTGCCACGCGTCATGTTTTTATTCGCCCGTACCGCTTCGCACCGGATCGTCTCTCTGTTCCGTTGGATCTAACTAACGATGCGCGGCTCAGATCTGTCCTTACCTCTTCGTTAAGTGAACCGTTTCTACGCGTAGGATCAAGATCTGACGGCTACGATCTATCAACCAGAAACGGGCGGCGCTGGCGGTGTTGACCGGCGGCGGTGCGTCTGACTACGGTGGCGCTGGCGCTCTAGATCGCCCGGGGAAACAGGAAGGTGCTTACCAGAACCGCGGTGGCGTGCTGAAGCTCGAGGTGGTGTTGGTTTGCGAAGGGGCGTGCGGGTACGGCTTCAGGAGCTCGTCGGAGTAACGGGCGGCGTCGGTCGCTTGCAGACGTGGTGCTTGCCGAGGTTTGGCGTCGCCCTAACACGAGCCAGAGGCATCAGGAATTGCGCAAAACGCAGGCGAACAAACTCGCGTGGAAAAGAGGGCAAGGGGCGCTTGGGTTTTACCTGAATAGGTCGCCGGAGTCAAGCGGCGGCGCAGGTGGTTTCGGTCGTGGACGGAGATGATGACCTGGGTCACGAGCAGGCGAAAGAAATGTGTCAGCAGGTGCGTAAGAACTTGCCGAGCATCCTTGTTTGATCGAGAGAGAAGGGGGCGGTCGAGGCTCACCGGAAACAATCACCGGAGTTCGTGCAGAGACGGTGGCGGTCCAGTTGTCGATGCTGCCGATGCTGTGGTTCATGCGAAAACAAATGGGGAGTGTCAAAAGAAGCGCAGAGGTTCACTGGTCTAGTTTGCAAGAACGAGAGGCAGAGGGAAGCGCAGAACTCACCGTAATTGGCCGGAGTAGTCGCCGGAGACGGCGGAGTTGCAGAGAGCAATGCGCGCAGCCTGGGGGCGTTCTGTGCTTGGGGTTTTGGGGAAAAGAGAGAGGGGACAATGGGGTTTCTTATAGCCTGGTCGCGAGCGAGAATCACTCAGCCAATAACTCGAATTGACGCCGCGATTAACACACAGGAAACGGCCGCGTTGATTGGGGATGAACTGGTCGTGTGCGGGTGGAGACGACGCTGGCGTGGAGATGGCCCGCTTGTCAGCGACGTGCGCGAGGTGGGAGTGAGGGTCCGTCTGTCAGTGGCTGTCTGCGTGTGTTCGCGCGTGTGAGAGGAAACGAGGATCCCCGGGTGGGCTTGCTGGGCTGGATTGGCTGCTGGGCCAGATCCTGGCCGTGTGGCCTTTTTCTTTTGTTTGCCCTTTTCTTTTTCTGTTTTCTATTTTCTGGAATGATTTTGATATGAATTCAAATCTTTTTTGAATTCAAACAAATTTGGGGATCTTTTGTAGGTTTTTGTGTTTTCAAAAGCAGTCATTTAACCAAGTGATTACCTTGTAGGGTTTGGTCAAGCTTGGTTTTTCAAAATAATCAGAGATTTTGCTATAGTTGCAAATATTTGATTTTAGGGTTTTGAAATCATTTCTAAATTTTGAATCCTTAGTTAAAGCTTCACATAATCATTCCAACAATAGAGTCAAGCAATCAAGTGCCTAGTCTTCCAAATTTTCAAAGTGTGATGGTCATTTTGGAATCAAATGTCCACATGAAATCATAGACTCAACTTCTGTTTCTAAGTGATTTTTGATAAAACCCTAAATGAATGAATGATGCATAGATGATATGAATGAGTTTTGAAACTATGATTTTTGGGATGTTACATAGAGTCATCCGGATCGGTGTCAAAGATAGCGTCGACATAACACTTAACGACGAGCTCTTCTTCACCTCCGTACATAAGAAACATATCCTTAGTTCTTCACAAGTACTTAAGGATATTATTGACCACTATCCAGTGTTCTGAACCTGGATCCGATTGGTACCTACTAATCAACCTAATATCATGTGCCACATCCGGTCTTGTACATAGCATGGCGTACATTATAGAGCCTATGGCTAAAGCATATGGGACTTTGTCCATTATCTCTATTTCTTCCGCTGTAGCCGGACTTTGAGTCTTACTCAATGTATTGCCTTGCAACATAGGTAAGAACCCCTTCTTACTTCCGTCCATTTTAAAATTCTTTAAAATCTTATCAAGGTACGTACTTTGCGATAGCCCTATTAGGCGCCTATATCTATCTCTATAGATCTTTATGCCTAATATTTATGACGCTTCACCTAGGTCCTTCATTGAAAATTTGCTGTTTAGATAACTTTTAACACTGTTTAAAAGATCTATATCATTTCCGATCAACAATATGTCATCCACATATAATATCATAAATGCCACATTGCTCCCACTCACTTTCTTGTAAATACAAGCATCTCCATAAGTTTGGACAAATACAAACTCTTTGATCACCTCATCAAAGTGGAGATTCCAACTCCGGGATGCTTGCTTCAGTCCATAGATGGATCGCTGAAGCTTGCATACCTTGTCAGCATTCTTAGGATAGAAAAAACCCTTTGGTTGTATCATATACAAATCTTCTTCAATATTTCCATTGAGGAACGCATTTTTGACATCCATCTGCCATATCTCATAGTCGAAATATGCAGCAATTGCTAACATAATCCTAACTGACTTTAGCATCACTACGGGAAAGAATGTCTCATCGTAGTCAACTCCTTGAATTTGTCGAAACCCCTTTGAGACAAGTCGAGCTTTATAGACGATCACATTACCATCAGCATCAGTTTTCCTTTTGGAAATCCATTTATTCTCCACGGCCTTTCGATCGTGAGGTAAGTCCACCAAGTTCCAAACTTGGTTTTCGTACATGGATTCCATCTCGTATTTCATGGCTTCTAACCATTTGTTGGAATCCGAGATCATCATCGCTTCTTCATACGTCGCAGGGTCATCAATTTCATCAACCATGAAATTCATAACAGGGTTTCCGTACAGCTCGGGAGTTGCACGCGTCCTGCTAGACCCGCGAGGTTAGGTAGTACTCTCTTTTGGAGTTTCATGATTATTATCATTAGTTCCCTCTTCAATTGGTGAAGACAACTCCGGAACTACTTCCAGCGCTGCGCTTCTCGCCATACTATGAAGAGAAGGTTCAACAACCTCTTCAAGTTCTACCTTCCGACTACTCACGCCTTTCGCGAGAAACTCTTTCTCTAGAAAGGATCCATTCTTGGCAACAAGAACCTTGCCCTCGGATCTGTGCTAGAAGGAATACCCATCCTATGAAGATGCATTTTTCCGCTTTGGGTTCGAGTTTATTCGGTTGAAGTTTCTTCACATAAACATCGCATCCCCAAACTTTAAGAAATGACAGCTTAGGTTTGTTTCCAAACCACAATTCATACGGTGTCTTTTCAACGGATTTAGATGGTGCCCGATTTAAAGTGAATGCAGCAGTTTCTAGTGCATAACCCCAAAATAACAGTGGCAAGTCTGTCAGAGACATCATAGATCTAACCATTTCCAATAAAGTATGATTACGACGTTCCAACACACCATTTCGCTGTGGTGTTCCGATAGGTGTGAGTTGTGAAACAATTCCACACTCTTTCATATGAGTGATAAACTCGTAACTTAGACACTCTCCTCCACGGTCGGACCGTAGAAATTTGATCTTTCTATTACGATGATTTTCCACTTCACTCTGAAATTCCTTGAACTTTTCAAAGGTTTTAGACTTGTGTTTCATCAAGTAGATATAACCGTATCTACTCAAATCATCCGTGAAAGTAACAAAATAACGATATCCACCTCGTGCCGACACACTCATTGGACCACATACATCAGAATGTATGATTTCCAATAAATCTGTCGCCCGTTCCATTGAACCGAAAAACGGCGTTCTAGTCATCTTGACCATAAGGCATGGCTCACATGTATAAAATGATTCAAAATCAAGTGATTCCAAAAGTCCATCCGAATGGAGCTTCTTCATGCATTTAACACAAATATGACCTAGACGGCAGTGCCACATATATGCGGATATATCATCATTAAATTTAATCCTTTTAGCATCAACATTATGAATATGTATAACACTATTATCGAGATCCAACAGAAATAAACCATTCATCATTGGTGCATGACCATAAAATATTTCATTCGTATAAATAGAACAACCATTGTTCTCAGATTTAAATGAATAACTACTTCGCATCAAACACGATCCAGATACAATGTTCATGCTTAGTGCTGGCACCAGATAACAATTATTCAAGTTTATAACTAATCCCGATGGTAAGTGGAGAGGTATCGTTCCGACGGTGATCACGTCAACACTTGATCCATTGCCGACACGCATCTTGACCTCAACCCTTGCTAGCGGTCGCTTGTTCCGCAGCCCCTGACCCGAGTTACAAAAATTAGCAACTGAACCGGTATCAAATACCCAGGTGCTACTGCAAGTACTAGTCAAGTACACATCAATAACATGTATATCATATATACCTTTATTTTCCTTGCCGGCCCTCTTGTCTACCAAATACTTGGGGCAGTTGCACTTCTAGTGGCCAGTCCCCTTACAATAATAGCACTCGGTATCAGACTTAGGGCCAACTCGGGGTTTCTTTTCAGGCACGGCAACTGGCTTGCCGCCCTTACTTACCTTCTTGTCTTTCTTGAAACCAGTGGTCTTATTGATCGTCAACACTTGATGTTCTTTCTTAATCTCCACTTCTGCAGTTTTAAGCATTGTCAGAAGCTCGGGGAGAGACTTCTTCATGCCTTGCATATTATAGTTCATCACGAAGCTCTTATAGCTAGGTGTAGAGACCGCAGAACACGATGGATTCCTAAGTCAATGGGAATCGTTATTACCAAGGACACAAGCCTATCGGCGTAACCCGGCATCTTGAGTACATGCTCACTTACGGAGGTGTTCTCTTCCATCATGCCGCTAAAGAACTTTTCTGAAGCATTGTAGCTCTCTACAACATCATGGGTGTCGAAAATTATTTTCAATTCACCCATTGTATCAAATGCATTGCCGTTTTCGAAATGCTTTCGAAGTTCTGGCTCTAGCCCATACAATATGCCGTAATGAACTAAGTTGTGGTCCTCCTGACGAGTTTGATAGACATTCTTCTCCTTGTCAGGGGCATCATCAAACGGTGGGGGTCCTAGTGGCGCTTCTAGCACATATTGCTTTTGTGTAGCAGAGAGGAGAATCCTCAAATTCATGGCCCATTCGGTAAAGTTGCTACTGTTCGTTGCAAGTTTCTCTTTCTCCATGAACACATTGAAATTAAAAGCAGCTGGTGCCATCTACAACAGAATTTGTAAAGTTTAGACTAAGTTTATGATAGATTGAGTTCAACTAATCCAAATTAAGAATGAACTCCCACTAAAAAATGACACCCCTCGTGCCTTTTTGGTGATTACATGAAACAAATCCACTACACCAAGTCCGATCATCACGTGAGTCGGTGCAGCTTCAAAGGAGAGCATCCAATGGGCATCATATCTACCATATGACTCATGCTTAACCTTTCGGTCCGTGTCCCGAGGACATGTCTGTACATGCTAGACTTGCCAAGCAAGAACCTTAGTATTCACGTGTGTAACTGTCTTACACCCAAAATATGATCGTGGATCCAAAAACACCCAATCATCACGTGATGTCTTGGAGCGACGAAACATAATCGATGCATAATTAAGGAAGAACACATTCTTATCTTGATATCTAAATGAGGGATCATATTATTATGCTAATAAAACGTCAAACAAGCAATATAAGATGCAACAAACATCATATGTTTATAAGTGAAATGATATGGTTCTTGCACTTGATCTCTATCATGTGCACCATGGTATGATCACTATCATACCTCTATGTGTAAGGCCAAGATCTATGGAACTTACACGTTATGTGTGTTGTAAGAGTATCATCTCATACTTCTACTTACAACATCACCATATCATGACACTAGCCCAACAACAATCTAAACTAGACGCCTTTAATTTATCCATTGCAAGTTTTACGTGGCTTAGGGCTTTCGAAGATAGAACCGTTCTTACCTACGAACATGAACCACAACGAGGCTAACCAAATTGTTGACAACTCATTGCAAATTAGATATTGACTATAGTAGGAGAGACAGACACCCGCTAGCCACTTATGCAAACCTAGTTGCATGTCAAGCGTGGAACATGTCTCATGTGCGAGGACATGTAAAATTTGTCCCGGGCCGCTTCATCCCACTATGCCACCAATATCCAAAATACATCTAAGAAGCAATAACATGATCATCATCGCCCGCATACTCATATGTGTACTACCCGTGCAAAGAATCTACACATAGATCCGGTCTGATACCACTGTAGGGTTCGCAGCATAGAAAACAAATTTTTTCCAACTATGGGAACAACTATGTACCAAGATCTATCTACTAGATAAAAGCAACAAGCAGATGTATATCCATAGAAAACATACCCTTGAAGATCGACAAAGCTTAACAAGGTTGAACTCGTGGTTGATGTAGACGATCTCTTGCCGATCTCAAGATCGAGAGGAAGTCCTAGCGCCGCAAATCAGTGGCGCATCCGTGCTCGCACACACGTCTGAGGCACCGAGCAACCTCCCCTCCTCCCTCCAGCGATGCAGCAGAAGCACAACTCTTTCTTGCCGAGTAGCCACCGAGAACATGTATCTCGCTAGTCCGAGACCATGAGGGATAAATACTAGAGGGACGAGGAGGTGTGAGTGAGAAGCGAGGAGGGGGCTCCTTTTATAGGAGGAGGGGGGCACCCCAAGGGGGTGGACGGCGCATGGGGCTGCCCCTTGCCCTTCCTCCATTTATGTGGGTGGACACTCCACTCACAAAAATTTCTTTCAATTCCCTCCACTAAAAACCCACCCAAATTCCCATTAAATTTCCACCAAATTTAATGCAAACTCTCATTAAATAAAACACCTTTTATTTATTCAGAATTTTGTCAATTAATTTAATGACAAACATTCACATATAACCCCTTGCTAGTATTTCATTTCACATGCAAAAACACTTTCTGCAATTTCACCCGAAAACCCGTTTCGGTATCTAGTGAAATAAATTCCTGCGCTTGTTATTCTTTCCGGCATGGAACCTTTGCTCCAAATGGTGTCAGTGTCTCTTAAGTGTGTCAACCTATGGTTCGCGAATAATGCGGAAATGATCGAGACCCCTCTCGGATCAATAATCAGAAGCGGGACCTGGAGATCCATACTGACTCCCACACATTCAGCGATGACTTTCTTGTGATCGCGAGAACCTTTTACGCTAGTCCCTCAATCCTTTTGTTTCGCGATATATTACATGTTCGAGATTCAATCATCGGTATCTCCATACCTAGTTTGATCTCGTTACTGACATGTACTCTTTTCTCGTTCCCGTGATATAACATTCTAGTGATCAAATCACTTGCTTGCAAGCTAATCAATGTGATATCACCGAGAGGGCCTAGAGCATATCTATCCGTCATTGGGATGAACAAATTCCACTCTCGATCCATGGGCCTCAACCTAACACTTTAGTAGTACTGAACCCATCTTTATAATCACCCTATTACGATGTGACGTTTGATGTTATCAAGATACTCTTCCGGTGTTAGTGATTGACATGATCTCATGGTCTAAGGATTAGGATCACTTCGTATGATGTTATAGCAATATAAACTCAATTACTTTGATCGTAATGCTATACTTGTAGGGTTCGCAGCATAGAAAACAAAAAATTTCCTACGATGGGAACAACTATGTACCAAGATCTATCTACTAGATACAAACAACGGGCGGATGTATATCCGTAGAGAACATACCCTTGAAGACCGACAAAGCTTAACGAGTCCAAACTCGTGGTTGATGTAGACGATCTCTTGCCGATCTCAAGATCGAGAGGAAGTCCTAGCGCCGCAAAACAGCAGCGCATCCGTGCTCGCACACACGTTCGAGGCACCGAGCAACCTCCGCCTCCTCGCTCCAGCGATGCAGCGGAAGCACAACTCTTTCTTGCCGAAAAGCCACCGAGAACATGTATCTCGCTAGTCCGAGACCATGGGGAATAAATTCTAGAGGGGGAGAGAGATCCTTCACGAGGAGGTGTGGTGTGAGAGGAGGAGAGGGGGGCCTTTTATAGGGGAGAGGGGGGGCACCCAAGGGGCATGGCGCCCAGCCATGGGGCTGCCCCCACCTCTTCCACATTCATGTGGGTGGAGCTCCCACTCAAAATGAAAAGCCTCCACTCCCATTAAAAAGCCTCCACTCAAAAATCCACTCACATGCATTAAATTTCCACCAAATTTAATGCAAGCTCTCATTTAAATAAAACTCTTTTATTTATTTATTCAGAATTTTGTTAATTACTTTAATTAACAAACATTCACATAAAACCCCTTGCTAGTATTCCATTTCACATGCAGAACCAGTTTCAGCAATTTCAACCGAAACAGTTTCGGTGTCTAGTGAAATAAATTCCTGCGCTTTCCTTTTCTTTTCGGCATGAAACTTTTGCTCCAATTGGATGTCGGTGTCTCTTAAGTGTGTCACCCTACGGTTCGTGAATAATGCGGACATGATCGAGACCCCTCTCGAATCAATAATCAGAAGCGGGATCTGGAGACCCATACTGACTCCCACACATTCAACGATGACTTTCTTGTGATCGTCGGAACCTTTTACGCTAGTATCTTAATCCTTTTGTTTCGCGATATATTACATGTCCGAGATTCGATCATCGGTATCTCCATACCTAGTTTGATCTCGTTACCGACATGCACTCTTTTCTCGTTCCCGTGATATAACATTCTAGTGATCAAATCACTTGCTTGCAAGCTAATCAATGTGATATCACCGAGAGGGCCCAGAGCATATGTATCCGTCATCGGGATGAACAAATTCCACTCTCGATCCATGGGCCTCAACATAACACTTTATTAGTTCTGAATCCATCTTTATAATCACCCTGTTACGGTGTGACGTTTGATGTTATCAAGAAACTCTTCCGGTGTTAGTGATTGACATGATCTCATGGTCTAAGGATTAGGATCACTTCGTAAGTTGTTATAGCAATATAAACTCAATGACTTTGATCGTAATGCTATACTTCGGATGAATGTTCATCACACCATTACACTAATGTTGTGATCCCGTTATTAACAACATCCAATGTCCATGATCAGGAAACTTTGATCATCTTGTTAATCAACGAGCTAGTTTATGAGAGAGGCATAACTAGGAACTTCCTTTTTGTTTATTAAACACACATGTATTAATGTTTCCGTATTAATACAATTATAGCATGTAAAATAAACATTTATCATAAACAAGGAATACGATAATAACCACTTTATTATTGCCTCTCGGGCATATTCCCTTCAGTCTCCCACTTGCACTAGAGACAATAATCTAGTTTGAAAACTTTGTGTATTGAACACCTATGGCTTTCTGGTGTTCCATATACACAATTGCAAGTGGTTAACATAATCTACGGAGCTGACGCTTCAGGTCCGTGTGTATTTGCATGTCTTTGCGTCTTCACGCATCACTCATTCTCCAATGAGATGGCATTGTATTAATTTGGTCTTTCGGTGAGACCTTTAGTTCCTTGGGGTTAAAACACGTCGATACTATTGTCATACAATATATCTTTAGTGTTAGCCCGTTGCGAACCACACCTTAGTTTGATAACAAACTACTTGACACAAATTTCCTCCTTTGCTGCTACTATAGCAGTCATATACTTAGCCTTTTGTTGTAGTATTCGTCACAATGTCTTAACTTTGGAATTCATCCAAATCCATCATGGAATCTCCTTTCCATCACATTGTGCCACCCATTGTTTAAATTGAGATAAAATTAATTTGTATCTTGTGACAAAACTAGTATCAATGTAACGCTTTACAATGAACTATTTGTAATTGTTTGTCACCTCTACACAAATATATTCTTAGTTCTTCCAAAAGATCACAAGAATATCCTCACTATCGTCCAATGATCATTTTATGATTCATTCTGGTATATGCTCATAATACTTAGAGCATAGGACATATCTGGATGTGTACATATCATGGTATGATTGATCAAAACATTCTTGTGATTTCACTCATCAAGTGCCAAAACACTTGAATCTTGTTTCACTTATCAAGTGTCGATACACTTGAATCTTGATTCAATTCCTTTCCATGCGACAAGAACTGTTTCTTGTCATTTCTATATTGAACTCCTTCAATATCTCATATATGTACGTTTGGCATAACCATATTAGCGTCACCGTCTATCCACTATAGACATTCATGCTAAATATTCGGGTTTTGCCTAAGTCTTTCATCGAAATGAAATTCTTAACCTTTGTCAATAAAATATACATCATTTCTAATCAACAAGATGTCCTCCACATAATGTATTAGAAATATGTATTAGCGCTCCCACTTAATTTCTTGCAAATGCAAGCATCTTCATCGTCTCCTGATGAAAACTCTTTTTCATCACGGTGAAGATTCCAACTCCGCGATGCTTACTTCAACCATTGAAGTTTGCATGCCCTTTTTAGCATCCTTTGAATTAACAAAACCCTTTGGACTGTGTCATGTACACGTCCTAGGTAACTATTCTATTAGAAGAACTTTGTTTTGTTTATTCATCTACCATATACCAAATTATATGTAGTGGTTGCTACTTTAATCCGTCCAGACTAAATATCGCTATGAAAGATCAAATCTTGTCATAGTCAACTCTTGAACATTGTCGTAAAATATTTTACGACATGTCGACTATTTCATAGATGTTAAACATCCATGTCTGTTTCTTTATAGATCCAAATACGACCGATAGGTTTTTACACCTTTCCGGAGGGTCTTCCAAGTTCAAAACTTGATTTCTCGTGTATGGAACTATCACGGATTTTATGGCTTCAAGCCATTTGACGGAGTCAGGGCCCATCATCGCTTCTTTGTATGTATTCGGTTCATTATTGTCAAACAATAATGATTTACTCTCAAATCTTAGCATTTGATTGTTTAACCGACCTACTTGGTTCAATAGGAACTTTAGACCTCCGTGACCACAACCTTTGAGGCACATAAGCTATGAGCATTATGGCAGCCTCCAGAACGATTTCCGGCGCTGCGCAACTCAGCACATTTAGCTAAGGTTCGTTAACCTTATCAAAGTTCTATTGTCCTCCCACTTAACTTTTGCGAAAGATTCCTTTTTCAAGAAACTTCACATTTCAAGCGACAAACCCTTTTGTCCTCGGTGTTATGGAGGAATAACCAATTGTTATTCGAAATAACCTACAAAGACATGCTCATCCGACTTTGGTTGTAAACATCTTACTTATGTTTAGCATACCAAAATTTAATAAAGGACAACTTGGGTTTTACCCCAAACCATAACTCATATGGTGTCATTTCAACGGATCAAGATGGAGCTCTTTTCAGTGTAAAAGCGGTAGTCTCTAAAGCTTTAATCTTTTAAAACATAATGGCAGTTTTATAAATAACACCTTTGATCCAACCATGTCTCACAAGGTTTCATTACAAATCTCAAACACTCCATACTCCTATGGTGTTTCGGGATATGTAAATCTAGGTGTTTTGCTAAACTTGCAACTCAAATAAATCCCTTTATGATAAAATCATAATTCATTTATTTTCTTGTTACACTTGTAACTCAAATAAATCCCTTATGATAAAATCATAAACCATTTATTTTTCTTGTTACAATGATTTTTCACTTCATCTTGAAAGTCTTTGAAACATTTTTCAAATATTTCATACTTCTTTCTCATTAAGTGAACATTCACTTAAATTTTCAGAGAAAGCATATGAAGTTGAAACCCATCGCTTACGACTATACATAATGGACTACATACATCGATATGTATAAATTCCAATATTTTAGTCGTTCGTTCTTCTTTGGCCTTTGAACGAAGTTTTAATTATCACGTGCAAAGTCTCACAAGCGTCACTTGATCAAATCAAAGACTCCAAAAATCCATGAATATGGAGATTCTTCATGTTTTCTTTCCAATATAATTTAAACAGCGATGTCACTTCATAAGTGATCTTTCAATCATTTGTCTTGCAACATTTTAGCATTAGGTTTTATGGATGTGATTTCTCCAACTAGATTTGTAAATCATCCATCTTATATGGAATACGGTAATTATTTGAACAACCTTTGTTCTCATAATACCTGATTTAAATAACAATTATTAAAACAAATCTTGAAGTCAAGCTTTGATGTCAACGAGAAATACAAACAACGGTTTGTTTGTTTTCGATGAACATAATCACATATTCTCTTGCTAGTTACTTAGGCCATTGTGGTTCATGAATTGCGTCATTCCGTATGAAATTTCATACCAACCAATTCGGTATCCAATACCCAAGAACCACATTGTTTAACAAGCAAAGAATACAACCATAACATGTATATCATCTATATACCTAAATTGGATATTTCCAATCTTTTCTTTTCTGCCAAATATATTTTATAGATTCTCTTTCAGCATTTCCTTTTCCTTTTAAAAGAATTTATCAACATCAAAAGTGGCGCCATATACATGACACCTAGTCCAAAGCGTGTATATTCAAATAATAATACCTTTGGACTTGCACTTTGAAGTAGATCACCATCATCAAATGATCGGTATTCTTTCAAAATCCATTCTTTAGTAATCTTTTATTGTAGTAAACATTTTACATACATATTCTATTCACCCTTATCATGACGACTTTCATGATCAAGCTACTGTAGCTTATAAAGGCGAATCATGAGTATAACATTACTTTCTAAAATCCTTTTGGATGATTAGGATGTCTAGCATCTCCAACCTTCGCAAATTCTCATCCAATATGAGAACATATATTATACTCTATCATATTGCAACCAAAACATTGTTTCAGATATCGTTATATCTGCCACACATGATGGTTTCTGAAACAATTCTTTCAGCTCCTAGATAAACTTGATATTAAAACAATCAAGAATCATGGAGGCAAACATGATACTTAAGATACTAACACTGGAATTTTCACTCTCGATTTAATACTAACTATTAAATTTCACGGAGTAAATAGAGTTTGTTGAAAGTTTGCAATAGGACTTTAAACTTTGATTGACACTCAACACAATACGATACCAGTTCGTAAAGTATATATCCAGAATTCTATAGTTCTATTATCTCAATTACAACTATGCATAAGGTGGTGAACGAATGCCAATGACTACAACAAATTATGCAAATTCACTTTGATTTAATTTATGATAAATTGAGTTCTACTAATCCAAATTAGAAATGAACTCCCACTCAAAAACGACATCCCTCGTGTCTTTTTGGTGATTACATGAACCAAATCCACTACACCAAGTCCGATCATCACGTGAGTCGGCGTAGCTTCAAAGGCGAGCATCCATATGGTCATCATATCAAAACATATGACTCATGCTTAACCTTTCGGTCCGTGTTCCGAGGCCATGTCTGTACATGCTAGGCTCGCCAAGTAAGAACCTTAGTATTCGCGTGTGTAACTGTCTTACACCCGAGATATGCTCGTGGATTCAAGTACACCCGATCATCACGTGATGTCTTGAAGCGACGAAACATTGTCGGTGCATACTTAAGGAAGAACACATTTTTATCTTGATATCTAAATGAGGGATCATCTTATTATGCTAATAAAACGCCAAACAAGCAATATAAGATGCTATCAAACATCACATGTTTATTAGTGGAATGATATGGTTCTCGCATATGATCTCTATCATGTGCACCGTGGTATGATCACTATCATACCTTTATGTGTAAATCCAAGGTCTATGGAGTTTACACGTTATGTATGTTGTAAGAGTATCATCTCATACTTCTACTTACAACATCACCATATCATAACACTAGCCCAGCAATAATCTAAACTAGACGCCTCTAATTTATCCATTGCAAGTTTTACGTGGCTTAGGGCTTTCGAAGATAGAACCGTTCTTACCTACGAACATGAACCACAACGAGGATAATCAAATTGTTGACAACTCGTTGCAAATTAGATATTGACTATAGTAGGAGAGACATACACCCGCTAGCCACTTATGCAAAACTAGTTGCATGTCAAGCGTGGAACAGGTCTCATGTGCGAGGACATGTAAAGTTTGTCCGGGCCGCTTCATCCCACTATGCCACCAATATCCAAAGTACAACTAAGAAGCAATAAAATGATCATCATCGCCCACATACTCATATGTGTACTACCCGTGCAAAGTATCTACGCATAGATCCGGCTCTAATACCACTGTAGGGTTCGCAGCATAGAAAACAAAAAATTTCCTACGATGGGAACAACTATGTACCAAGATCTATCTACTAGATACAAACAACGGGCGGATGTATATCCGTAGAGAACATACCCTTGAAGACCGACAAAGCTTAACGAGTCCAAACTCGTGGTTGATGTAGACGATCTCTTGCCGATCTCAAGATCGAGAGGAAGTCCTAGCGCCGCAAAACAGCAGCGCATCCGTGCTCGCACACACGTTCGAGGCACCGAGCAACCTCCGCCTCCTCGCTCCAGCGATGCAGCGGAAGCACAACTCTTTCTTGCCGAAAAGCCACCGAGAACATGTATCTCGCTAGTCCGAGACCATGGGGAATAAATTCTAGAGGGGGAGAGAGATCCTTCACGAGGAGGTGTGGTGTGAGAGGAGGAGAGGGGGGCCTTTTATAGGGGAGAGGGGGGGCACCCAAGGGGCATGGCGCCCAGCCATGGGGCTGCCCCCACCTCTTCCACATTCATGTGGGTGGAGCTCCCACTCAAAATGAAAAGCCTCCACTCCCATTAAAAATCCTCCACTCAAAAATCCACTCACATGCATTAAATTTCCACCAAATTTAATGCAAGCTCTCATTTAAATAAAACTCTTTTATTTATTTATTCAGAATTTTGTTAATTACTTTAATTAACAAACATTCACATAAAACCCCTTGCTAGTATTCCATTTCACATGCAGAACCAGTTTCAGCAATTTCAACCGAAACAGTTTCGGTGTCTAGTGAAATAAATTCCTGCGCTTTCCTTTTCTTTTCGGCATGAAACTTTTGCTCCAATTGGATGTCGGTGTCTCTTAAGTGTGTCACCCTACGGTTCGTGAATAATGCGGACATGATCGAGACCCCTCTCGAATCAATAATCAGAAGCGGGATCTGGAGACCCATACTGACTCCCACACATTCAACGATGACTTTCTTGTGATCGTCGGAACCTTTTACGCTAGTATCTTAATCCTTTTGTTTCGCGATATATTACATGTCCGAGATTCGATCATCGGTATCTCCATACCTAGTTTGATCTCGTTACCGACATGCACTCTTTTCTCGTTCCCGTGATATAACATTCTAGTGATCAAATCACTTGCTTGCAAGCTAATCAATGTGATATCACCGAGAGGGCCCAGAGCATATGTATCCGTCATCGGGATGAACAAATTCCACTCTCGATCCATGGGCCTCAACATAACACTTTATTAGTTCTGAATCCATCTTTATAATCACCCTGTTACGGTGTGACGTTTGATGTTATCAAGAAACTCTTCCGGTGTTAGTGATTGACATGATCTCATGGTCTAAGGATTAGGATCACTTCGTAAGTTGTTATAGCAATATAAACTCAATGACTTTGATCGTAATGCTATACTTCGGATGAATGTTCATCACACCATTACACTAATGTTGTGATCCCGTTATTAACAACATCCAATGTCCATGATCAGGAAACTTTGATCATCTTGTTAATCAACGAGCTAGTTTATGAGAGAGGCATAACTAGGAACTTTCTGTTTGTTTATTAAACACACATGTATTAATGTTTCCATATTAATACAATTATAGCATGTAAAATAAACCATCTATCATATACTTGGAATATACATAATAACCACTTTATTATTGCCTCTTAGGGCATATTCCCTTCAGGGTGAGCCCATGCTACCTAAGAATTTGCAGAGGCTCGCTAGTTCGGAATTGAAGAGTGTGCATGACGGTGTGCTGATAGTAGAGAGACGCCTTCTAGCGGAGAAAGATCCCTCGCACCCGATATTCGTGGTTAAGGTGCCACCAGGCTTGGGCTTCGTTGACAATGCCCCCGTGGATTTGTTCTTCCTGTGGTTTAACGACATCTTCAGTATGTTCCACCTGTACCCGCTACACTATACCATGGTCCGCCTGATTTCTCTTAGCCTGGCCATGCAGATCATTAGAGAGAACACCTCGGGCATCGCGGTAGCGAACCTCTACTACATGCGTGATGGCTGCTTGGGAATCACCGTTGAACGACGATTCGTGGCCTCGTACCTAAAAGGAATCTTCATGGCGAACAAGACAAAGGAATACATTCTCGTGCCTCACTTTCCCCAGTAAGTCATTATTCACTTGCCACCATCGATTGGCTTTATTAGATTATCATCATTGTTTTTCCAACACATTCCATTTAAATTTTTTCGTAGAGATGAACACTGCACACTCATCTCCTTATCGCCAAAGCATTCGCACGCCACGTATTTCGACTCAGGGAGTCTAGAAAAGAAGAAAAACTACGACAAGATCAAGGAAGTTCTGGATGATGCTCTCACTGGCTATGCCTCGACGGAAGGCACCACCTTCGTGCCTAAGAAGGTCAAGTTTGGCGGGCACATCTTCAACCACGTAACGGAGTTCCCCTGCGTGAAACAGCCGGAAGGCAGTAAGAGGAAGCCTACTATGCACTCCATCACATGAGGGCTTTCCTACTAGACCAACAGAATTCTACACTGCCAGATCATCTCAAATAGTGGGCCGAAGCCAAGGCCAAGATCACCGATTCAGATATTAGACAAGAGATGTATCACATCCAGCAGAAGTTTGGGGAAATCATCTTTCGTGATGTCATGACTTCGGGGGGGGGGGGATCTTCTACGGAGGAAATCTCCCAAATAACCGTGACATAGAATATCGCCAAGAAATATAGGGTGACTATGTAAGTTCATGACGAGACAAGGTGTCTTCCCGTTCCTTGAGCCGAGGCAGAAGTCTTGATGTTGTCTTAGTTGTAGTTCCAAACTATAGATGACCTTTGTGTGTGTGGACAAGTACATGCTACTACTTAGCTTATTAGGTTTATGAATCATCACTTACTTCTTTTGCTTATTATTATTATTATATATGAATCAATGCTTGTTTTTTTTGCTTATTCTTTGGTCCTTTGCTTACTTTGGTCCTTCTTTTTTCCTTACTTTAGTCTTTTTTCGAGAATGCCGATGATTG
The DNA here is from genome assembly GCA_916181665.1 of Avena sativa. Taxonomy (NCBI): domain Eukaryota; kingdom Viridiplantae; phylum Streptophyta; class Magnoliopsida; order Poales; family Poaceae; genus Avena; species Avena sativa. The sequence continues at coordinate 452,134,038 of OV702283.1, forward strand.
AAATGTCGTGGCACACTATATATGTGAATGTTCTACGACGGGATAGTGAGCCTTGTGATATGCACAAGTCCAGGTGTTGTGCATCCTACTTGGCTAACTGTTCCGTCATAGCATATTCCTATGTCCAACGGCCTATGTATATATATATATGAGGCATTCTTTTTGAGTTACTTTGGTATTTTTCGAGAATAATGCCGATGATTGAAATGTCGTGGCACACTATATATGTGAATGTGCTGTGACGGGATTGTAAGCCTTGTGTTATGCACAAGTCCAGATGTTGTGCATCCTACTTGTCTTACAGTTCCGTCATAGCATATTCCTATGTCCAACGACCTAGTTATATATGAGGTATTATTTTTTAGTTACTTTGGTCTTTTTCGAGAATGCCGATGATTGAAATGTCGTGGCACACTATATATGTGAATGTGCTGTGATGGGATTGTTCGCCTTGTGCTATGCACAAGACCAGGTGTTGTGCATCCTACTTGGCGGACAGCTCCATCGTGGCATATTCCTGTGTCCAACAACCTAGTTATATATGAGGCATACTTTTTGAGTTACTTTGGTATTTTTGAGTTGGGAGTACTTTCTATAAGTGTATCTTCATATGCGACTTTAATTATACATGTTTTTTCAATCACCGGTTAATTATTATTGCCAACTTATAGATGATGTGGTACGTCGTGTACAAGGGACGGGTTCCCGGAGTATACGATGATTGAGAAGACTGCCGGAGACAGGTGCACCGTTTCAGTGGCAATAGCTACAAAGGGTACAACACTATGGCGAAGGCGGAAGCTAGATACACGCACTATCTAGCGGGAGTTAGGACGAGGAACCGGATGAAGACCTACACCTTCGTCGCGGTGATGCTTATCGTCTTTGGTTGGTTATCTCGCGCTTGTTTCTAGCTAGTTTAGATGTCCAGGCGAGCTTCCGAGCTCTAACTTGTTCGAGACACATGTATTCGCATATCACCAACTACTTTGTAACTTGATATAAATAATGTAACTTATACTATGTATTCATGTATGGGACTTATCTATATGATCTAAAGCGCACGTGAAGAACATCAGTGGCGCACTGCCCTATGCGCCATACAGAAGATAGTGGAAGCGCACTATCGTATCTAGCCGTGGTGCACAGGCAGGTGCGCTACAGATGTTTCCAGGTAACCGTAGTGCACCAGGCAGTGCGCTACGGCTATGTTTTAGCCGTATGATACGTCGGAAACGTATCCATAATTTTTGATGTTCCATGCTTGTTTAGTATCTACTTTGCTTTGCTTTGTCTACACTTTGAGGTGTTTTATACGTTTTTTAGAACTAACCTATTAACAAGTTGCCACAGTGCCAGTTGCCTGTTTTCTTCTGTTTTTGGTTCCAGAAAGGCAGAAAATCAATATTACCGGAATTGGACGGGACAAAAGCCAAATCCAATATTTTACCGTGGGCAACACGGAGTCTAGAGGAACGGAGGGGCGCCACAGGGCGGCCAGACCCCCACTATGCCCCATGCCTGGGCAGGGTGTGGCCCCCCTGGCCGCCTCCCAGCCTCGCCTCTTCGCCTATAAGAAGGCCCCGATACAGAAACCCTAGGCACCCGATGAAAACTCCACGAAACCGTCTGTACCCGCTGCCATCATCCTCCCTAGATGGGGGGGGGATCTAAAGTTCTTCCCGGCACCCTGCGGAGGGGAGATCATCCCGGAGGCCTTCTTCTCCGGTATGAAGCGTGAGTAGTTCCACCTTGGACTATGGGTCCATGTAGTAGCTATATGGTTGTATCTCCTCCTTGTGCTTTCATGTATAGATCTTGTGAGCTCCGTTCATGATCAAGATCTAATGTATTTGTAATCATGCATGTTGTGTTTGCAGGGATCCGATGGATATTGAGATTACTATGTCAGATTGATTAATGGTTTTTTCTTATTGATTCTATCATGTCTGTGTTGTTTGTGATCTTGCATGCTCTTCGTTGTTAGTAGCTATCTTGTCCAAGTAGTTGCTAGTGACTCCAAGAGGGGGTATTTATGCTCGATAGTGGGTTCATGCCTCTAGTTTCCAAGGGAAGTGAAAGAAATCTCTTCGGTTGTATATGTGTTGTTGCGAGTAGGGAGAAAGCAACGGTCTCTTGTTCATGGAACAAGTGGATTGTTTACCTTACACACTTTTCTTAAAGTAGTTATCTGTTGCTTGCAACTTAATACAGGAGGTGGTTCAGATGATAACCTGAAGGTGGACTTCTAGTCATAGATGTAGTTGGATGGCGGTCTATGTATATTGTTGTATGGCCCAATCGAATCTCATAGGATTTTTTTGTCTAATATTGCATTATTATGCCTTGCTCAGTTCCTGTCAATTGCCCTGCTGTAATTTATTTACCCTTCATGCCATGTTGTTTATCTAAGGAGAGCACCTCTAGTGAACTATGGACCCCGGTCCAATCTTTACCATTGATACATCTTGCACTGTTACTATTTACTGCTGCAAACCATCATCACCTTCCACACCATACATTTAATCCTTTGTTACAGCAACCGGTGAGATTGACAACCTCGCTGTTAGTTGGGGAAAAGTCTTGAGTTTGTGCTGTGCAGGTTTCCACGTTGCTTGCAACACCTTTGGGACGTTTCCTTCATCCTACTGGTTCGATAACCTTGGTTTATTACTAAGGGAAAACTTGCTGCTATACCGCATCATACCTTCCTCTTGGGGTCTCCCAACGAAGTGCTGCTGCATGCATCAAGACTTTTTCTAGCACCGTTGCTAGGGAGGCTAAGGACATCTTCACAAGGGGAGTCCTCCTCAACCATTCTCTTTACTTTGTTTTTAGTTTTCTTAGTTTCTTTTGCTTGGTTTTGTTTGCCTCTTTTTATCAAAAACTCCAAAAAAATTAGTTTAATTTGGTTTGCTTTCTCTTATCAAAACACACAAAAAATTAGTTCCTACCCTAGTTGCTACCATGGCCGGTTTTGGTCCAATTTCTATGACACCTATGGAAGAGATCTTCACTTTTAAGCAAAAAAGTGAAGAGAGTTTTAAAGAAGCTTGGTCTAGAATCTCTGCTTTACAAAGGGAAACTAAGCCTAAGATAAGTGTTAGCTTGGTTATTAATAGTTTCTACCGCGGTATTGCTCTTTGTTATAGACATGCTTTGGATGATGTGGCTGAGAAAGATATTTTTCAATATACTAAGGATGAAGATTTTGATGCCATAAAGAAATTGATTATAATTTATAATATGCCTGGCAAGTCTAATTCCTCTTTCATAAATATTTTTGCTAGCTTGAACACTCTTGAGTAGAGTACTACTGCTTTGAACAGTTGCTATCACACACTTAGGGAGTACCATGATTATGTTCCAATAAATTCAGAGCCTTCAAAGTGGCTTCCCATAATCAAAGTCACTATAAATAGTGCAACTTTTGATGCTCGTTTGTGATATCATGTCTTAATTTTTCCTTATGCCTAAAGATATTTATGAGTCTTTGAGTCTTTGGGGGCTTTCTAAAGGAGGAGAGGAAATCTCTCTTACTAATAATGCCACTTTATTACCCATTGGAATAGCTGAAGGTGTGTTTACAAAAATCTCAGGGAAAATGGTGTCTATTGATTATCTTGTTATTGAATGTGTAGGCAAAGGACAGATCACACTTGGAAGATCCCTACTGAAACACCTTGGAGCAATAATAGATGTGGGAAAAGGCATTATGCATTTTTCTCCTCCAGTAAGCAATCATATTTTCCCTAAAGAAAAGAAGAAAGGTAAGAAAGGAAAGAACAAGAGAGTTAATGCTTCATTTGAAAATACTTGATTTCTTGCTTCTTGTGCCTAACTTAAAGGCATTAAAGAAAAGTACTTGTTGGGAGATAACCCAAGAGTTTCCTTGAGTCTTGGAAGTTATTACTTCAGTAATGAGCTCTCCTTATCCTTTTTGTTTTCTTTTTGTGCCAAGAATGACCTCTAATGAGAGGGAAGTACAATTTGGGGAGTTGCTGTCCCGAAACAAATTTCTGTCCTCCACCATAAAAATTCGTGAGGAGTCTCTGTAGGTCGGATTGAGCTGAAAATTTATGAATAAATCTCCTAGTATGTTAGCTAACTTTATTTAGTTCAACACTTTTTATTTGAGCAACAGAAGATTTTTGAATAAATCGGTTCCTACCTGCTCGTCTGTTTTGACAGATTTCTGCCATTATTAGCATTTGATTCTTATTGATTCCTTTTTGAGTTCTCTTTTGGGGAATTGAGATTTTTGAAGGAGTTTCTACAGTAGCTTATGTTTTTAGTGAAAAGTTTTGCTGTTCAAAATCTAAGCCTAAAGGTCTATTATCTTTTGAATACACTAATATTGCTAATGAAGATTGTGTGAAGTTTTGTATGAAGGAAAAAATTCAGGTTTAGAGAGAGAATGATGTAATGATATGAAGAATGGACAAAAGATCAAGCTTGGGGATGCCAACCCGGTGTCACACCAATAAATATCCAAGAGGTACAAGCGTCAAAGCTTGGCGATGCCCAAGGCATCCCCTTCTTCATCAATAAAAAGCTTAGGTCTGTCTAGACACTTTGTTTTTATTGTTTCATGCATTGTTGTGTTATTCTTGGAGCGTCTTAGTTTTCGTTTGCTATGCTTAGTTTGTTTAGTTTGCTTGAATAAAGTAGTTTGGACCCCTGTTCTCGCCGTGTTGTTTCAAATAAGTCGATTGGTGTTGGAAAGGAGTAGAAAGTTCTTGCTTGGAAGTGCAAGAGGAGCTTGCATTGACTGTGACTTAGACTTTAGCATGTCATGCTTGGTGTTGTTTTGACCTTATGCTTAGTGATTATTGTTGTAGCCTGACTTGTTCAAAACAATTGGGATTGCTTAGTGTTCCTTGAAAGAATCATGCGTTGTTTTAGCATGCAAAAGCATAGTATTTTGGTATTCTCCTTTGATGTTTTTTTGGGTTGACTTGGCACATGCTCACACCATGTTATGACTATGAACAAGTCACCATAGCCTCTATGATCATTTAGTCTTTGACTTGTAGTACCACTCTATGCTTTGATTAGAAATGTTTTGTCGCTCTGCATGATTATGGCCATTATTGCTCTCTTAGTTGGTTGCTCCCAGTCTTTTGCTAGACTCCACTTGTATGAGTAAGCCCTATTCATGCTTCCAACTCCCAAGAAACCATGTTATTCCAAAGTGTCCACTATAAATTCCTATGCATGGTGTGTTACACCATTCCAAGTATATTCTTGTTTTCAGCTATCTTTCGATTAAAAAGTATTTTGTTATGTGAAAACTTAGTGATTAAAGTCCTCACGAACTTGATGGCACACTTTATATTCTTTGCCCCTAATAAACTTGAGCCATTGTGTCGTCTATGTTGTATATTCTTGCACTTATACGTTGGAATTAGCAGAACCATGCTGTCATGGGGAACATTTTCAACATTGCACTTGTACTTTGTACACAGTTTATATCATGCTCTTTTGTCTATGGATGTCACCGATGTGAAATAAAGAGGGAGCTTGTAAGTCCATGGAGTTATGTATTTTGTGTTAGAGAAACGCCTGGGCCGCTAGCCTAAGTCATGTCTAATGATGGTGGAAACTTGCAGCATCACCATAATGAGCATTTTGTGAAGCATCCTCAATAAAAAGCTATGCACATAGTAAATAAAAAGATCACTGAGATGCTCATTGTCTACTTGCCTTGTCATTTTGGTTATGTGATAGCTCCTGTACCATGTGCAAGGGGTAGGCGGTTCTCTATGATACACATGTACTTACTATGAAAATAACTTACAGGTGACTGAAGTTGAGTAGCATGAGGTGTGGCCCTCGTATTCAAGGGACATGAGATTGCCAACTTATACTTTGTCAAGCATATACTCCATAGTTTGTTCACTTTAACCTTAATCACTTCAAGATGCTTATGATAGGGGCAGTGAGGGATAAAAGCTAACAAGTACCATAATTTTTGGAAGCTCTTTTTGAAACTTGAAATCCCTGCTTCCCTTTATGAAGGGCCTTTCTTCCACTGTTATGTGGAGTCTCCACCTTCTACCTTTAGGCACCATTAAGAGAGCATAGTTGCCATTCTTAGTTCTATGTGCAGTGTCCCAAAACTTATTGATTGATGCATATTGTTGATATTGCTTGTTCTTGTGTTATTTGTATCTAGTCTCTCTTATGAACTTTGAAGGTGTACTATGCATCTATTTGCTACTGTAGAGGTTCCAACCTTTAATAAGGTGGAGATCCCTGTGTTTACAATTCTAGTCCCTGGATCAATAGCTAGCATCCACAGTTAAGATGTAATATCAAGAAACAAAGGTCATAATACAACTTTATAACCAGGAATAAAATAATACATTACATCTTACATAGCTCATTTGGCTATCTCATTACAATGCAGCAGAAATAACTATAGGATGGAGTCCTTCATCTTCAAAGTGCCACAGGAAAACATGTTGGTTGTAGACTTGTAATCCTAATCAACACACTTCACTAACATCAAACAAACCTGCAACATAATAAGTTATAGCCACAAAGGGTCAATACATTTGATTTGTATTGGCAAGTGATACTATGGTAGTATAGTGGATCCTATCATCTATATTCATTTGGCTAGGTGGAGCTTAGGCTTGCTTTGCTCAAAATAGATTTTCCTTATCATTTGAAAACACTAAGTTTCTGTTTGTCAGAATCACCCAAGGAACCACCAATAGAAATTGGTGAACCTTCACCCTTGTTCAACCACAAGTTTTTAACTTAGAAATTTGGGATGAGGAGATTCTCGATAGCTTCCATGTCTTGATGCTCAAATTGTCCATTGCCAGGGACATGGCTAACTACTTAGATTTTTCACTCTGCAGAGGTGGTGCACTTTCCCCACAAGACTTGTTTTCACCAAGACAAGATCTTTCAGAAGCCTTCCCTTAGACCAGAATGGACGCGCTCCAACCTATAATCCCCTACCACCAACTGTCCATTTGGATAAGTTATTGAAACCTATATGATCCAGGCATAGCCCATAATGCCAAGTGGCTGCACTTGAAGCTTCTCAACATTTGACATCTCAAATCTCTTTGTTCATGGGTGGCAATCCACAAGTGAGATACCAAGTCTTCCCCAGTATACTGGACTTGGTGATGCCCAAGTTTTCCCCAACATACTGGACTTGTGTAACCACTCAACACAAACCTTTCTTTCCATTCCACCCAGGTGATTCATTCACTTAGTTGTTTTATTAATCAAAACACAAGTCCTTGACTTATAAATATTCCAAAGCATGAATATAATCCACCCTTGTTTTATACTAGCTAAGCTAAGCATGATAGTAGTAGGAATCTTAACTTAGGAAAATTCTACTAAGGTTTCATCTACTAGGATTTCCCATGGCATAGCTTATACTTAGCAAAGAATTCCATGCAAGCCCTACTTAGAAATATCACTAATGCATAGTGAAAATAATGGGACAAAAGTATGAAGCACCACTTGACTTTTTGTTAGAGAATATAAGTTCACTCCTTGATCTTGCAATAGTCACACTCTTCAAATTTCACTACAATTCAATCAAGGCACAAATTCAATTTACCATTCAAGCAATCCTCACATAAAATAATAAAAACAAAGCAATGCATGCAAGCATGCCAAAGATTGTTTTATTTGGAAAAGTGGTTCCTATGAGGTCATAAACATTTGAAAACACCCATTGGTCATTTATAAAAGTGGTAAAACCATTTGATATTAAGTTAGTGAAAAAGGCCATTTAAATCATTTTTGTTTTGTTAGAAATGATTTAAATCAAAGTAAGATTTTCTAGTGTTTGCCAAATATAATTTTAACGCAAATGTTAGTGTTTTAAGGTCAAGTGTTTAATATTGAAACCATTTGCAAAAGGTTTTACCTATAAACCATTTTTATACCAAATCAATATTTCATGTTGTTGAAAATGCTTTTTAGCAAAGTAATAATTTTTTATAGGGTTCACCAAATAAAATTTTAAATCATAACACTTTGTGTTTAGGGTCAGAGAGTTTGAATCAAACCATCTCTCAAAGGTTTTACTCAAAAAGCATTTTTAACACATATACAATATTTTTATTTAACTAGAAATGCTTTTATTCAAAGATTTATTCTTTGGATTCACAAAATACACTTTTAATTACACAAGTTCGTTTATATGGTCAGTAGGTTCAAAAAAAACCATTTGCCAAAGATTTTATCCTAAAAACATTTCTAGAATAAATTTTATGTTCAAAATATGCCTACACAATTTTTTGCAAAAACAACCAAGTTTCCTGAAGCAATTCATTAAACAAAGTGCATGATTGGATAGAGTTTGTTTTGCTGATTCCATTGATATAAAATTTGCAAAATTTGGACGTGTATATTTAAAGTTATGCAATTTACAAAATCAAGCACTAAATAGACAAGTTTATGTTTTCAATTTAAAAGGGTGGCCACGTGTCTGCTTGTTACTGGACAATAACGGTTCGCACATATCGACCTACGTGGTGCATTAGATCTAAATTACATCGCACGTCTCAGATGCTTCCATACCGGTTCACTTAAGTGGATTAAACGCAACCACAGGATTTGCATCCAGCGGCTCACAACGCAAAGACCACTAGCTGGCGGCGCTGGCGACGAACGTGCGGTGGCGGCGCTCTGTCAGCGGCGTTCCGGCACAACCAGGAAGAAAGAGAGAAAGGGAAGGGGATCACCGGGTTCACCTTGACGTGCTGATGCGCAACGTTGTCGTCTCAGGGCAGGGGGCACGCGGAGTTGATCTTAATCGCTCGCCGGAGATGTGTCTGGCGTCGGGTGCGCTCAGACATCGTCGAAGGCGAGGCTACGGGGCATGTGAAGACATGAGGTGAGTACGGTTAGATGCGCAAGGTTTCGGAGAGTGCATGCGTGTGAAAGAGGGGGAGAGGGGCGGTCAGGATTACCGGGGGGAGGTCGACGGAGCGGAGGCAGACGGTGGCGGTGCTCAGACGTTGTCGCTGCCAAGCGTATGGGGCACGCACGGGAAAGTGCGTGGTAGTGGGAGACGCACACAGTGATGTCGTGCAAGCTAGTGGGGACTGGGAGGTAAGGGGCGGCGAGGAGCGGCCGGAATTCCTCGGAGAGCTCGTCGGAGCAGGGAGTGCTCAAGTGTGAAATTGAGGCAGCCCTGTGGCTGAGAGGGAGGGGTGAGCGAGGGGAAATGGAGAGGGGTCTTGGGCGTTTAAGGGAGCCTGGTCAGGGGAAGGTTTAATGGCGTCGTTACCACGAATTTAATCGGAGAAAACGACGACAAAAACAGCTGAGGGAGAGGGTGTGGTCGCCGCGGCGGGTGAGGACGAAGACTGTTGGGTGGGGTTGGCTGGTCAGTGAGAGAGAGAGGAGTGGTGGGGTCCGGTCGTCATCGACTGCGGGGGTGTGTTTGCGCGTGAGAAAACGTTTCGCGAGAGAGTGGGAGGTGGGCTCGCTTTGCTGGTCTGGGCCTGGGGTTAGTTGGGCCGGGTCCAACTCTTTTTTTGTTCTTATTCTTTTCCTTTTCCCTTTTCTATTATTCTGTTTTGATTTTTATTCAAATAATTCAAACACTAACTGAATTCAAACCTTTGCTAAACTTTGTGTATATTCTAATACTGTTTATTAACATATTCTAAAGTCAAATTTAGAATATCTCTTTTATTCTTTTTAGGGTATATTAATTATTTGAAATAGGCCCTTGTCCTAATTCAAATAAGATTTATTAATGTTTTCAAACTCTATTTGAAATCTAAATTTTTCCTAATCTTTTCAGTAGGTTTTACTTATTCAAATGGGTTGCTAAAGAATTTACTTTGAATTATTTAAAGTATTTTATTATGATTATTAATCATTTAATTTAGTCAATTGTCTTTATTCAAATGGAATAGAATTTGGTTAATGCCATTTTATTTTATTTGAAAATTCTCTTATCCTTTTATTTTATTTGGATTTGGATTATAATTATTCCTTTTGCTTGTGGAATTGGCCAAGTTTTACTTTGGTTTATGAATATTCCCTATTAATTATTTCTTTCTTTATTTCATAAAATCCATATCTTTTTATTTATAGATCCAAACTTGGTGATTCCAATTTGTAAAATCTTATTTAATATTTATTTATCCTTTTAAATCTCTTTAGGATTAATTTCTCACAATTTGGTATGGATTTTAGATAGGTGCTTTATTAGCTTTGGAAATTTAATTTCCTTACCTTATTAAATTCATAAGATTTTATCTATGGCTCCAAATTAAGTGAAACCAATTTCCATGGTGTTATGATATTTCTCTTTATCCCTTTTGATCATTTATAAATGTCTGTTGACAAATCTTTATATGGATCAATTCCATAATCTTAGGGATATCTTTGAAATGATTTTCCTCCCTTATGGTTTTAGAGTTTTGGTTTATTTTCCTAAGTGTTTAAATTTCAAGATGCATTTATGAAGAATGCATTCACTTGATTTGAATTTAGTTGGATTCAAATTTTATTCAAAGTTTGTTCATGATGGGTTTTTAAGTTTCCATTTAGAAACAAAAAGTTTCTTTTCACCCTAAATTTCAACAATTATTTATTTGTTTATTTATTTTTCACATTTCAAAATTTGGAAAATTTTGGGATGTGACAGGCTACCACCCTTAAAAGAAATCTCGTCCCGAGATTTGGGAAGGCTAGAGGTTACAAGTTGGCTTCAAAACAACTAGGGTACTACCACCCTTAAAAAATTTCCAACTAGATTCCATCTTGGCTTGCTTAGGATCTTGATGAAACTTCTCTGGGCAAACATCTGCATAGTTTCCTTTGTTTCCACACTTGAAACATGTGACAAGGCTGAGATCCTTCATAGGCTTGTTTATCTTGTACTTCATCTTTTCTGGACAATTGCTTGCATAATGTCCTTGGTCACCACAATTGTAACATGTTACAAGGTTGAGTTCTTCACGTATCTTCTGTGGACAAGTTGATACATAATGGCCTAGCTCTTTGCAGTTGTTGCACCACACTTGGCTAATTTCCTTATACTTCTTCTTATTCTCTGGACACTCATTGGCATAGTGTCCCATCTCTTTGCAATGGCAACACTGCACTTGGCTTTTGTCCTTCTTCTTCTTGGGTTTCTCCAAAGCTAGGAGTTCTTCTAGTTCATGCTCTTCATATCTCAACTCAAAAGTGGGAAAGTCTCCCTCTCTCCTTAATCGTTTCCTTGGATAATACATATGTTTCCTCTTCTGTCCATCAAGTTGAGTCATATTGTATGGAGGTGCAAGTTGAGATTTTCCTTTGTCTTCATCCTTCTTGGTAGAAGTTGTTTCCTCATGGGGGTTCACAAGCTGTTGATGCACTCCACCTTGGTTCCTTTGTTGAACTATAGAATAAATGGGGCATTGGATAGGAACATGATTATTTCCTTCACATAGGAAACAAGTAGTTTGAGATGTGGGGCATTGATTAGTTGGATGTTTCTATTCACAATTAGGGCATTGATCTTCATGCTCTTTGGAAGTGTGATCCATGTCTCCACAAATATTGCAAGCTTGAGTTCCTTCTATAATATCATCCTTGACATCATTGTTGTCACAAGCTCCTTGAGAAGGGTTGTCTCCCATGTTGATCATTTGATTTGTTACCTTTTGCATCAATTGGGTTTGGGTTTCCATAAACCTTTGCATGGTTGGGTCTAACTCTTTGTAGTTGGATAAAATCTGAGTTGTCACTTGGTTCAACTGGGTTTGGGTTACTATGAGTTCTCTCATGTTGATATCTTGGTTGTTGTTGTTGTCACCATTCTTGATGTTGGAGTTTCTTGGGGAAGTCATCTGTTTGGGTTGGATTGGGATTAGAATAGGCAAAGATTTCTAAGGAAATAATTCTAATCACACACATCATAATTCACACAAGCAATGTGCAAGCAATCACAAACAAACATTCCACTCAAACAACAAGTTTCAAGAACATTTTTAGGCAACAAAATATTTTTGCTACACCAATAAGTTGGTGGGTTTGACCTAAACTAAATATGGTGGTCCAACTATATGGTTCACTTGAGATCCTTCCATTCTTCTTGGTTGTTTCTTCATGAATGAGATCATTGTATCTTTGGAAGAATTCTTGTATCTTGGTCACACAACTTCAAAGTTGATGATGGTTCCTTCTAAGTTGTGTTTCCTTAGTCTTCAAGTCTTGAGTAATATTTCTTGTCTCACTTGTAGTCCTTAGTGATGTCCAAATTGAAGTCCTTGGTGAAACTAAAGTTGAAGTCATTTGAGTTTGGTGAAGTCCTTTGCTCATGGTGAGGTCTTGTCCATCAAGTTTGAAATAGAAGAGATGTAGAACCAAAACCAAAATGTTTGAGGAAAGAGTTTACAAGATTGTTTGTAAATAAGTTTTGGAACAAGTACAACTCCTATTTTTCTAAGGGGTTTTGTCCAATCCAAGGGTTACAATCCTACAGGAAACACAGTTCTCTGATACCATCTCTCGAGGTCCCAACCTTTAATAAGGTGGATATCCCTGTGTTTACAATGCTAGTCCCTAGATCAATAGCTAGCATCCACAGTTAAGATGTAATATCAAGAAACAAAGGTCATAATACAACTTTATAACCAGAAATAAAATAATTCATTACATCTTACATAGCTCATTTGGCTATCTCATTACAATGCAGCAGAAATAACTATAGCATGGAGTCCTTCATCTTCAAAGTGCCACAGGCAAACATGTTGGTTGTAGACTTGTAATCCTAATCAACACACTTCACTAACATCAAACAAACCTGCAACATAATAAGTTACAGCCACAAAGGGTCAATACATTTGATTTGTATTGGCAAGTGATACTATGGTAGTATAGTGGAGCCTATCATCTATATGCATTTGGCTAGGTGGAGCTTAGGCTTGCTTTGCTCAAAATAGATTTTCCTTATCATTTGAAAACACTAAGTTTATTTTTGTCAAAATCACCCAAGGAACCACCAATAGAAATTGGTGAACCTTCACCCTTGTTCAGCCACAAGTTTTTAACTTAGAAATTTGGGATGAGGAGATTCTTGATAGCTTCCATGTCTTGATGCTCAAATTGTCCATTGCCAAGGGACATGGCTAAGTACTTCGATTTTTACTCTGCAGAGGTGGTGCACTTTCCCCACAAGACTTGGTTTCACCAAGACAAGATCTTCAGAAGCCTCCCTTAGACCAGAATGGACGCGTTGCAACCTATCATCCCCTACCACCAACTGTCCATTTGGCTAAGTTATTGCAACCTATATGATCCAGGCATAGCCCATAATGCCAAGTGGATGCACTTGAAGCTTCTCAACATTTGACATATCAAATCTCTTTGTTCCTGGGTGGAAATCCACAAGTGAGATACCAAGTATTCCCCAGTATACTGTACTTGGTGATGCCCAAGTTTTCCCCAGCATACTGGACTTGTGTAACCACTCAACACAAACCTTTATTTTCATTCCACCCAGGTGATTCATTCACTTAGTTATTTTATTAATAAAAACACAAGTCCTTGACTTAGAAATATTCCAAAGCATGAATATAATCCACCCTTGTTTTATACTAGCTAAGCTAAGCATCATAGTAATAGGAATCTTAACTTAGGAAAATTCTACTAAGGTTTCATCTACTAGGATTTCCCATGGCATAGCTTATACTTAGCAAAGAATTCCATGGAATCCCTACTTAGAAATATCACAAATACATAGTGAAAATAATGGGACAGAAGTATGAAGAACCACTTGCCTTTTTGGTAGAGAATATAAGTTCACTCCTTGATCTTGCAATAGTCACACTCTTCAAATTTCACTACAATTCAATCAAGGCACAAATTCAATCTACCATTCAAGCAATCCTCACATAGAATAATAAAAACAAAGGAATGCATGGAAGCATGCCAAAGATTGTTTTATTTGGAAAAGTGGTTACTATGAGGTCATAAACATATGAAAACACCCATTGGTTATTTATAAAAGTGGTAAAACTATTTGATATTAAATTAGTGAAAAAGGCCATTTAAATCATTTTTGTTTTGTTAGAAATGATTTAAATCAAAGTAAGATTTTCTAGTGTTTGCCAAATATAATTTGAACACAAATGTTAGTGTTTTAAGGTCAAGTGTTTAATATTGAAACCATTTGCAAAAGGTTTTACCTGTAAACCATTTTTATACCAAATCAATATTTCATGTTGTTAAAAATGCTTTTTAGCAAAGTAATAATTTTTTTATAGGATTCATCAAATATATTTTTAAATCATAACACTTTTTGTTTAGGTTCAGAGAGTTTGAATCAGACCATCTCTCAAAGGTTTTACTCAAAAAGCATTTTTAACACATAGACAATATTTTTATTTAACTAGAAATGCTCTTATTCAAAGATTTATTCTTTGGCTTCACAAAATACACTTTTAATTCCACAAGTTGGTTTATATGGTTAGTAGGTTCAAAACAAACCATTTGCCAAATATTTTATCCTAAAAAAATTTCTATAATAAATTTTATGTTCAAAATATGCCTACACAAGTTTTTGCAAAAACAACCAAGTTTCCAGAAGCAATTCATTAAACGAAGTGCATGGTTGGATAGAGTTTGTTTTGCTGATTCCATTGATATAAAATTTGCAAAATTTGGACGCGTAGATTTAAAGTTATGCAATTTACAAAATCAAGCACTAAATAGACAAGTTTCTGTTTTCAATTTAAAAGGGTGGCCACGTGTCTGCTTGTTACTGTACAATAACGGTTCACACGGATCGGCCTACGCGGTGCGTTAGATCTAAGTTACATCGCACAACTCAGATGCTTACATACCGGTTCGCTTAAGTGGATTAAACGCAACCATAGGATTTGCATCCAGCGGCTCACAGCGCAAAGTACACTAGCTGACGGTGCTGGCGACGAACGCGCGGCGGCGGCGCTCTGTCAGCGGCGTTCCGGCGCAACCAGGAAGCAAGAGAGAAAGGGAAGGGGCTCACCGGGTTCGCCTTGACGTGCTGATGCTCAACGTTGTTGTCTTAGGGCAGGGGGCGCATGGAGTTGATCTTAATTGCTCGCCAGAGATGTGCCTGGCGTCAGGTGCGCTCAGACATCATCGAAGGCGAGGCTACGGGGCATGCGAAGACACGAGGTAAGTATGGTTAGATGTGCAAGGTTGCGGAGAGTGCATGAGTGTGAAAGAGGGGGAGAGGGATGGTCAGGATTACCATTGGGAGGTCGACGGAGCGGAGGCAGATGGTGGCGGCGCTCAGACGTTGTCGTTGCCGAGCGTATGGGACGCGCGCGGGCAAGTGCGTGGTACTGGGAGACGCGCACAGTGATGGCGTGCAAGATAGTGGGGACTGGGAGGTAAGGGGCGGCGAGGAGCGGCCGAAATTGCTCAGAGAGCTCGTCGGAGCAGGGACTGCTCAGGTGCGAAATCGAGGCAGCCCTATGGCCGAGAGGGAGGGGTGAGCGAGGGGAAATGGAGAGGGGTCGTGGGATTTTAAGGGAGCGTGGTCAGGGGACGGTTTAATGGCGTCGTTACCGCGAATTTAATTGGATAAAATGGCGACAGAAACGGCTGAGGGAGAGGGCGTGGTCGCCTTGGCGGGTCAGGACAAACACTGTCGGGTGGGGTTGGCTGGTTAGTGAGAGAGAGAGAGGAGTGGTGGGGTCCGGTCGTCATCGACTGCGGGGGTGTGTTTGCGCGTGAGAAAACGTTTCGCGAGAGAGTGGGAGGTGGGCTCGCTTTGCTGGTCTGGGCCTGGGGTTAGTTGGGCCGGGTCCAACTCTTTTTTTGTTCTTATTCTTTTCCTTTTCCCTTTTCTATTATTCTGTTTTGATTTTTATTCAAATAATTCAAACACTAACTGAATTCAAACCTTTGCCAAACTTTGTGTATATTCTAATACTGTTTATTAACATATTCTAAAGTCAAATTTAGAATATCTCTTTTATTCTTTTTAGGGTATATTAATTATTTGAAATAGGCCCTTGTCCTAATTCAAATAAGATTTATTAATGTTTTCAAACTCTATTTGAAATCTAAATTTTTCCTAATCTTTTCAGTAGGTTTTACTTATTCAAATGGGTTGCTAAAGAATTTACTTTGAATTATTTAAAGTATTTTATTATGATTATTAATCATTTAATTTAGTCAATTGTCTTTATTCAAATGGAATAGAATTTGGTTAATGCCATTTTATTTTATTTGAAAATTCTCTTATCCTTTTATTTTATTTGGATTTGGATTATAATTATTCCATTTGCTTGTGGACTTGGCCAAGTTTTACTTTGGTTTATGAATATTCCCTATTAATTATTTCTTTCTTTATTTCATAAAATCCATATCTTTTTATTTATAGATCCAAACTTGGTGATTCCAATTTGTAAAATCTTATTTAATATTTATGTATCCTTTAAATCTCTTTAGGATTAATTTCTCACAATTTGGTATGGATTTTAGATAGGTGCTTTATTAGCTTTAGGAATTTAATTTCCTTACCTTATTAAATTCATAAGATTTTATCTATGGCTCCAAATTAAGTGAAACCAATTTCATGGTGATATGATATTTCTCTTTATACCATTTGATCATTTATAAATGTTTGTTGAAAAATCTTTATATGGGTCAATTCCATAATCTTAGGGATATCTTTGAAATGATTTTCCTCCCTTAGGGTTTTAGAGTTTTGGTTTATTTTCCTAAGTGTTTTAATTTCAAGATGCATTTATGAAGAATGCATTTCACTTGATTTGAATTTAGTTGGATTCAAATTTTATTCAAAGGTTGTTCATGATGGGTTTTTAAGTTTCCATTTAGAAACAAAAAGTTTCTTTTCACCCTAAATTTCAACAATTATTTATTTGTTTATTTATTTTTCACATTTCAAAATTTGGAAAATTTTGGGATGTGACAGCTACTCTATGAGGGACAAGCTGAGTGCCAATATGCCATGTTTTCTGTATGTGAAACAAACAAACGTTTTTCAATGCATGTTATTCATGATCTTTGTTTGTATCCTTTCATGTTGCATGCATATTTACTTTGTCTTACTGTTAGAACTCCATCTTTCATGCACATGCTTAGAGTTCTTTGATCCCAGCTTTCAATGCTTGCAAATGGTTTGATCTTGGTTTTGATGGTGCATGTCACCTCAAAAATTATTCTTTTATCACTCCTAATCGAGGACGAGCAGGAGTTAAGCTTGGGGATGCTTGATACGTCGGAAACGTATCCATAATTTTTGAAGTTCCATGCTTGTTTAGTATCTACTTTGCTTTGCTTTGTCTACACTTTCAGGTGTTTTTATATGTTTTCTGGAACTAACCTATTAACAAGTTGCCACAATGCCAGTTTCCTATTTTCTTCTGTTTTTGGTTCCAGAAAGGCAGAAAATCAATATTCTCGGAATTGGACGGGACAAAAGCGAAAGTCAATATTTTACCGTGGGCAACACAGAGTCCAGAGGAGAGACGGAGGGGCGCCACAGGGCGGCCAGACCCCCCATAGGCACAGGACCACCCTAGGCTGCTCCTGGCCAGGGTGTGGCCCCCCTGGCTGCCTCCAAGCCTCGCCTCTTCACATATAAGAAGCCCCCGATGCAGAAACCCTAGGCACCCGATCAAAACTCCACGAAACCGTCTGTACCCACCGCCACCATCGTCCCTAGATGGGGGGGGATCTGAAGTTTTTTGCGGCATCCTACCGGAGGGGAGATCTGTAGGGTTCGCAGCATACAAAACAAAAAAATTCCTGCGATGGGAACAACTATGTACCAAGATCTATCTACTAGATACAAACAACGGGCAAATGTATATCCGTAGAGAACATCCCCTTGAAGACCGACAAAGCTTAATGAGTTAAACTCGTGGTTGATGTAGACGATCTCTTGCAGATCTCAAGATCCAGAGGAAGTCCTAGCGCCGCAAATCAGCAGCGCATCCGTGCTCGCACACACGTTCGAGGCACCGAGCAACCTCCGCCTCCTCGCTCCAGCGATGCAGCGGAAGCACAACTCTTTCTTGCCGAATAGCCACCGGGAACATGTATCTCGCTAGTCCGAGACCATGGGGGATAAATTCTGGAGGGGGAGAGAGATCCTTCACGAGGAGGTGTGAGAGACAAGTGAGGAGGAGGGGCTCCTTTTATAGGAGGAGGGGGCACCCAAGGGTGTGGCCGCCGGCCATGGGGGCTGCCCCTACCCTCCTTCATTCATGTGGGTGGACACTCCACTCACAAAAACCTCTTCATTTCCCTCCACTCAAAATCCTACTCAAACTTGCAATTAAATTTCCACCAAATTTAATGCAAACTCTCATTAAATAAAACTCTTTTTATTTATTCAGAATTCTGTCAATTACTTCAATGACAAACATTCACATATAACCCCTTGCTAGAATTCTATTTCACATGCAAAAACACTTTCTGCAATTTCACCTGAAAACCTGTTTCGGTATCTAGTGAAATAAATTCCTGCGCTTGTTATTCTTTCCTGCATGAAACTATTGCTCCATTTGGATATCGGTGTCTCTTAAGTGTGTCACCCTACGGTTCGTGAATAATGCGGACATGATCGAGACCCCTCTCGGATCAATAATCAGAAACGGGATCTGGAGACCCATACTAACTCCCACACATTCAACGATGACTTTTTTGTGATCATCGGAACCTTTTACGCTAGTATCTTAATCCCTTTGTTTCGCGATATATTACATGTCTGAGATTCGATCATCGGTATCTCCATACCTAGTTTGATCTCGTTACAGACATGCACTCTTTTCTCGTTCCCATGATATAACATTCTAGTGATCAAATCACTTGCTTGCAAGCTAACCAATGTGATATAACCGAGAGGGCCCAGAGTATATCTATCCGTCATCGGGATGAACAAATTCCACTCTCAATCCATGAGCCTCAACATAACACTTTATTAGGTCTGAACCCATCTTTATAATCACCTTGTTACGGTGTGACGTCTGATGTTATCAAGAAACTCTTTCGGTGTTAGTGATTGACATGATCTCATGGTCTAAGGGTTAGGATTACTTGAACTCTTGGACTTCAGTTCCTCGGTCATGTCCCGGATTCTTTTGTTCCTATCCTGGACGCGTTTCTCTTGACTCTTGAACTTGCGGTCCTGAGCCTCGAACTTTGTCTCCATTTCCTTGATCATCTCATCCTGCTGCGCAAAAAGCTTGTCCTTCTCGCGAAGCTGCACCTGAAGCTCGTCATTACCTAGCATGACGTTCGTCCTGTCCGTATCTACGTGCCTGAGAAGGGTCTCTAAGTCCTGAAGATAAAGACGTATCGGCTCCGCAGTGCTCCTCGAGTCGTCCTCAAAGTCGATGGACTCTCCATCAACATCACGTCTCCCAAAGACGTGGAAGTGAGTGCCTCTAACCTGACGAGAATGACGGCCTAACAATCGTCCTATCAGATCCTGCATGACTACTTCCATGCCTCTCTCCCTGTCATCGTGCATCAGCTTGAAGACGATGGCCTCAGTGGTAGGCTCAGTCTGGCGTCCGGGCTGATTCACCTTGAAGCCCCAGAGGTCCTTCCTCTCGAACTTGGTGAGTGGGTACACCGTAATGGTAGGAAGAGGGAGATCAAGCAGAGTGGTAAGCTCAATGATACAGGAACCAAAACGAGTAACCCGAAACTCCTCAACAGTGCTGATGGCAATAGGCATCTATTTATAAGAATGAAAAAGTTAGAACAACACAAATCAAGGTAATTCAAGACAAACATTCATACATATCCATGGAATACAATCATCACACAAATCATGCATACAAAAAGTCTATTACATTAATCAAAGGTCCATACTTAATTAGAATATTTTGGAAATAAGGTGATAGGTGGTGGTCCATCTAACGATGTCTCTTACAGTCCAATTTCACGGGATCTATTATTAAACACAATGTTCCTAGAGGCAATCCACCAATCTTGCTCTCTAGACTCAATCACTAAGTCTATAACATCTCCCCTTATTTCTTGGTTGTTGTCTTCCAACTCTTGAGTAAGCTCCTTCTCTTTCTCTAAGTCCTTTTGGAGGTTGAGCATTCTGCACTTGACTCTAGCACTTAGTTCCTTGATAGTCCTCCAAGCTACATCCCTGGCTGACTCAAAGAATGTGGTGTGCATTGTTGTATTGGTGTACATGCAGAATCCCCTTTCTTTGTGGTTGTCTTCCTTGTTTTTGTACAAGTGAAGTTGCACCCACCAATACTCCACTCCTTCATCCATCACTGGAAAGCCCTTGTACACGGCTTCACCATGTGCATCCATTGCCTCCATGAGGTCCTTGAGAATGTTGGGAAACTCAGTCTCACACTTCAAGGTCATGGTCATGAGTGGTCCTTTCTTCACGGCTTCATTGATGGAGTTCATCTACAAAGGAAGTTGAAAGAGATTAGAAAAGTTTTACGAGAAGAATAGACAAGTGTAGAAGTAGTTGCAAAACTTTTTCCTTAGTGGTTTTCCAATCCTAGGGTCATAATCCTACAGGCAACACAGAGCTCTGATACCATCTGTTAGACCCCTCCTTTATAGAGGAAAGGATCCCTGTGATTGCAATGCTAGTCCCTGGATCAATGCTAGCATCCACAGTTTAAGATGAAGTACACAGATACAAAGGTCGTTTATTACATTCATTCCAGAGATAAAATATAGTCTTTTACAACTCATGGCCATAGGCCTAATACAAGAGTTTTAAGGAACAAGTAAATAAACATAAGTCTTCATCTTCATGTGCCACAGGCAAGCATGTTGAGTGTAGACTCATGACTCCTATTCATCATCGGAGTAACCTGCAACATCACAAGTTACAGCCACAGAGGGTCAATACTTTGGAATAGTATTGGCAAGTGATACCTTAGTATATTTTAAGTGGACTATATTACTATATGCTTTTTGGCTAGGTGTAGTTTGGCTTGCTTTGCTTGAAAATAGGTTTTTCCTATTAGTTGAAAACTCTAAGTTTCTTCTTTGTCAAAAACATTCCCAAGGAATCCACCAATAGACATTGAGGTCCCTCACCCTTGTTCACCCACAAAGTTTTATTATAGAAGTTGGAATGATGAGATTCTTGTAGCTTCCATGCCTTGATGCTCAAAGTGTCCATTTCCTTGGACAAGGCTAAGTACTTAGGTTTTCCATCTGCAGAGGTTGTGCACTTTCCCCACCAGACTTGGTTCCCCAAGACAGGACCTTTCAGAAGCTTTTCCTTAGTCAAATGGACGCGTTCCAACCTATCATCCCATCTACCACCAACTGTCCAAAAGACTAAGTTCTAGCAACCTATATGATCAAGGCAGAGCCCATTTTGCCAAGTGGCTGCACTGTAAGCTGTCTCAACACTTGGCCTCCAAATCCCTTTGTGCCTGGGTGGCTTACCACAAGTGAGATACACAACCCAAGTCCATGGCCTTGTGTAACCACTCAACATAACCCATACTTTCCATTCCACCCAGGAGGTTCATTTGACTTAGTGGTTTTATTAGAAAAGTATAAGTCTGTTGACTTAGAATATTTTCTTTATAGTATGAGTAGTTTTTCACCAACCCTTGTTTTTCTATAAGCTAGGCTAAGCAAAGTATGGCAACATATCTTAGGGATGATTCCTTAGCAATTCTACTAGGCTACATAGGATTTCCCATCTTAGCACTAAGCAAAACATTATGTAAATATTTTAGCAAAATATCTAATGCAAGTACAACTTAGGATAGGAAATTCATGGGAATATCACTTGCCTTGGTAGTGTGGAGAGTAGCACTCTTCACAATCACAATCACTAGCAAAATCTACACAAGAAATCAAAGCATACAATTACACACAATTTAAATACAACCAAAAATATATGAATGTATGCATGCAAGAATTTACTATATGGTGATTTTTAAAAATTATACCAAGTATATTCATGAGTACAGAAACTTAATATGTCACAAGTTTGCCAACTACACTTAATTGGCCTCAAAATAATAAACAAGAATAAAACTATATCTAATTAGCCCCAAACTTGTTCCACAAATAAAATCACTTTTACTGTTACTATATGCTAAAAAAAGTGGATATTCAGAAAGGCCTTGTTTCACTGATTTCAACGGTATAAAGTTTGTAAAAATCCAACGTGGGATTCAAAAGTTATAAGCATTTGAAGTTTGAATCTAAATCAGGTTTTAAATTCTGTTTTTATTTTAACCTTGCCACGCGTCGCGTTATTACTGGCGCGTACCGGTTCGCACCGGATCACGCTTCTGTGCCGTTGGATCTAACTAACACTGTGCGGCTCAGATCCGTCCATACCCCTTCGTTAAGTGAAGTGTTTCTACGCGTAGGATTCAGATCTAACGGCTAAAATTCTCCTAACCAAAAACGAGCGGCGCTGCCGGCGGTGACAGGCGGCGGCGCGTCAGTCAGTGGCGGTGCCGGTGTTCTAGGTCGCCCGGAGAAGGGAGGAGGTGCTTACCAGAACCGCAGAAGGCTGCTGATGCTCAAGGTGGCAACGGCTTGGGAAGGGGCGCACGGGTTCGTCGGAGATTTCTCGCCGGAGTTCGCGAAAACGTCAGCCACGGTCAGTTGTCGGCGTTGGCGAGATTCCTCGTCGTGCTAGGCCAAAATAGGGACACTGTCAGATGCGCACGATGATGAGGATTCTATGCGTATCAACCAGAGGGCAAGGGGCGGTGGCTACTTACGGAGAGAGGTCGCCGGAGTTCGTGAAGAAGACGGTGGCGGCCAGTCGTCGACGTTGCCAAAGCTAGGGATCATGCGAAGGCAAACGGAGAGTGTCAGAAGATGCGTATAAGTTCACTGGACAAGATAGTGTGAATGAGAGACTAAGGGGAACTCGAGGCTCACCGGAATTCGCCGGCGCAGTCGTCGGAGACGGCGGGGTTGCAGAGAGAAATGCGCGCAGCCTGGGGGCGTTCAGTGCTCGGGGTTTTGGGGAAAAGAGAGAGAGGGGACAGAGGGGTTTCTTATAGCCTGGTCGCGAGCGAGAATCACTCTGCCAATAACTCGAATTGACGCCGCGAATTAAAACCAGAAACGCCCGCGTTGATTTGGGGATGAACGAGTCGTGCGGGTGGAGACGACGCTGGCGTGGAGATGGCCCGCTTGTCAGCGAGGTGCGCGAAGTGCAGGTGGGGTCTGCGTGTCAGCGGCTCAGTGCGTGTGTTCGCGCGTGTGAGAAGAAAAGAAGTTCCCCGGGTGGGCTTGCTGGGCTCGGCTCGCTGCTGGGCCAGATTCTGGCCGCGTGGCCCTTTTCTATTGTTTATTTCTTTTTCTTTTTCTATTTCTATTTTCTGGAATGGTTTTTGATATGAACTTAAATCCTTTTGAATTCAATCTGCCTTGGGAATTTTTACAGGATTTTGTGGACTCAAAAACAGTCATAAAACAAGGTGGTCACTTTGCAAGGCTTGGTCCAGCTTGGTTTCTATAATAATTTGAGTTTTGTTCCTGTTTGCAAATATTTGAAATGGACTTTGTATTCTTCTTCCAAAATTTGAAATCTTTGGGGTTTAAAAGTTTCACCTAAACTTTCCATCAATGAAGGCAAGCATTCAAGTATTTAATCTTTCAAACTTCAAAAGGATGATGTTTATTTGGGACCATTTATCCACATGAAATCATAACTCATATTCCACCACTAAGTGATTTTTGAGAAAACCCTAAATGAATGAATGATGCAAAGTGATATGAATGAGTTTTGAAACTATGATTTTTTTTTTGGGATGTTACAAATCTAACCCCCTTAAGATGAATCTCGCCCTCGAGATTCGGTTTGGCTAGCAAATAGGTGAGGGTGGTCTTTCCGAAGATCATCTTCTCTTTCCCATGTTGCTTCCTCTTCGGAGTGATGGTTCCATTGTACTTTACAAAGCTTGATAGTCTTGGTCCTGGTGACTCTTTCTGCTGTCTCTAAAATCTTGACAGGCTTTTCCTCATAAGTGAGATCACTTTCCAGCTGAACTTCTTCCAAAGGTATGGTATCCCTCAAAGAAGACTCTTCCATTTCTGGGTGACATTTCTTAAGCTGACTCACATGAAATACGTTATGGACTGCTGATAGAGATTCTGGCAATTCAACTTCATATGCAACTTCTCCCTTGCGACTTAGAATCTTGAATGGCCCAACATATCTTGGTGCCAATTTTCCTTTGACTCCAAATCTTTTCACTCCACGAAGTGGTGATACCCTGAGATAAGCTCTATCCCCAAATTCATACGTGACTTCTCTACGTTTAGAATCCGCGTAGCTTTTCTGTCGGGATTGTGCTATCTTCAACCTGTCCTTAACCAATTTAACTTTCTCTTCGGCGTCCTTGATAAGATCAGGTCCAAATAAGCTTCTTTCTCCCACACCATTCCATAATAATGGGGTGGTACACTTTCTTCCATAGAGTAACTCAAACGGTGCCATTCCAATACTTGATTGATGGCTGTTATTGTAAGAGAACTCCGCGTAAGGCAAACTTTCATCCATTAAAGCGGTACTTTAGTTATGCTTGTCTATGATCAAGAAACTGTGCTCCAAGTCGTCCATAACCGTGGACACGGCTTTCAGAAAGTTTTACCCTGCAGGGGTGCACAAATAGCAACACACACTCGATCAACCTCGGAAAAACCAAATCAAAACCCAACGAGGCCTTCACGACAAAGCAATCACAAGATTCAGAAATATTTCAGGGGGCCACCCCTTGGAGTACACCCGCAACGAAGTTAGCTGACTCCGAGACGGACCCGAGGTTTGGGTGGACGGTTGTGAGCGACTGGGAACCCAAAACTAGGCTTGTCGACACCGCGAAAACGTGTCCCGATCCTAAACAGTACAGTGTGCTCCTCGCACAATCGTAAATACAGTAATAAAGCATGGCATAAGTACAGGATAGTAAACAAAACCTCAAACTAGTTTGTGGCCCCAAGAAATAAGACTGAATCAAGCTTTGGCTCAGGGGGGGTCCCATAAGCCTCCCGGATGTGGATAGCGCGAATAATCTTGGAACAGGAATCAAGTACTCGGGGTCTTACGGGACACAAGTGAGCAGGAAAAACCAAATAGCAGATATTGCCCACCGGTGCCACTTTCATTAGTTGTCCCATTACTACTCAGGTTAAGTTGTTTAGGTACCTCGTTATCCATCAGACACTCACATACCCTACACATGCTGTTCTACGACTCGCATGGCTCAAACAACTCCTGTAGTAATGGCTCATGGGATGGAGGTACAAGCTTGGTGGGGTTTAAAAGTAAAGGATATGCAATACTTGGGATTCAGTTTAATACAAACGCGACTCAATGATGCAAGAATAAGATAGAGGCAATAGGTACTGTATGTATGCAAGCATGTGGTAGTGCTTGCCTGGCAACTCAGTTGAAGCGAGAGACGGATCTGGGTAGTGCTCCTGGTTCTCTTGATATATCCCCTGCTCAGTGTCTATTCGAAGAAGAACCAAACAAACAAGGGCCAACATAAATAAAGTGCACAAGCATAGAAATAAAATGCGTCAAGCCAACAATCATGCCATGATGAATGATGCACAAGTTGCATGGCAATAACGTAGCATGGCATGGGTGAGGTGTGGTATACAAGAATAAGTCATTTTATTAAGGTTTGGCCACATTTTATTGTCATATTAGTTGCTGTATACTATATATTTATATGATGCATGCTGCAATTGAAGCCATGGATATCATAAACAGAAAGGTCTCGTCGAGCTGATCATTTTAGACATATCATTTGTCAAATTCGGAGTTATAAATCAAAAGTTATTAATTATTAAAGTTTAGGGGCATTTTATGTAATTTTATCCAACTTAGAAAATAACATGCTCAATTGAAAATGTGGATGGCATAATTGAATTTCTCACATTTTTCTGATTCAAAAACATATATTATTTGTTAAATTTGGATCTATATTTTAAAAGATATTTAAAAACAGATTTGAAATTTGAATTAATTTAATTTGAAAAGATTTGATTTAAACAGAAATAGACAGAAGCTTTTCTCACCCAGCCCGGACCTAGCCAGAGTCACTGTCGGGTCGGCCAGGCGCTGACTGGGCAGAACTGCGCGCGAAAAACTTTTTACACCGCTACGCTTCCTAGCCACGGAGACAGACAGGTGGGACCATCGGTCTCACAGGCCCACTTGGCGGAGAGATGCTACGGGCTGACCACGTGGCGCAGGGGGGATTGCGGGTTGAGGGTAACAAGGTACAGGGTGCTCTTTGTAAAACGGCAACAGCCACTGACTAGTGGGCCTCGGTTGGACCGCGGGTTAAGCAGAAACAAAACGGAGGGGGTATCGGCAAAACGACCGCCCGTACTGTGCTTCTTCCCGGCGCTGGCGACCGATCGGTGCTCACGCGCGGCGCGGGCGGGGATTCGAACCAGGGACCTGCGGGCGCGCGCTGGGGTGGCGAACCGGTGCGGTGGGTTGGGCTAGGTGACAGAGAGGTGGTCTGGGGCCTAGCTAAGGTTTCTGGGACGCTACAGCGAGGCGGACCGAGCGCGACGCCGGCGCACAGAGCGTGCACGACGAAACGTCCGACGGATATAGGGTGGCACGGCGAGGCGGTCCGTGTCCAGGAGGTCAGGGAGCTCACCGAGGTGGTGTTGGCGTGGACGGATCGAGCAGAGGAGCAGTGGTTCGGCGTCGAGGCAGACGTACTGGCGGCTAGGGTTTGCGTCGGAGCGGCGCTGGTTCTGGTGGCTCCGGTCCGTCTCCTCCTCGTCGCCGGGCTCAGGGTGAAGCAGAGGAGCGCCGTTGATCTCCCAGGCCACTCCACGGACGTGCTGCTCGGCTGGATCGGCTGGACGCGGTGGAGGCCGAGGGTGACCGGCGTTTGAGGGAGGTGGTGCCGTGGGCGCGGGGTAGATGGGAAAAGGTGGCCTCGGGTGCCACCTTTCCTCCTCCTTGCTCACGTGCACGGCAGGGCAGGACCAGGGCAGGTAGGGGCTTCCAGGTGGGGCCAGGGAGAGGAGAAGGGGAGGCTCGGGTGGGCCTTGTACGGCAGAGAGAGAAGGAGGGGGAGGCTCGGTTAGAAGAGAGCTAGGGTTTGGGGGTAGATGGTAGGCTCGGTTTAGGGTTTGTTTGGGTGGGGTAGCTAGGTGGCATGGGTGACCAAGTGGGGCCAAGCTAGGGTAGGTTTAGAGGGGTGGCTCGGCTAGAGAGGAGAGAAAGAGGGGGTACTTAGGGTTTGGTGTAGATTAGGTGTAGATTAGGGTTTAGCTAGGATGGGGTATGGGGGGGTATGGTGATGATGGAGTAGGTGATAGAGGGAACTTAGATAGAGGATTAGAGAGAGAGGGGTGAGAGCTAGGGTTTTAGAAGCATGCATGCTCCAAACATAGATCAAGCAAGATCAAGAGGAAAAGAGGGAGAGAGAGGGATGTGGTATGATGTAAACAAGATCAACTAGATCAAGCCCAAAAGGAAGGGATATAGATAGAGATGATCCACTCAAAACAAATAAAATCCAAATGACAAGCAAAAAGGTGGTACTTGCATGGCCCATGCAGAAATATTTATTGCCCTGATGATTCTTGTGAAAACAATGTTATTACATGGCATTATTATTTTGCATTCCCAAAAATTGGAATAAAGGCCAAGCAAAAAGAATTAAAAAGGATGCCCCATGTGGAATAGATGGAGATGACCATATCTGAAATACAATGGGACTTGCTAGTGTGTATATGCCACTAGATATTTATTAAGCCCACAAAATATCCCAACATGATGATAACCCCAAAAACAACACATATGGGAGCTAGAATTAGGGTCCCACTCACAAGGCATGCAAAGGTTGCCATGTGGCTCTCATATATCACTAATGTGAAAACATCATGATGCTAAGATGAGAGCATGGGGAAAAGAAGTGGGTCCATCCTAACCCACATGAGCTAGAGGTAAAACCAAATAAAGTGCAAAGCTCATATTTAGTTGGATGGTGGAATTATAAGGTGGTGAAAGAAAAAGGTGGGGGAGTTAATAAAAGATATGCCCCCAACTCAACTTGGGCATTAAACAATATATCAATAACCAAATACAATATCAAGAGGCAAATATAATTAATAATGCACATGAGATAAGAACCAAACAAGAAGGGGTTTTATATGATGCTCAAATGCAAGGTGGCATGATGACATGAGCATGATATAATGATGATGCAACAATTATATATAGGAAGTCGCCATTTTATTACTAAACCAAGTAGCATTACAGGTGTTAGACAACTGGGATGCTACAAGTTTCTTCACATAAACATCGCATCCCCAAACTTTAAGAAATGACAGCTTAGGTTTGTTTCCAAACCACAATTCATACGGTGTCTTTTCAACGGATTTAGATGGTGCCCGATTTAAAGTGAATGCAGCAGTTTCTAGTGCATAACCCCAAAATGACAACGGCAAGTCCGTCAGAGACATAATAGATCGAACCATATCTAATAAAGTACGATTACGACGTTCCGACACACCATTTCGTTGTGGTATTCCGGCAGGTGTGAGTTGTGAAACAATTCCACACTCTTTCATGTGAGTGCTAAACTCGTAACTTAGATACTCACCTCCACGGTCGGACCGTAGAAATTTGATCTTTCTATTACGATGATTTTCCACTTCATTCTGAAATTCCTTGAACTTTTCAAAGGTTTTAGACTTGTGTTTCATCAAGTAGATATAACCGTATCTACTCAAATAATCCGTGAAAGTAACAAAATAACGATATCCACCTCGCGCCGACACACTCATTGGACCACATACATCAGAATGTATGATTTCCAATAAATCTGTCGCCCGTTCCATTGAACCGGAAAACGGCGTTCTAGTCATCTTGCTCATAAGGCATGGATCACATGTATCAAATGATTCATAATCAAGTGATTCCAAAAGTCCATCAGAATGGAGCTTCTTCATGCGTTTAACGCCAATATGACCTAGACGGCAGTGCCACATATATGCTGATATATCATCATTAAGTTTAATCCTTTTAGCATCAACATTATGAATATGTGTAACATTATCATCGAGATCTAATAGAAATAAACCATCCATCATCGGTGCATGACCATAAAAGATTTCATTCATATAAATGGAACAACCATTGTTCTCGGATTTAAATGAATAACCACTTCGCATCAAACACGATCCAGATACAATGTTCATGCTCAGTGTAGGCACCAGATAACATTTATTCAAGTTTATAACTAATCCCGACGGTAAATGGAGAGGCAGCGTTCCGACGGCGATCACATCAACGCTTGATCCATTGCCGACACGCATCTTGACCTCACCCCTTGCTAGCGGTCGCTCGTTCCGCAGCCCCTGATTCGAGTTACAAATATTAGCAACTGAACCGGTATCAAATACCCAGGTGCTACTGCGAGCGCTAGTCAAGTACACATCAATAACATGTATATCATATATACCTTTGTTTGCCTTGCCGGCCTTCTTGTCTGCCAGATACTTGGGGCAGTTGCGCTTCCAGTGGCCAGTCCCCTTACAATAGTAGCACTCGGAATCAGACTTAGGTCCAACTCGGGGTTTCTTTTCAGGCGCGGCAACAGGCTTGCCACCCTTACTTCCCTTCCGTTTTCCCTTCTTGTCTTTCTTGAAACCAGTGTTCCTATTGATCATCAACACTTGATGTTCCTTTTTGATCTCCACTTCTGCAGTTTTAAGAATTGACAGAAGCTCGGGGAGAGACTTCTTCATGCCTTGCATATTATAGTTCATCACGAAGCTCTTATAGCTAGGTGGCAGAGACTGCAGAACACGATGGATGCCTAAGTCAATGGGAATCGATATTCCCAAGGACACAAGCTTATCAGCGTAACCCGACATCTTGAGTACATGCTCACTAACGGAGCTGTGCTCTTCCATCATGCAGCTAAAGAACTTTTCTGAAGCGTTGTAGCTCTCTACAGCAGCATGTGTGTCGAAAATCATTTTCAACTCACCCATTGTATCAAATGCATTGCCGTTTTCGAAACGCTTTCGAAGTTCCGGCTCTAGCCCATACAATATGCCGCAATGAACTAAGTTGTGGTCCTCCTGACGAGTCTGATAGACATTCTTCTCCTCGTCAGGGGCATCATCAAAAGGTGGGGGGCCTAACGACGCTTTTAGCACATATTGCTTTTGTGCAGCAGAGAGGAGAATCCTCAAATTCATGGCCCATTCGGTAAAGTTGCTACCGTTCGTTGCTAGTTTCTCTTTCTCCATGAACACATTGAAATTAAAAGCAGGTGGTGCCATCTACAACAGAATTTGTAAAGTTTTATACTAAGTGTATGATAGATTGAGTTCAACTAATCTATATTACGAATGAACTCCCACTCAAAAACGACATCCCTCGTGCCTTTTTGGTGATTACATGAACCAAATCCACTACACCAAGTCCGATCATCACGTGAGTCGGTATAGCTTCAAAGGCGAGCATCAAATGGGCATCATATCAACTATATGACTCATGCTTAACCTTTCGGTCCGTGTTCCGAGGCCATGTCTGTACATGCTAGGCTCGCCAAGTTAGAACCTTAGTATTCGCGTGTGTAACTGTTTTACACCCGAAATATGGTCGTGGATCCAAGAACACCCGATCATCACGTGATGTCTTGGAGCGACGAAAACATAATCGGTGCATACTAAAGGAAGAACACATTCTTATCTTGATATTTAAATGAGGGATCATCTTATTATGCTAACAAAGCGCTAAACAAGCAATATAAGATGCTATCAAACATCATATGTTTATTAGTGAAATTATATGGTTCCCGCAGATGATCTCTATCATGTGCATCGTGGTATGATCACTATCATACCTATATGTGTAAATCCAAGGTCTATGGATTTTACACGCTATGTGTGTTGTAAGAGTATCATCTCATACTTCTACTTACAACACTACCATATCATAACACTAGCCCAGCAACAATCTAAACTAGACGCCTCTAATTTATCCATTGCAAGTTTTACGTGGCTTAGGGATTTCGAGATAGAACCGTTCTTACCTACGAACATGAACCACAACGAGGATAATCAAATTGTTGACAACTCGCTTGCAAAATAGATATTGACTATAGTAGGAGAGACAGACACCCGCTAGCCACTTATGCAAACTAGTTGCATGTCAAGCGTGGAACAGGTCTCATGTGCGAGGACATGTAAAGTTTGTCCGGGCCGCTTCATCCCACTATGCAATCAATATCCAAAATTACAACAAAGGAGCAACAACATGATCATCATCGCCCACATACTCATATGTGTACTACCCGTGTAAAGTATCTACGCATAGATCCGTCTCTGATACCACTGTAGGGTTCGCAGCATAGAAAACAAAAAATTTCCTACGATGTGAACTATATACCAAGATCTATCTACTAGATACAAACAACGGGCGGATGTATATCCGTAGAGAACATACCCTTGAAGACCGACAAAGCTTAACGAGTTCAACTCGTGGTTGATGTAGACGATCTCTTGCCGATCTCAAGATCGAGAGGAAGTCCTAGCGCCGCAAATCAACAGCGCATCCGTGCTCGCACACACGTTCGAGGCACCGAGCAACCTCCGCCTCCTCGCTCCAGCGATGCAGCGGAAGCACAACTCTTTCTTGCCGAATAGCCACCGGGAACATGTATCTCGCTAGTCCGAGACCATGGGGGATAAATTCTAGAGGGGGAGAGAGATCCTTCACGAGGAGGTGTGAGAGACAAGTGAGGAGGGGGGCTCCTTTTATAGGAGGAGGGGGAGCCCAAGGGGGTGGCCGGCGCATGGGGCTGCCCCCTTGCCCTCCCCTCTTCATGTGGGTGGACACTCCACTCACAAATCTCCTTTAAATTCCCTCCACTCAAAAGTCCACTCAAATTCCCATTAAATTTCCACCAAATTTAATGCAAACTCTCATTAAATAAAACTCTTTTATTTTATTCAGAATTTTGTCAATTACTTTAATGACAAACATTCACAAATAACCCCTTGCTAGAATTCTATTTCACATGCATAACCACTTTATGCAATTTCACCCGAAAACCTGTTTCGGTATCTAGTGAAATAAATTCCTGCGCTTGTTCATTCTTTCGGCATGAAACATTTGCTCCAATTGGATGTCGGTGTCTCTTAAGTGTGTCACCCTACGGTTCGTGAATAATGCGGACATGATCGAGACCCCTCTCGGATCAATAATCAGAAGCGGGATCTGGAGACCCATACTGACTCCCACACATTCAACAATGACTTTCTTGTGATCGTCGGAACCTTTTACGCTAGTATCTTAATCCCTTTGTTTCACGATATATTACATGTCCGAGATTCGATCATCGGTATCTCCATACCTAGTTTGATCTCGTTACCTACATGCACTCTTTTCTCGTTCCTGTGATATAACATTCTAGTGATCAAATCACTTGCTTGCAAGATAATCAATGTGATATCACCGAGAGGGCCCAGAGTATATCTATCCGTCATCGGGATGAACAAATTCCACTCTCGATCCATGAGCTTGAACATAACACTTTATTAGTTCTGAATCCATCTTTATAATCACCCTGTTACGGTGTGACGTTTGATGTTATCAAGAAACTCTTCCGGTGTTAGTGATTGACATGATCTCATGGTCTAAGGATTAGGATCACTTCGTAAGTTGTTATAGCAATATAAACTCAATGACTTTGATCGTAATGCTATACTTTGGATGAATGTTCATCACACCATTACACTAATGTTGTGATCCCGTTATTAACAACATCCAATGTCCATGATCAGGAAACCTTGATCATCTTGTTAATCAACGAGCTATTTTATGAGAGAGGCATAACTAGGAACTTTCTGTTTGTTTATTAAACACACATGTATTAACGTTTCCGTATTAATACAATTATAGCATGCAAAATAAACATCTATCATATACTTGGAATACACATAATAAACACTTTATTATTGCCTCTCAGGGCATATTCCCTTCATATACGACGTTTGATTCCGTCGATACTAGCATTTACTTTCTGAGCCTCCTTGATCTGACTGATCAAAGTGGGTTGAAGTTCTATGCTAGCCAAAAAATCCTTCACTTACTAATTCCATTCTAAAATCCTCCATCTCTTTGTGCAAACTTGGTTGCTCCTTCAGAATCATGGAGTTCAAGCGGCACGGAAATCTGCTAGGGGCATCTGCTACCACATTGGATTTACCGGGGTGATAGTGAATGTCCATATCATAGTCCTTGATTAGCTCTATCCATCTTCTCTGCCTCATATTCAGCTCCTTCTGGGTGAATATATACTTCAGGCTCTTGTGATCCAAATAAATCTCACAACGGTTTCCCATAAGATAATGCCTCCATGTCTTCAGGGCTAGAACTACGGCTGCTAGTTCAAGGTCATGGGTAGGATAATTCTATTCATGTTGCTTCAGTTGTCGGGATAGATAAGATATAACTTTGCCTTCTTGCATCAACACACATCTGAGCCCAATCTTGGATGCGTCACAATACACATCAAAAGGCTTTGTAATATCCGACATGATCAAGATTGGGGCTGAAATCAATCTCCTCTTGAGTTCTTGAAAACTCGCTTCACACTTGTCCGTCCATTCAAACTTCTTGTCCTTCTTCAGCAATTAGGTTATGGGTCTGACGATACTTGAGAATCCTTCTACGAACTTGCGGTAGTATCTCACTAATCCGAGAAATGCACGAACTTGGGTTTGAGTGGTTGGGGCTTACCAATTTTCAATATCCTTCACCTTTGCAGGGTCAACGGCAATTCCTCCGGCTGATACAATATGTCCGAGGAATCCCACCTCCTGTAACCAGAATTCACATTTGCTAAACTTGGCATACAACTGATGCTCTCTAAGGGTTCCAAGGATGGTCCTTAGGTGTAGCTCATGTTCTTCTTCTGATTTGGAATAGATCAGAATGTCATCGATGAAAACAATGACAAACTTATCCAGGAAGTCCATAAAAATCTTATTCATGAAGTTCATGAAATAAGCGGGGGCATTGGTTAATCCAAAAGACATGACAGTGTACTCGTACAATCCATATCTAGTGGTAAAGGCAGTCTTTGGAATATCCTCTGCGCAAATCTTGACTTGATGATAGCCAATTCTAATATCAATCTTAGAAAACACTTTGGCACCAGTCAAATAGTCAAACATGTCTTCTATCTTTGACAACGGGTACTTGTTCTTGATGGTGACATCATTCAACTTCCGATAATCCGTACATAAACGGTTACCTCCATCCTTCTTGTCCACAAACAAGACAGGTGATCTCCATGGCGACGCACTTGATTGGATTAGTCCTATTTCCAGCATAGCATCTAGTTGCTTCTTCATCTCCACTAATTCAGACGGGTTCATACTATATTGTCTCTCGGCTATGGGTCCAGTTCCAGGTATTAGTTCAATGATAAACTCGATATCCCGATCTGGGGGCATATTGGGCAAAACATCTGGAAATACATCAGGGTATTCACAGACTATCCAGACTTGGTCAATGGTTGGCTGGGCTATACTCTTGTTGCACTTGAATTGACGGGGCAAGGTTTCAGATACATGCTCTACTGATATTCCGGCTGTACTGGTCATGGTTATGGCTTTCTTGGCATAGTCAATTAATCCTTTATGTTTGGACATCCAATCCATTCCTAGTACTACTTCCAAACCTTTAGTTTCGAGTACTATTAGATTAGCATAAAAATATATGCCATGGATTTGGATAGGCACGGCCTTGCAAATTTGTCTAGCTTTGGTGGTTGAACCAGGTATTTGAACTATCATAACATGCTTCAATTTGGTGGGTTGAATCTTACTAGTGCATGCAAATTCTTTAGTAACAAACAAGTGCGATGCTCCAGAATCAAACAACACTCTTGCAACTACTGAGTTAACATAAAACATACCCAGCACGACATCTGGTGCTTCTTGGGCTTCTACAGCATGCATGAGAAAAAGACGACCGTTGCGGTTGAGTGAGTTCCCTGGGGCAAACCTTCTTCCGGGCTGAACACGACGCTGCTGCTGAGCTGGGGCATTTGCATTGGGGGCTGATGCAATCTTCTTGGGGCACTCATTGGAGTAGTGACCCTTGGTTCCACATTCATAACAAGTCACCTGAGACTTGTCCTTTGCTGCAACAGGCACAACATTCCAGTCCTTGGGGCAGTGTTAGTGTTGGTGGCGACATTGTTGTTGTTGAACTTAGGCGGAGCACGATTGAAATTGATGGGGTTGCTGGGGTTGTTGTGATTCCCTCCGGGCCTTGGGTTTCCACAGTTGGGATAGGTCGGACGGTTCATCGGGGGTCTGTTGGTTGTTGGAGCAAATCCTAGAGATGGGTTGGGGCGATACTTTGGTGTATGGTGGGTTCCTGGTTGATGCATCATGCGATGCTTGCGGTTCTCATTAGCTTGGTTGATCTTGCCCTCCATTTGAATGGCAGAGTCCACTAAGGCTTCAATATCAGCAAAGGGGATATTGACTAACACTGTCTGCATCTCATCGTGCAGACCATTCAGTAATCTCTCCTTCTTCTTGGCCTTAGTGCTAATCTCATCAGGGGCATACCTTGATAGAGATAGGAATCTGTCACGGTACTCTACCACAGTCATTCTTCCTTGCTTAAGCTCTTTGAATTCATCTCTCATCCGTAGAATCAAACATGGTGGCACATGGGTTCGGCTGAACTTGAGTTTGAATTCATCCCAAGCCATCATTTGTCCTCCATTCATGGTGCGAACACTGTTCCACCATGCTCTTGCATCTCCGGCCAGATAGTGGGTAGCGAACAGAACTTTCTCGTTAGCTTCCACTCCTACAACTTCCAGGTTGTTCTCCATGGTTTGCAGCCAATCATCGGCATCTAATGGCTCTTCAGACTTACTAAAGATGGGTGGGTTGGTGTTCTGGAAATTCTTGAGCTTGGATCCATGGTTTTCCTGATTTCCATGGCCTTGATTGTTGTTGGCCATCTGATCTATCTGTTGAAGGGTGGCTAAGTTGGCTTGACGTTCGGCTCTTTCAGATTCGCGGTCAGAA
Source organism: Avena sativa (assembly GCA_916181665.1). Classification (NCBI taxonomy): domain Eukaryota; kingdom Viridiplantae; phylum Streptophyta; class Magnoliopsida; order Poales; family Poaceae; genus Avena; species Avena sativa. The sequence goes on from OV702283.1 coordinate 452,170,095, forward strand.
ACCAACATTTGCAAGATTTGCAACATTGGGTCCGGAGATGAGCTGCTTCCTCCGCGAGGCATCTAAAAATTGAGATAGATCATGAGAAAAGAGGGAAATTTCTAAGGTTCAGGATTTTGTGTTTGAAAAGTTTTTAAAGTTTGACTCGGATTTTTCTAACAACTTGCTTTTCATTCATTCATAGCACACGATACAAACACACACCACAACAAGGTAAAATAGATGGTTTTAAGAACCATTCTGGGAAACTACGATACATTGGGACCGAATACAACTCACTAACGGTAGTGCCCAAGTGCTACTACTCCTCGGAGTCAGTGTCCTCATCATCCTCATCATCATCATCGATGAAGGCGAACTCATCCTCATCGGTGAAGAAGTCCATGACATGATCCTCCAGAAAGTCATCATCGTCACTGAGATAGGAGTAGGGTCTCCACGAAGGTCTTCCCCTGCATTCTCCCTCTCCTCCAAGTGCATGTCTCTCTCATGGATGGTCTCCTCCAAATTCGTGATCTGATGGCGAAGACGGGCAATGATGCGCTCCTTCTTGTCGAGCTGACGGGGACGATACTAGCGATCCTTCACTAGAATGGCGATGGTCTGATCCTTCTTGGCAGCGATGGCGTACTTGTGGTTGGCGTAGGAGCGAGCATTGTCTAACTCCTTCTGATAGTCATACATCATGAAGCTTAGGTGGTCCAATTGAGTCTTTAGCTCGTGGTGATACGGGGCCTCCAGTGGCTGTCCATAACATCACGCCTTGGGTAGAACTCAAAGCGGGTACCCTTAATTTTATTGATACTTTGTCCACACAGACGGGCAAGAGCTATCTGCATAACCCTGGCAAGTCCATCGAGCCAGTTGTTCTCTCTCAAGGTGAACTGAATTGCCCCTGAGGTGGGGGCTTCAATCTTTCCCCGGAGACTTGCAACAAATAGCCACTGCAAATCCTCTCCTTCCTGATCATTGAGCTGAGCTCCGAAGAACTCGAGGTGCGGACGCTCCAGCATCTCAGACAGCTGGTCCAATTCATGCTCAAAGATGAGGTCTCCTCCATTTCCCAATTGATAAAACTTGATGTACTTCACGTCCATCTATAAGAATATAGGATGAGTAAGTTAGTAGAGTGATCAAGTGTGTCAAATTTTATGTAAGTTTGCAGGAATTTTTTAGGAACATGAATTTTCATGAAAGAGTCTAAGTGATAAGAATGAGAATAAGTTTTCATAAATACTCACTTTCTTGGTTTTTAAACTAAGTTTTTGATTCAAACGTCCATTCTAAACTAGGGTCTCCTATGGTCAGGATGGCTTTGATACCAACTTGTCAACACCGGGATTTTTAATCCCAGATGCCTATTATGCCATACATCACAATCCCAGGATTACCATTTTTGCGAGACATAATAGATTGGATATCACAGTACATCATCCATTACAAACCATACATAAGGTCTTACACAAATAAAGGATCTCATGGTCCAGTCTTAATACAATTCAAGCAGCAAAATAACGTAATAATAACAATAGAGTAGGCGAAGCTCCATCTTCATGGTCACAGGCAATGCTGACAATAGGAGATGATCCTAGTTGTCGTAACCTTCCTGCTGTCCGTCCTCCTAATAGTCCTCTTCATAGTCTGGCCACGGGAATATCCAGGGACAAAGCCATGAGTACTCTTTAAGTACTCGCAAACTAGTACTAACAAGTAAAGTGGTTTTGGAGTAGGAAGTATTAAGCTCTAGGGTTATTTTGCAAAAAGCCAGGTTTTACCTTAACTAAGTTCAGAAGCAAAGAAAGCTAGTTGAAAGTTTTACAACCCTAAGGGGAACTTGAATTTCATATCACAACTCTGTTGTGGTCAAGTCAAAGTCATAAATCATTTCATAAGTCATTTTGAAAACATCTGACGACAGAACAGTATGGCCACTCCAACTGTCCATAACCGCAGACGTGGCTATTCGAATAGTTTGACACTCTGCAGAGGTGGTACACTTTCACCATAATATTCAATACAACCGTCAGGAACAATCCTAAATTCACCATACTCAGTATGCGGATAGTCAATCTTAACCTTTCAATTACACGTCCTAGTATTGGCACCTTTCCTGTGAGTTTGGCCTCCCAACCATGACCAACTATCATCTTGGGAACTACACAGGTGGACAATCTTCACAAGGTAGCCTTAGCTCAAACCTTGGCCGCAAGGGAACCCATACTAAGGTATATAAATTTCCAGTCAAGCCCTACCCAAATTTCGGGTATTGTGGTTGTACGGTAAAATTGGAATGGTATTGCATCCAGACAACCATCAGTTTTATAAAGGGCTAAGGCTCATGCCTCAACATTTTTCATCATCAAAATCATCTGGTGTTCAAGAACACATGTCAAAACATTTCAGTAGAATGACGCATCATTTTAAGGTTTTCATAACCATTTTCACCAAGTATTCCCATCTAAAGTTGATCAAATTTTATGCTTAGCACTAGCATCTACAAGTGAGGGTAAATACTAATGAGGGGTGGTAATCAAGTGTGAATGATCTAAGTTCAATCTCATGCCTCAGGATGACATCAAGATTATCTAACTTAGGCCAAGTTTTATGCTCTTTATGCTACCTTCAGATATCTCTCTAAAGTCTACCAATTATCAAGTAACCTTAACTAGAAAGCTCTAATAAAGAAATAAAATAACTAAGCTTGCAATTAAAACTGGAATTTGGTATCATCAAATGTATCTAACCAAGCATGCTTAATGCATTGCATAGGTTATCTAACTTTCATAGTTGCAAGTGTTAGCTTGCATAATTGCAAGTATAAGATTGCTAAGTTGCAAGTGTTAGATTGCCTTGTGCATAGCAGTGGTTGAAGTTCTCCTCGGCTTCCTCTTCGTAGTATCCTTCTTCCTCCTCGTATCCTTGGTCGGTACTAGCGTCTATAAATAAATATGAGGTATACAATCACCACACAATACTTAACTATTTCTATTTATCACACCAAGGTTTTCACTAGATGATATAGGATCATCACAAACATTACAATCATTAAGGCAATTAGTTTTATGTCTTTTATTTTAGAAAAGTAATTTCTACTCATTGAAAAACTACTTAAGATTTAATATTCTCCAACTCAAACATGGGATCATGTTGACACATGTCATCACCACATATTTTAGTACATGGGAATGTGATTTAAAGTGGTTTCACAATTTAATAAGGTTTAACCTTTATATTTTAATTAAATAAAGTGACTAGAATGGCCTATGAGGCATTCTTTTATTACTTGATCATTATTTCTGCAAGTAAACCTATATATTTTTATATATTATGAAAGGTATGGTTAAATGTGATTTTTGAGAGTTGGAATCAACTCAAAATCTTTCATGGTTGAATTTTGAAAAATGTTTGAATGCAGAAAAGCTTCTGCCTTGTTATTTTTACTATGGTTGATCCACATATCCAATTGGTTTGAATCCAACGGGCTTGGATTAAGCATTCCAGTACCTTTATAAAAATATTGGTTTCATGCATTTTGGTTCAGTGAATCGAGCTGGGTTTATTTTTGAATTTAGATACAGAACTGAGTTTGAAACTGAAAGAATAAAGCTAGATTTGAATTACTGGGTCGCGCGGGAGGTTAAATGGGCCGGCCCACTACGCACAGCGCATGCGGGGGCTGGTTTAAGTGGCTGTCCCTACTCGTCAGTGAGACAGAGAGTGGCGAAGCAGTATGGGGGGATGTGAACCGCATGATCTAACTCTAATCCAACGGCTGTGGTTCATCGTCCACGTCGGGCAACGCCGGTGAGACAGAACCCTAGCGCGGCTAGTGGGGGTCGTGGGAGGCTCACTGGGCTCAGGCGAGGGTTGGCGACGAGGGCGAACGACGAAGTCGACGACGGTGATTCTCCTGGTAGCGGCAGCTCCTCCTGGGGCGGCTCCAATCGACGACTCCTTCTCCAGCAGCGGCAGATTCTGGCCAAATTCCGGCGATGCGCGGCTCGCCTTGCTCCAGGAGTGAGGTGGGGTGCTTCTGAGAGAGAGGGGAGTGAGATGGTGTGAAGAATTCGTGCTGGGAAGGCCTCTATTTATAGTGCCTGAAGGGGACCAAAGGGCGCAGGCTGAGCTCGTCGTGGTCTTCGGCATAGCGTGCTAATGGCATGGGCGATGATAGGGGGCGGTGTGTTGCCTCCTGGTGAAGCTCAACGGCTTGATGGCGAGGCGTGGGGCGGTGCGGAACGGTCGGATCGTCGCGACGCTCTGAGCGGGTACGACGGTGGTTTTAATGGCGCACAGCGTCTACGGTCTGCACGGCGGCAAACGGGCATGTCCGCGGTGTTGCTGGGGTGCTTGTGATCCTGCTTGCACACGGCGAGGGCGTCGCGCGGTCTGTGGGCGTTTGTCGCGGTTGGCGCACTAGCGCGCTCTCGGCTTGCTCGCAGAGAGGCTTGGCATGCTCGGGCAGTGTGGTCCAGGGGATGGCAGTGCTCGAGGCTTGGACAGGGGGTGGCGGTGGATGGTGGAGAGTGTCCCAGACATGCTTGCTAGGCTTGGTGCTTCTCCTAGCTTGCTGTCGACATGGGGGTGGCAAGTTAGGCTCAGCATGGTCACCATTGATGGCTAGGGCATGCTCATAGTGGTGCAAAAGATTGTTAAAGGGGCTAGATGATCTACTAATAGCTTGCTGCAAGCCAGAGAGGGAACAAGGTTGGCCAAAATCACTGCTCCTAATTGTGTTTGTTGTTTGTTTGTTTGGTGATTACAAGGTGTTTGATGAAATTGCCAAAAGAGATTCAAATTTGAATTTTGAATTCAAACTTGGTGGGTGTGCTAGTTACATACTAGGGAGTCTCTGGTTAGTTGGATTGGTTAAGGTGCACTGGTTTGGTTGGGTTTTGAAAATGTGGGATCTTCACATATGAATCCGATTCAATTTTGAATTGTGATTTGAATCAAGTTGCCAAATGTTACTGCAAGTTTGAAAGGTGGGCTTTGATTCACTTTTACTTGGTCTTGCAAGGGGTGAAAAGAAATGGAAAAGTTTCTGTTTGAAATCTTGGACTAGAAACACTAAAAGTGGCCTAGTGAGCAAGATTGGCAAAAATGACCATTTGCTTTATTTGTTTTGTTTTTTATTTTCTCTTGATTTGTTTTTGCTTGGAAATATTTTAGATGATGTTTTTTTCATCTTTAAATCATTCCTTGCTATTTAGATCAATCACACAAGTCCATTTATGCATGCATACAATCATCACATACACACATGCATTTATAAAGATTTGATTAACCAAAGTTTTTGTTAACCCTAATTTTTGGTGGTTGGATTTTGATAATCATAGTTCAATATTTTTGGGATGTTATATGCCTCCACGGTCTTCATTCTCTCCTGTAGAGCCTGCATATCATTTCTAATAGCGACAACTTGATTAGAAAGTTTATCGACAATTGGATCATGGTTCTCCATGATTTTGATAAGAACATTGTTTTGTTTTGTTTGAGATTGGATAAATGATTTAAGAGAATTTTTCAAGCTGAAGATTACCATGGTTTGCTCCATTACTATTATTAAAATTGTTGTTTGGAGCTCCTGTAGGATTAGAATATTTTATTTTAAAAGTTTGAGCCAAAACTTCGACTCTTCCACGAAAGATTATAATGATTACATGCAATAAAGTCTACTTCTTGAATAGTGGTATTAGTGATGGCGTTTACCGGGGTATCTTTCTTACCTTTGATAATAGTTAATAGCTCATCTACCTTTGCCGTAAGCTCTTCGTTCTTCTCCTCGGTGATTGAATTCACCTTCCTTGTGGAGGATCTTTCTACATGCCATTGGGCATGGTTGGTTTGCATATCATCAAGAAGTTGTTTGTCCACATCTACTCACTTGCCCATGAAAGTGCATCTTGTTGTAGTGTGAAGCATAGACTTAGACATAGGGTTAAGACCATTATAAAATAGATGGATGATTAACCATTCTTCTATCCCATGGCTGGGAAAACTCATTATGGATTCCTTCATCCTTTCTCATGCAAGCGCTAATGGCTCGCGATCTTCCTACTAAATACTGTAATGTTAGATCGAAGTTGCATAGTCTTGGAGGGAAAATTTTAGTGATGAAAATATTAGTGCATTCCTCCCAAGAAGTGATAGTGCCTGTCGGGTGATGGTCCCCGGGTACCTCAAAGACCGTAGAAGCCTCGCAGCCTGTAGAAATCCGGCCGGTGCCTTCCTGGAAAATCTGGCTAGAGACTTCTAGATGGTCCAATCCAGCTGGAGCCTACCTAGCAAATCCAACTGGAGACTTCCAAATGGTTCAATCCGGTTGGAGCCTACCTACCTGGAAATCCGGCTGGAGACTTCCATATGGTTCAATCAGGCTAGAGTCTGCTTGGATCAATCCGGCTCGAGCCCTCCAGGTGTTTCAATCTAGATGGAGCCCGCCTAGATCAAACCGTCTAGAGCCTTCTAGGTGGTTTAATCTGACTGGAGCCCGCCAGACTGCCCAAAGTCAACACTGCGTCCTATTGGACATGATGAGACACTATAGCCACGCTTCTACAGAGACACTGTAGCTACGCTGCTACAGAGACAAATTCACCAATAGTGCGACACTATTTACCGCATCACCCCATGACATCTGCTATGGTGTAGTTAGGCCAGCTAGGCCCCACCTTGTCCCATGGGCACCCTTTACAAGGTGCACCAGGGATCCTCTCCTAGGCATCTTGAGCTCACATGCATGCCCACTTGGGCTTTTTTTCTCTTCCACCTCTAGCTTAGCACCATTGCCAAAACCTCAAGGAGCACCATTGTAGCTATCATATATTCCTCATATAGTACAGACATGCAGTAGTAGGGGTTTTACCTTACCACGAGGGTCCCGAACCTGGGTATACCGTTGTGTTTGCATGTGCCCAATCCCATTTCGGACACCGTCGTCGCACCATGCGCTCCCACACAAGTTTTTCCATTCCCATGGCTATACCGTCAAACAAGGCGACGACAGTGCCCTTAGGCAAAGCATGAAGCCAATCTTTTGTCTTTCCTCTAAGTGAGAAAGGAAATAAACACATATTGATCATATTGGGGTCAATATTTTTTTTGCGCATCATATCACAGATCTCAGTAAATGTGTTTAAGTGAAAACCTGAATCCTCAGAAGTTGATCCTCCAAATTCGTTCTGCTGAACCAAACTCAAAAAGTTAGGCTTTATTTCATAGTTCTCCGCTATGTCAGCGGGTTGAGTGATAAGTGCACGCATAAAATCATCAATAGGTGTAGCATATTACCGAGCTTCTTTTGTGCCATAGTGACAATTTTTTAAGTGTGTTTGGGAATGAGATAAACAACAAAACAAGTAACTACTTTTATTTGGGTTTTCAATTGATAACATTAAGTAAACTAATAAAAATAAATAAACTAAAACAAAAATAAAACTAATTAACAAGGTATCTAGTAACCTCACTAGGATAGCAAATTGCTTCCACGGCAATGGCACCATAAAAGGGTTGATACCTTTGATCCAAATTACGGATGGAGTATAATAGCTTTTTCCCTATAAGACCTAGGTTTAATCGAACGTTGGGAAAGAATTGCAGTGGGTTGAGGAGCGTCTACCAGACTTGTTAGTTTGCTTCAATATTCATTTACCAGATCTTTCCAGTTTTCTTTTGTTATCAAGGTTGTACCAATGAATTGAGATAGGCCAGGGTTGCTATTTCACCTGTAGTTGTGCATACATATTAAAGATAATAATAAGAACATTCATGTATAAATAATATAATATAGATATGATTTATGGGAAGCACATCTGTAAATACTATAGCCCCTGTGAGCCACATGCATAACATATAGTCTCTTGGTCCAACCATTATACCACGAAGCACCGAGCTATGAATGATTATTAACTAAAATACAAACCAAAGCATTAAGATCTATGATGTTATTGTTGTTCCCAAATGGATCAGTAAAAGATTACTGTACTTCCCTTGTTGTCATTGGGTCTCATGCATGGCAACGTTTACCACATATCTCACCTCAAACCTTGATAATTCCTCGGGGTCTTGGGTACCTGACAAGTCCTAGGATTAAGGTAAGAGACAATGATACAAATACAAATATGATATGAAATCACCACACAATATTTCCATATAATTAGATGCACATAATCGTTGTGAGGATATTCCCCAACCCGTAGTCCGTGAGGACTAATCACTCATAATAAGATTAAGAATAGAAACATTGTAGAATTACTTAAATCAATACCAAATATCCTTACAAAGTCGTCAACCGCGAGAAGATCTTGAATACAAGCTATGGCTATGGATGGAGATGGAGATGATTACTATGATGGTGGTGAAGTTGGATCTTCCTCGGTGTGTTTCAAATGTAAGCTGAGAATGGCGGCTCTCTTTGCGGAGGCTGGGAGTCTCAACATATATAGGGCCCTTCACGTTAGTTGCTCCGTTAGACCTGGGAAAGCCGCGCTGTGTGGTATGGGTTGTTGGAAATATAAGCAATAATCCATATGATTTAATCCGAATAATAAACTTATAAATCATGATCATACAGATAGTAGTAAAACCAATCATGCAGATCAACAAAGTAGATGAACAGATTACATCTATACAAGATAAACCTATCACATCTACACCAAACGCTAGAACAAAGAACCCTATAGCATAATCCAAAAGAGAGAAATCGATATCACATACGATGTAGGCTGAATAGCAGCCGCAGCGGTCGCAGCAGCGTCGCCCATGTTGAGGTTGTCGAAGAGGTCGCTGACGTCCGGGAAGAAGTCGTCGTTCGGAAACTCGTCGTCGGACGACGTCGTGGTTGCCAGTAGTCGCGCTTGAGCGCTCCCCAAAAACCTGATCGCCCCTCACCCGTATAGGTTCACGAGAGGCGGAGTTCCGGAGGCCTACTGTCCCGATCTGCGGTGCACGCCGCAAGCTGGGATGGAGAAGACGAAAGCGGCGGCGCAAGGTTCTGGAGGGTAGATGGCGTGTGTGGATTGATACGGTGCCGATTAGGTTTTACCCGGACGCTTATATAATGCAGGTTAGGAGGATCGTGGGCTCAACCCACGTCCGAGTCGGTAACAACCACGTCCATAAAAACTAGAAACGGCTGTAATTAACGCGTCCGTTAATGACTCATAATCAGTTTTCCCAACAAGCAAAATAAAGCTCGGCTCGGCGAGATTCCCCGCAACCCGCGGCGCGCGTGCGTCGTGACGAGGCGAGGCGTGGCGAGGCGAGGCGGGCGGCGTCGGAGGAGGAGTGCGCGAGGGCTACTCTTCTTGTCACACCTTAGTGAGTGGTGCAACACTCTACTATATAAGGTGGTCCAACTCCCCTTCAACTAGCAATATGGGACTAAACTTTAGCACCACTAGCACAGCCATATGCTGCCATATACAAGTGTGTCAAAGAGAATTTCAGAATTTGTCTAATGGGCCAATAGCCCAATATACACCAAATTCCAACAATCCCCCACAAAGTCTCATTGGCACATCACATCACTTTTCTTCCAGAACATTGTTTTATATACCTGTGTGTAGTGGAGACTGTTAAGTTGAAATTCCACGTTAAACTTCATGCTACACTAGCTTGCAACTTGAATAGTGGACTATGCCTTGAACTACAAGTTTTCTGCGCGCTAGTTTCACACAAAATCTAGACCGGTACAGGGCTACCGTCGGCTTCCCCGCGGTTTGGAGCTTATGCGTCATACTCCAGGGCCTTTCATAAGTTTATTAGAGAGCACCCAACTCTCACGGACTGCGACGTTTGACAATCAGACTCATATAGGTGTATTCCTCAAGAGATGTTCTGCAGGACAACATCCCCGCTTATAAAAAGCCACTTGGAACACATTAAGATAAATATCAACCTGCCATGCAGAATAAGAGAGTATTGCATCTTTATGGAGATGTAAATATAATATGGGAATACTCTCCTCTCAGCTGACCAACATCTTGTCTCCCATCTCTAATTCACGGGATCTCCGATCACATAGAGTGGGTTGCCACTGGGATCAACTCATAGTGTGGGTCTCAAACCCATCTCCCTCGATGCATTATCTATCACATTACGTGATAGTCCCTTTGTGAAAGGATCTGTCAGGTTCTTAGATGTTTGGATATAATCCAACGCAATAACTCCGGAGTTTCTCAATTTCCTGACAGATTTCAATCTCCTCTTCACATGCCTTGATGACTTCATATTATCCTTAGAAATGTTTACTTTGACGATCACAGTTTGATTATCACAGTTCATCGGGATAGCGGGTATTGGTTTTTCAACCACAGGTAAGTCCATCAAGAGCTCACGAAGCCACTCTGCTTCAACAGTGGATGTGTCTAATGCTGTGAGTTCTGCTTCCATTGTTGACCTCGTTAAGATGGTCTGCTTGCAAGACTTCACGGAAACAGCGCCACCACCAAGTGTAAACAAATAACCACTTGTGGCCTTAATCTCATCAGCATCAGATATCCAATTTGAATCACTATAACCCTCAAGTACCCGAGGATACCCAGTATAGTGAATACCATAACTCGCAGTGCCTTTCAAATAGCGCAAAACTCTTTCAAGAGCATGCCAATGATCATCTCCAGGATTTGACACAAATCGACTCAGTTTGCTTACAGCAAAGGAGATGTCAGGTCTAGTAGCGCTGGCTAAATACATGAGCGAGCCAATAATTTGAGAATATCTCAATTGATCTTTAGCAGTCCTTCGATTCTTTCGAAGTAGCACACTCGGATCATAAGGCGTTGGAGAAGAATTGCAGTCGCTATACCCGAAGCGACTCAATATCTTTTCCACATAGTGAGACTGAAGTAGTGTAATCCCACCATTGTCATCCTTTAGTAGCTTGATGTTTAGAATTACATCAGCCACTCCCAAGTCCTTCATCTCAAAGCAACGAGATAGGAACTCTTTGAACTCCTCGATAACAGCGAGGTTGGTCCCGAATATCAATATGTCATCAACACAGAGACACATAATAACTCCCTCGCCCCCACCATGGCGATAGTACACACATTTGTCAGCTTCGTTTACAACAAAGCCTTCAATAGTTAAAGTTCTTTCAAACTTCTCGTGCCACTTCTTAGGAGCTTGCTTAAGACCATACAAAGACTTCACTAACTTACACACCTTTCCTTCTTGACCATCTACCACAAATCCGTCAGGCTGCTCCATATAAATTTCCTCATCTAGCTCTCCATTTAGAAAAGCTGTCTTAACGTCCATTTGATGAACGAGAAGACCGTGTGAGGCAGCCAAGGAAAGTAGTACTCGAATAGTGGTCAATCTGGCTACAGGTGAGTAGGTATCGAAGAAGTCTTCACCTTCCTTTTGGGTATAACCCTTAGCCACAAGACGTGCTTTGTACTTTTCAATAGTACCATCAGGTCTAAGCTTTTTCTTGAACACCCACTTACATCCTACAGGTTTGCACCCATAAGGACGATCAGTGATTTCCCAAGTACCATTAGCTAAGATGGAGTCCATCTCGCTTCGGACAGCTTCCTTCCAGTAGTCAGCATCTTGAGATGCATAGGCTTCTGAAATAGAAGTGGGAGTATCATCCACAAGGTACACAATGAAATCATCACCAAATGACTTTGTAGCCCTTTTTCTCTTGCTCCTTTTGGGAGCTTCATTGTCATCCTCCACAGGATCATCAGAGTGTTCTATCGGCATAGTGGGTTCAGGAATTATAGAAAATTCCTGACTAGATGAACTAGTCATCTCCTGATTTGATGAGCTAGACATGCCTTTCATAGGAAAGATGTCCTCAAAGAAAGTCGCATCATTCGACTCCATAATTGTACCAACATGCATGTCGGATACCTCAGATTTTACTATCAAAAATCTATAGCCAATGCTATGAAAAGCATATCCCAGAAAAACACAATCAACGGTTTTTGGTCCAAGCTTTCGCTTCTTGGATATTGGAATATTGACTTTCGCCAAACAACCCCAAGTTCGTAAGTAAGAGAGTTTAAGCCTTTTATTTTCCCATTCCTCAAATGGAGTCATGGTTTTATCCTTTACAGGAACATGGTTTAGGACATGACACGCAGTCATTAGCGCCTCCCCCCACCATTCCTTGGAAAGACCCGATGTATCTAACATGGCGTTAACCAAATCAGTTAGAGTGCGGTTCTTTCTTTCGGCCACCCCATTTGACTGAGGTGAGTAGGGAGGCGTCCTCTCATGTATAATACCGTGTTCCATACAGAATAAATCAAATTCGTTTGAAAAGTACTCTCCACCACGATCCGACCTTAACCGCTTGATTTTAAGATCAAGTTGGTTTTCTGCCTCAGCTTTATAGATTTTAAAGTATTTCAAAGCTTCATCTTTAGATTTCAGGAGATAAACATTGGAGTCATCAATCGACGTCATAAAGTATCTTTTTCCACCTTTTGTCAACACACCATTCATATCACAAAGATCTGAATGTATAAGTTCTAGCGGTGCTAAGTTTCTCGGTTCCGCAGTCGTGTGAGACTTGCGGGGTTGCTTTGCTTGCACACAAACTTGGCACTTCGAACCTTTGACAGTGGTAAATTTCGGAATTGAACTCATATTGGATAGCCGCGTCATGCAACCAAAGTTAATGTGACAAAGTCGTGAATGCCAAACATTGGACTCATTATCATTGCAAACATGATTAATAACTTTAGTACATGAGTCTGACAAAGACAAGCGGAACAAACCTCCGCACTCATAACCTTTTCCAACAAATTGTACATACTTAGAAATTACAACTTTATTGGACTCAAAAACCAACTTAAAGCCTTCTCGACATAAAAGCGATCAGCTGACGAGATTCTTATTGATGGAGGGAACGTGTTGCACATTCTTCAGATGTACGGTCTTCCCCGAAGTAAACTTCAGATTTACCGTACCAACACCATGAACAGAAGCACGTAGCCGTTTCCCATCAGCACGGAAGAGGTCCTTTAGACCTGATAAGAGGAAAACATGGAAATATCAGAACATACATGTGTATTAGCACCCGTGTCTATCCACCAATCAGGAGAATGACATACTGAAAGGATAGTAGGTAAAATACCGTACCCAGCGTCCTTCATCTCAGTATCGCTAATAACAACATTCGCGGTCTTGCCGCTGTTCCCATGTTGACGCTTGTCAAAGCGATTAGGGCAGCTAGGAGCCCAATGATCAGGATCACCACAGACGTGGCAAGAGCCTTTCCTCTTATCATTTTTCTTCTTGAAGTTGGTTGAGTGCGTGGCCTTGTTCTTGCCATCAAACTTTCCCTTTCCTTCAGTTTTGTTCTTATTCTTAAACTTGTGGGATTGGAAGTTTTTCCTCTGCACTAAATTGGCAGTAGAACCTCCCTCAAGTCCTCGAGCAGTTTTGTCCTTTGCTCTCGCCTTCTCTTCCACATGAATAGACCCAATGAGATCCGTAACAGAAAACTCTTGTCTCTTATGTTTCAGAGAAGTAGCAAAGTTCCTCCACGAAGGAGGAAGCTTGGCAATAATGCCACCAGCCACAAATTTGTCCGGTAAGGAACACTTGAACTGCTCAAGTTCTTTGGCAAGTGATTATATCTCATGAGCTTGCTCAACGACGGAGCGCTCATCAACCATCCTGTAGTCATAGAATTGCTCCATGACATACAGCTCAGTGCTGGCGTCCGAGACCCCAAACTTGGCCTCGAGCGCTTCCCACGCGTCCTTGCCATTATCAAATGACATATAAGGGTCAACAATGTTGTCCCCAAGAACACTGAACAAAGCCGCCATAAACATGGTATCGGCTTTCTTAAAGCTCGCTTCCTGCTCAGCAGAAAGATCTCCTTCAGGCTTGCCAAGAGTGGCGCTATCACAGTTTAGGTTTTCAAACCAGAGAACTGCTCTCTTGCGCCATCTCTTATAGTGCATGCCATCAAAAGGAGGCGGCCTAGTAGCCGCGGCTACACCAGTGGAATTCAGTTGCCTATAATCAGGTTTTTGGATTGTTGGAAATATAAGCAATAATCCATATGATTTAATCCGAATAATAAACTTATAAATCATGATCATACAGATAGTAGTAAAACCAATCATGCAGATCAACAAAGTAGATGAACAGATTACATCTATACAAGATAAACCTATCACATATACACCAAACGCTAGAACAAAGAACCCTAGCATAATCCAAAAGAGAGAAATCGAGATCACATACGATGTAGGCTGAATAGCAGCCGCAGCGGTCGCAGCAGCGTCGTCCATGTTGAGGTTGTCGAAGAGGTCGCTGACGTCCGGGAAGAAGTCGTCGTTCGGAAACTCGTCGTCGGACGACGTCGTGGTTGCCAGTAGTCGCGCTTGAGCGCTCCCCAAAAACCTGATCGCCCCTCACTCGTACAGGTTCACGAGAGGCGGGGTTCCGGAGGCCTACTGTCCCGATCTGCGGTGCACGCCGCAAGCCGGGATGGAGAAGACGAAAGCGGCAGCGCAAGGTTCTGGAGGGTAGACGACGTGTGTGGATTGATACGGTGCCGATTAGGTTTTGCCCGGACGCTTATATAATGCAGGTTAGGAGGATCGTGGGCTCAGCCCACGTTCGAGTCGGTAAGAGCCACGTCCATAAAAACTAGAAACGGCTGTAATTAACGCGTCCGTTAATGACTCATAATCAGTTTTCCCAACAAGGAAAATAAAGCTCGGCTCGGCGAGATTCCCGCAACCCGCGGCGCGCGCGTCGTGACGAGGCGAGGCGTGGCGTGGCGAGGCGAGGCGGGTGGCGTCGGAGGAGGAGTGCGCGAGGGCTACTCTTATTGTCACACCTTAGTGAGTAGTGCAACACTCTACTATATAAGGTGGTCCAACTCCCCTTCAACTAGCAATGTGGGACTAAACTTTAGCACCACTAGCACAGCCATATGCTGCCATATACAAGTGGGCCAAAGAGAATTTCAGAATTTGTCTAATAGGCCAATAGCCTAATATACACCAAATTCCAACATGGGTGCACGGTACCAGTGCTTGTTAACAGTCCTGGACGTTGGCTTTCGACTCTAGTTGACTTGGTTGAGTTGGCAACATGTGATTCTCCCTTAATTTCTCCAGATTTCGCCTAAAAAAGTGATTTTCTGCACATCACGATTTAAAACAAGGATTTTCACATCTTTATAATAATTAGTCATTAGTGGCAAGGCTAGAGAGATATTTTATCAATTGCTTGACTTAATATAATATCTAAACACGAATGAAGATGGCTATTTTCAGAGCCATCAGCCTCCTGATGCCCTACCATCTAACTTCCTCCTACATGAGGTCAAGAGTATCCATACGATGGTCATGTACGAAGTTCAACTGCGCAGGGTTGCGGCTCCCCAACACTGCACTAGCAGAGCAGCTGCAGCTAAGTGCGAGAGGAGGAGGAAGAAGATGATAGAGGGGAAAGTTATTTACATGTTTTTTTTGCAAACAATGCTCTGCTGGTCCTAATGTAGATGATGATACAATTGACAATAGCCCCAACTGCATGTGGGCCCTCTTTCAAGTTAACGTTGTCTCTTCTGGCAAGTGGGTCTCGTGTGTGCCATGTGCACAAATACATGACAACTGCTAGAATCGTTGACAGTAGAGAATATACGCCCAATGTCTTTTTTGACCTAAAAACGATATTTCGAATATACGATGCCCAATTCGAACCATGGTGACAAGTTATGAATATTCATGAATTTTACTCTTCATATTTTTTGTCATAAACAAGAGGGAGCCACAGTTTCATCACACGGCCTCTCAGAATAGGTAGGCAGTCTACTATCTTTACTTTTCTCGACGTAACTCCACTTGAGTCTTAATTTAGAATAGGTAGGCAAGTAGCTAAAGAGAAACTCCACTTAAAAAGGCAGCCAAGAAGAAACTATTACCCTTACCTCAGCTAGTTGGTCTGGGTACATGTTTCCTAAATAAAGTATTATTCCCTCAGTCCTAAAAGAAGTGATTTGAATTTGTATATCTATAAAACGAAGTCATTTATTTTAAGACGGAGGGAGTGCATATTGACGGCAACCCCTCTTAAAATCACCGGAGTATGTTTTTTAGACTTTTATTAATAATTATTACTCCCTCCGTCCTAAAGTAGTTGTCTCAAGTTTTTAAAAATTTGAATGAATTATTAAAGTGTCTAGATTTATCTAATTTTTTTGAGATATTTTATCTAAATTTTGAAATATTTGAGACATCTATTTTAGAACTGAGGAAGCAGTAGATTGGTGAAACTGTTTACTTAGTGGATATAAGAAAGAAAAACTGCAATCCTAAGCTCGCCTACTTCTCTTTCTTCACAAGCTAACGTCTTTTTCCTACGAGAGCAACTTTCAGTTGACATCTAAAAAAAAAATGGTTTCCGTTGATTCCTGAAATCCGTGCTGCTACGTGCCCACACGCCGCACTTGATGCTTGCACGACCGCTTCCCCATTCCGACCGCTTCCCCGTCTCCTCCCACTGCCCACCCACCGCCGCCTGACGCGTCGCGGAACCTTTGCCTCGGCACCGCCGCCGGAGAGAGCGCGGTTCCTAGGTCCGTCGAGCGTGTCGCCACACCGCCACCGAAGGAATCGCCGCTGTCGGCCGGCGCTTCGATCGGGAGTTGGAACTTGTGGCGCGCAGGTGAAAATTCCCCCGCATGTCCTGCTAAAAGTCGAATCGAAACCTTTTTGTTTCGTAGTTAGAAATTGGGGTTACCTCTTCTATTAGAAAGTCAGGAATATTCAAATCGAAAGGGGAAATTTCCATTTTAAAGCTCTAGGGCGGCGGTTCCGGGAACGGCTAGCCGCCGGGGCTGCGGTGAAGGACGAGCATGGGGTAGGTCAGAAATTTGAGAAGACGAGTGGGCGAGTGGGGGGGGGGGGGGGGGGGGGGGGGGGGGGGGGACGCCGTGTTTGGTAAGGCCGGATAAGATTTTTTACCATAATAGCAGAACTCTTCTCGCATAGGCAGAGTGGAGATCCATCCGGGCTTGAATTGATTCACCATAGGACTGTCCAGAGGTGCGCGTGTACCCCCCCCCCCCCCCCCCCCCCCCCCCCCCCACCCCCCCCCACCACCACCACCATAATCAAGTACTACTACTACCCTGAACTAAATACTACTGATAGCCACATATATTTTCCAAAGGAGTCGAGGAACCTTAAGTCTCCCCCTGCTTTCAGAACTAGGTTGGTGTCACACAATATAATGTTATTTGTTGCTGCAGTATTTTTGAATCTTGTAGCGTCGAAACATATAAACTTCGCTATGCATAAAATGTTTGTCTGGTGCACAGTTAAGACATTCGTGTGGGTATGATGAGAGTCGGTTTTTGCAATTGGGTTCACACCCTTGTTATTCAGTAACCTATTGTAGATTAAGATAATAGCCTTTCTATTTAGGAAAAAACTATTCCAGACATTGCTGACATGTTTTCTATGCTGCGAGTAAGCTTTATTTGTGAACAAAACAAGCTAGTACTATTTGCATGTGATTGGTCAAATTAGTCAGACAGACGCTCTTTGCTGCGTGGCCGCTAGGCCACATGGTACAAAGTCTAATCCTGCTAGCAAAGACGGTTCCATGGATCCTACAGAGCCTCACAATATGCTAATCATGCTTAATTAGAGAAATGAGGCTCTACTAGAACATCAATTATGAGAAAACCTTGTTCTTTAATTATGCTTTTTTGGAGGTACAATGATAACCCAGATTGGGTATACCCTCTTTGTTAATTGTAGATTTGCAAAACATATGGCTTCGAACACTGGCAAGAGGCTCATTCAGATCGATGTGAGCTCGGATACAGTGTGCCCTTGGTGCTTTGTTGGAAAAAAGAATCTTGAGAAAGCAATGGAACAAACCATGGACAAATTCGATTTTGAGGTTTCATTTCTTTAAAGCACTATTGTGATCTAAGTTCGCAATTCTTATCAGCATGATGTCAGACTAGTGTGCCTCTTGCTGCTTTACAGGTTCGTTGGCATCCATTCTTTCTAAACCCTGATGCACCTAAGGAAGGTGTCAAGAAATCCGATTTCTACAAGGCAAAGTTTGGCCCTGTTCAGTTTGAGCGAGCAACTGCGCGCATGACAGAGGTTCTCTCGTTTGATCTTGACCATGCTATTGTTAAATCACATGGCATATAATGTATTTATCTGCTGTCCATGCTCCTTTTGCAGATGTTCTGAGGACTTGGCTTTTGAATACGACATGTCTGGGCTCACGTTAGTGCACGTTTTAAAATTGTTCCGTACACCGCATTATGGCCATCAGTTGTTAGTGCACTGACTTAAACATTGTGACACAGCGGGGAATACAATGGACACCACAGGCTCATAACACTTGCTGGACACCAAGGTTGTGAAAAGCAAAATGCTCTTGTAGAAGAATTATTCGTCAGTTATTTTTGCCAAGGAAAATATATTGGTGATAGGTGAGTACATATCAAACTCGATGGGTATGGCCATTGTTGCACATTCTTATTCCTTCTTCATTTATGTTCTTAACTTAATCATACATATTATGTATTTTATATTTGCACTAATAAATCATTGTTGACCTGTTGCATCCTTTATGTATAATGGCACAATGTTGGGAATGCTTATAGTACTGACACATTATGCATATTCTGTGTTGGTAATGGCACAATGCTGGGAATGTTTTTTAAACTCCGTCATTCCTCTGAATTTTTTTATTGCAATATGGACATTTCAGTGCTGTAGCTAAAGAAAATTATCACATTAACAATATACCTTTGGTATGTAACATGTGTTGAAGCAAATTGTGCGACAAGTCTTATGCCAGAGACATCCGCCTTTAGCAGATCATGTTTGACCATTTTCTAGGCAACAGAAAATAACCCTCGTTTAACTTTGTATTTTACATTATGCATATTCTGTGTTTGCTTCTATGGAATTGTGTGATCAGTCCTATGCCAGATACTGGTAATGAGGCAAAAGCAAATAATCCTTGTCCATTTTTTTGTTGCATGGGCTGCACCATTTTATTTTCATCATTGACACACAAAAATCATCATCCACTCTCTTCACGCTGGATCACAACTATGACATTTGCGGCCATGAGCCCGTGAATATAATTATAGCATTAAAAACAACTGGGCTGGCTACCCATTGAGGGCCTGTTTGATTCGTAGGATAGAAAAAACGTAGGAATAGAAAAATATGTAGGATTGCAATGTCATGCCCACTCCAATCCTACAGGAATTCCTATAACCAAAGTTTGTTTGACAAAGGATTTTGAAAAAGAGGTAGGAGTGCATGTTTGATTTCCTATGAAATCTAGTGCAAAGGAGTCCTTAGGAAAAATTCTTACGGGAATCAATCCTACAAATCAAAATGACCATCGTATTAAAATTTTCCATAGGATTTAATCCTACAAATTTCCTATGAAAATCTTTGAATCAAACAGGCCCTGAGTTGTGTACGTGGTGCTCACTTCAGCGTGCCGATGCATGGGAGTCTATGGTGCAACCACTTGGACATGCTATGTGGATGACGGTCTAGAAATATGTTTTCTGACACATGAGTGGTATATGTAATCTTGTTGCATCTAGTAGTGCCCTTAACTTCTTTCCTTCTTTTAAGATTGTTTGAAACTTTGCAATAAAGATGGGTGTGTGCATCAATCGATGCATAGGCTGCAGGACTGCCCTTTTTTTTTTAAAAAAAAGCAGGGTAAAGTTGCAAATTTAATTTGTTCCATGCTACTCCAAAGTAAGATGTTTGTTTCTTCATTTGCTTGAGGGCATATTCCTCTAATCACCTTGCCCCCACTTTCCTTGCCTCAATCTTTCTTTCTATGTTGACCATTGTTTTATGCAGTCTTACGAAATTCATTTTCCAATTGTATGAAGGCAAGTTCTGGTGGATGCAGCAAGAAAGGTGGGCGTTGAAGGAGCAGAAGAATTGCTGAAGGACCCTAGCAAGGGAGTTGATGAGGTATGTTTTCACTGCTTGTTGCTCACGTTGCCATAACTATTTGTGAAAGGGCTGGACCATTTTAATCCCTTTTCTGGTGGCACAAGGTTAAGGAAGAACTCAGCAAGTACTCTTCTGCATTTCTGGAGTTCCTCACTTTGTGGTATGAATATTAATCAATTTATTATTATCGTCATTTTCTTCTTTGTCCAATC